>VZTX01022159.1:949713-1076359 GCA_013400915.1 Pardalotus punctatus | reverse complement strand
GATGACAAAGACCTCATTTAAATATTGATTCCATGGTTGTATTGTGTCAGTCTTCATCTATTTGTATCTTCTATTATTTGCATCATAAGTATGACTGCACTCCATACCACCCCCCCAGCAACTACTAAACAACTTCGGTGGAGTTAAACACTTGCTAGCTACACCTTCTCCTAAAAGTAAAATTGCATAGAGTTACCTAACCTAGTCCAGAGGATCTGCCTCATAGAGAGCACTGCAGAGGCATTAGTGTGCTGTGTTAATGAAGCACGAGCTCGTTTCTCCAGTCTGGAAGAGGAAAACAGACATTTGCCTATCCTTCCCTCAGATGAAAACAATCCTCTCAGTGTATTAATATGTTGAAAATACTTCCATCAGCCTCTCTCTCTCTCTCTGTACTGCCTTCCCAAGCTTGCTCACAGACACCCAAATAATGAGGGGTGACAGCACAAGCTCTGCAACATCCATCATGAGGTTATCACTGGGGATTTAACAGCAGTTAACCTGATTCCTCATCGTGAAATTAATTCAGCGCAAGTAGTCCAATTCTGTACAATTCACTGGCAGCTTTTATACATTGTATCAAACACCTTCTTCATACCCTTTGATGTGACTTCTGGAATTAATGAGCACCTGTAAGAGATACTTATACTCCCCAGATTTATCCCAAAACATAAGTACCCCAGTGGCTTATTTGGATGGATACTGCAAACCAAGAAGGGCCTGGAGACACAAGCAGATACACAAAAATAATTTTTTTTAATTCAGAGATGGAACAAGAAAAATTTAAGTGGCAGCTCATTGAACACCTGAAGTATTTGTATACTGTGAAGATGGCTCTAGGTCTACATGAATAGTTTCTAAATTTATCTGGTGTTTTTCCTGATGAACAACTAGCCCATAAAGTGCAGCTCTAAATGTACATTTACATACAGAATTAAATTTTTTTTTTTTTAATGTCTCGGTTTGCAAGTCTTCACATTGACATTGTCAGGCTGGGCAAGCATTTTACCTTACAGTTAAGTTAAATCTCAGTCAGTTATACCATATACATGTATTTCCATAAACAAATGAAAAAATAATGATAAACTTGAAAAATTAATCTATCTCTCAGGTAATATCACATTTTATAAGTTTCACTGAAATAATTATGTACAATATCTAGCTATGTTGTACAAAAAGATTTTTGGTTGCAACTAAATGACACTGATGAAGAAGAAACCAAGAATAATCCAATTAACAGTAATACCAAGCAATAAACATTTTGATCTTCTAACTTCTATGTTCATTAATAAGGTTTAAGCAAAGCGAAGAGAAAAATTAGTAAATAATGCTGATCTTACCCATCTCTTTCTGTGCCAAAGGAGTACCAGTGATTACCAACATACAGGTGTAGTTAAACCACACCGATGTTTTCTGCCCTCCATAATTTATTCAGTCACCCGTCAACACCGTATCAGTTTCTTCAATCATCCAAAAATTTAAAGTAAACTGAGAATTTCCAGGTAAGCAGCAGCCATGACAGACCAAAGCCAAATGAGGGGAAATAGCACTCTTACCTTCACAGACGGGGCAGCACTCCCCGGGGACCTTGACAGGGTTTAGGCAGCTCTGTCCGCAGGCGGTGGCCACGCAGTGCGGATCCCCATTGATGCACTGGCAGAATGTGCAGTCGTCCTCTCGCCAGCGGTCTCCGTGAGCTTGGATCTGGCCATTGGCATAGCAGCCAGCAGGGTTATTGACTGGATAAAGTGGGTCTGAAATGAGAGCAATTGCGAGAGAATGAGCTTTAATGTTTTAGTTTTTTGATTGTGTTCTTCAGAACAAAATGGATCTTGGATCTATTCATTCTTTTTTTGTACCAACTTTCTGAAAGAAATTGAAAAAATCATGTCAGCACTGCATCATTGTTTTACACTCTGAGCAAAGATGAGACGTCTGGCACATTTGTTGCTGGAACAAGAAGAGTACGTTAAGCTACACTTCATCACAGTTTTGGAGATATACTAGCTTTTTGCACAGGGTCAGTTTTCAATCTCATTTCAGTTGAACTTTTTGCCCCTTGAAAGCCACAAGTCCCACTTACTTACTAGCAATCAAATTAAGATCTGGGCATTTAAAAAACAGAATTTTAGGAAGCATGCTTTATGTAAGATTTCTCCTTAAGTTTCATGCAAGTCTGTATATGCTAACCCATTACTTGAAATAAATGCAGCTTTTACTCTTCAGAAACAATGCAGTAAGTAGCACTAATATCAATAGTTAAAAAGATATATACATTATGTGGTTATATACAACTTATCATGGTGGCTAATAAAAAGATAACTGTCAGGCTCAAAAATTAGGTATCTGAAAATGAGTAGGTCAGATTTGCAAAGCAAGCAATACTCCAAATAACATATTAAAGCAAACGTCATATATTAAAAGCAATAAATACAACTGAAAACATCTTTTTAAGCAGACAATAAATAAGCACGAGGGATTTATTATAAGTTAATTTTCCAGGAGCGTTAAGTTGGAAAGAGCTGGGAGAAATAAGATGTCCTCTCTGAAGGAAAAAAAGGATTGAATGAAACTTGGATTATTTCTTTGAAGTTTCATCGCTCCCCTCTGGAAGGAAGGCAATGCATTGTGAGTGTAGATAAAACCTGTAGCAGTGCCAGTAGCTGTCATCTTATTCTAAGCCACTTCATGACACTCCAAACATTTGGCATGAAACTGCACACAACATCTACTTCATCCTGAGCTGTACTGATGTTCAGAATTTTAGTGAAATTCTGATTAAGCCCAAAAATAGATGTTAGTGAAAATAAGGCATTTAAAAATTAAAATGCTTCCTAAATTCTTAACTTTGTGCCTTTCATGTTTCAGGATGACCTTTTATCTGTAAATAACCATTTTGACCTAGCCAAAAAACAAATCATACTCAAACAAATGAAGTGAATTTTATAATTCACCTTATGTACAGGATTCTGATTGACAGTGAAATACTGAAAAAACAAAGAAAAGGCATAAAAAAATTCTGCTATTTGCAATAGTCTTCTATGCAACTCAAAGCACAAAGTTCCTGGTGCCCTTAAAAGGTCAGTAGTGTTTAAAGCTGTAAATTGAGTCTAGCCAATTACATCTCCTAATGCTGATTCAGCCTACTCCTCCTGGAGTTAAGTCAAGAAGGGCTTGTGCCTTTACTACACAACTCACACCAAATTTACTACTTGCCATTTTAGAATTTCTGGAGGAATAAAAAGCTTTATATTTCTTTATATTCCTATAATCAAGTAAATATTAGTAGGAAGCAATTAATCACCTTGAAAATCTATCATGAAATACTAAACAGAGGAAGAGCAGGTAGAAAAAATGCCACCTCTTCAACAACTAGCAAAGCATGAATGACTGGGCTGATATGTTCTGCCCATGTAAAATACTTGCCTTGTCAACTTAAGTGTCAGCTTTACCCAAGTTATTAAAGAAGGGATCAGAGCCACCTTTTTTTCTTTTCTTTTTAAGTGTTTAAATGAACCAGGACAATTATAACATGTTAATGGAGCCAGCTGTCTAGGCTCACTTAAAAGAATGCCACTAAATCAAGAGGGATTTCCAGTAGAAACCACCATATATCTTACTATCCAATCATTCAGAAACCAGACTTTTCTTCATTTAGTGCCATAATCCCTACCAGAAGAACACACAGCAGAAACAAGCAAGCCAAACAGCACCAGGTGATTTGACGAAGGACCTTGTCACTCGGCATTAAGCCACAATCATTACTAGAAGAAAAAGACTGTACTCAGTAATTATAGATCATTATCAATTTTATTCTTACTAAGAACCTGTCTTACAGAAGAAACTTTCACTGCAGACTAATATACATGAACTTATCAAACCTGAAATGAAATGTTATCAAGTTTTCTTGCTAGTCTGATTCAAAGGTTGCAAAAATGGAGAAATCAAATTTTAACATGGTATGATGATATGACAGAACAATTTACTGATAAATAATAAGGTAGCTGAATATTTAAATCATTGAAGAGGATAAAGGACATATCTAGAACTGTAAGTCCAATGTGGAAAATCAGCACCCATATCTGACTATGACAGAGAGGACAGACAGAGCAGATAGATAGATACATTATTTATATATCTCTGTATATTGTCATCATGATTCCATAATGCCAAATCTTGGAATACTCACCTATGTGAAAAAAACAGTAATTACAGGAAAAGAACCCAAGAGATTTTATATATTCCATAAAGTCAGCAGCTCATACAGCAATTTCTTCAGGAGTGCATCTGCACTAACTTGGGGGGGTTCACAACATCCGACATGCCTTCTCTAGACTTTTTGAATCTATCATTGAATAACAGTATAATGACAGTATAGCAGATTTGGTTTTTTTTTCTTACAGCATGAAGGCTCTTGTAAGTGTAGGTGCAACTGTACCAAGAAAAACCAAAAATCTAGGATCCTGCTTTCAACTATAGTAAAAAAAACAAGTCTAGGCCAGGTCTTAAACACAAGGGCAAACATGGATTGGTATCTCTCTAGAATATTTAAGCTTACAGCATTTGCATTTCTCTACATGTGAACACCATGTATCAACCTGATATAAACCTACACTAAAATATGTAAGATACACAGAGAAATATAAAAAAAATGAAAAATAGTCTTTAAAAAAATGACTTCCTAACTTACCCGCCTGATATTTCATTATCCAAATTTTGGGTTAAAATCTCTGAAGCTTTCAGTAGCTTGTAAAAAAAAAAAAGCCACCAAAATATAATTTTTCACCAGATCCTGTGCTGAGTGAGAAGGTCCAGCTCTTACAGCTGCCTCTTTTAGACTTATTTTTATGAGGTACCCTACTTTCTAATTCTTTGCTTGGAATAAAACATGACTTTTATGGATCTTCTGGCTTATTTGGTCCTGAAAGGAACTACAGGAATACTGATATTTAGGAGACTGTGAAGTGTTTGAAATTTACATTAATTACTAGATTCCTCTCCTCTGACCAGGAGATTTCAGATTTCCAGGTGATTTCAGTTATTGAGAAGATATTCCTATGTTCACATTTAAATGATGGGACTAGAAGTGCTTCACAGGCCTTTTGACCACCTGGTGGCCACAACCTGACCCCCAGCGAGGCAAGATCCAAGCGCAGAGCACCAGCCCTATCTTCCTCTGCTGGAATTCTGGTTGTATTCTGGCAGAAGACGCCTCTAATACTTTCTGGTATAAGCGAGAGGGTCAATGTTAAATTTCCCACAGAGCCTTTTTAGGAGGACTGCAGGCCTAGCAAGGCTGTCAGCAGGGCAAAGGAGGAAGAGAAAAACATTGATGTCAGATTGCTGCCCCATTGCCTTGCTGTAATTGTAGAGGAAAGGAGGTGTGTGTATTGCTCCAGCTGAACAGAATATGAAGCAGGTTGCAAAGCAATTGAAATTTGTCTCAGGGCCACAGCTGCAGCTCTGGAGATGCCTGTCTAAACGTCTGTGCAGAAATCAGAAGCAGCTTTTTAGATCCTTTGACAAGAAGGCCCCCCAAAAAGCACTGCACACTTGACCATGTCTAAGAAGTAGTGTCCAAGTCAGAGAAGAACTGCAAAGAACACGACAGCACACTCAGGCACTGCAAAAATGTAGAAATAAACTGAATTACAGAGGAATCTGCAAACTTCAGAAGAACAAAAGCCCTTGTTTGCTCATTTCCATTGAACAGGCAAAAGAAAAAAGCAGTAGAATTAAAAACAGACAGGATTAAAAAGAGACTGTACCTTCACACACTGGGCAGCACTCTCCTTCTGGCACGTAGTACCTGTCACAGTGTAGCTCACCACACTGGGCAGAGAAACAAATAGAGACTCCCCCTTGGCACCGACAGAATCGACAGGCATCCATCCGAAACATGTCTCCATCATAGTATTCCATGCTGTTAAATATGCAAGTTGGCTTCACTTCTGAAAGAAGAGAAGAAAATGTATTTCACAGATACTGTTAAACAGGAAATAGTTAAGCTTCTGTTGCTATTGACAAAAACAGATATTAAAGAGACAGTTGATTTTTCATTCATTTTTTAAACTCAAATACAATTTCATTTTAAGAACAAGGTATATTTTATTGCCTGTTTCAACAATGGAAAAAAATAAAATCCTGTTTTCAAAATTACCTTCAAAGCAACTGTCTACAATTAAAAATCTCAATTAAAAAGATGAAAATCCCAGAGGAAGGTTACGGCACTGGTATTTGTTTGTAGGTATTAAATATTTCTCATTCTGGATGAGCCTGAAGCTAACTTCAAATTTCAGCACATGAAACAATAAATTTTTCTGTTTTAAGAAGACAATTTCAGATGTCTCTTAAGTGTAATCTTCCTCTCCATAGGACTTGGTACTCAGGTGGATAAACTGCACTAAAGCTATCCAGTCAATAGGTTAAGAAAAAAACCCCAACGACTGCACGATCTGTTATGCACAATTGAACATTTCTTTGCTCAAGCAACCTGGAGCTGTAATAGCCAGCTCACAGCTATACTTCCCACCAACAAAACCACAAAACTCCATTGTAATAATAGTTACACAATTACTGCAGCGCTTCAAAAACATAAGATCGGTATTTCTTACATGCCTTACAGAGCCTTGACATATAATAAAAGCCAAACTTTGTGGGAATCTAAGGGCCTCTAAAACTTTTGATGAATTTTGGGAAGGACATTCATATGTATTTACTTTGTTAAAACAAAACAAACAAACAAACAAACAGAAAAACAAAAAGAAAAAGGAGAAAAATATGATAATTAAACCAATGAAACAGTCTGCAGATTTAATCTGCTTTTTCTCATTATTATTATTATGCTATACCAAAGAGATTTGGTTCCTGATTATGAAGATCTACACATGATGTATATATCATAAGGTCTTCATAGAGGTTTTGACCTTGCAGTTACCCCACATATGTGAACCCCACTTTCACCACCTATTGCCAGCACTGCCTGCTCAGCAAGCCAAATCAATCCCCACCCATAACACTGTGCAGCTCCATGGCCCTGGGCTGAATCATTGTGATTCAAGACACTGCAGCAAAAAACCACTCCAAATTTATGTTCAGCCACAGTACTCCACATTAGTCATTAGGAAATCATGACTTCACAGTATCATCATTATATTACTCAATGACTTAAGCCCCCTCCCTCCTCCCCACTTCAGAATAGAATTTTGGCCTCCTATGACATTAGCACAAAATATGTGAAAGCAGCCACCTGAAGTAGAGCAGTATCTAGTTCACCAGGCTGTTTTTCTCAGAAGATATAATTTAGCAGTCTGAAAAAAACAAAGATGCTGCAAACAGGAAGCTCTTTATTTCAGCAACACCATTATCAAACTGTAGATAAATCCATCATGTTTCATTGCATTTGAAGCAAACAGCAAAGGAAAGAAAGGACAATTGTCCATGTTTCTGATTTCTGTAGAACAGATGGAAAAGACTATTTACTTACATATGTAATGCCTGACCACACAGAGTTAAAAACTGCCCACTTTACAGTCAGGTGATTTTTCTTTTTTTGGTTAGTGATCAATCTCACATGGGAGATGAAATATATTTAAATGAAAAATCAGCATTTGCAGATTCCTTTCAACCCACCCCAATTCTCTTAAGTTTTGGGAGCTAAAAACCTTACATCTCAGTTACTCTTGACAATCATATTGGTTTTCTTTAAAACTCCAAAGCATTTCAAGTACTTCTTTCCCCATATGCTTATACTGAGCTCCAGCCTTGAGCCATTTGATATAATTGTAAAGCATTAAGAGTCGAAACTTGGAAGTATCCTGAGCGATGTTTGATTTTTATATGCCTGTTCTATCTTCAAGGCATAATGTAGAAAGCAGTATAAAAAATAAGAGCAAGAGGAGGAAATACCACTGTGTCCAGGAAAACAGCTATGACCTCATTAGAAAGCAATTCACATAAACAAACACTTGAGAAATATTTCAAGTTTATGTAGCTCAAGCTGTTAGTTTAAAAACCTTCTCAAAAAGGAAAAGTGCCAACACAACTCAAAAGGCCTTTAATCCATTTGCTTCTGGCTTCACTGTTTTGATCATGGCTTTCCAGATTTTTACTGATTCCCCCATCCCTAAAGAGGAGATACAAATTCCTGCCTCATTAGACGTAGAAACATCATCTCCCATTAATTATCATTATTTGAAAATGTCCAAACAAGACCATGCAAGTAACTGCAAGTCCTGTAAGGAAACAGCACGTTTTATTCCTGCAATGGAAACCACTGCAGAATTCCACTCCATGTGTGTTTTTACCATCTGGGCTTATGGTAGCGTACACATTCCAACTAAACTATAGATCAAAGCCTATACATCCAGCTATGAGACAAGGATTACTTTTGTTAGAATTGTATGTAAGACTTCAGTCTTGAGACTGAGTCAAGCCAAAACAAGCACTGGACAAAGAACTCTAGCTTTAGATACTCCAGGTGGAAGCCTGATGAAAGAGTGAGCAACACACAGTGAAATAATAATGATGCATTTCTTCCACCACAATATGCTGAAAGATCTTTCAGTTGGTTTTTTTTTTGTTTGTTTTTTTTTAAGTCCCAATTTTATTGCCTTATTGATCTAAATCTGACAGTCACAAAGGAATGAAAGAACGTAAAGCTAACATTAAATAAATGCATCTTCTCCTAAATTCATGAATTCATTGTTCTGTCAATAAAGAGAAAACTACAGGCAGGATTCTTTAAGCTTCACTGTGTCACAAAGTAATTCAAATTGCCAAAACTTCATAGCACAAAACAGTCAAATATATCTGAGACTCCAAATCCTGTTTGTGATGTAGATTAGCACAACAAAGCAACGGGCATGAGACACAAGGCCATGGCTTTGTGAACATAAATTCAGTGTCTGATAGCTCTCAGATAACCCCAGAAATACAAGATCCAGCCCAAGCCCTGACACACAACTGGCCATCTGTGAAGGGAGCCAGGATAGAGGGGACAGTCACCAGAAAAATACAGAGCTTTTACTGGCTGTGGAAGAACAAACATCACATCTCTGCTCCTATATAAAGTCAAGCATGACTAAGATGGACTTGATTTGGCATTAATGTTTCTCCACAGAGTTGAAATAGTTCTGACACGAATTTAGCTCTACAGATCTCATGGCCACAGCCTTTTAGTTCTGGGGGTGAGTGCCCAAGGGTAAGGGCTGCACTAAACCCCACAGCCTCACACTATGCAAACAGTGATCAATCGTTTCTCAAAATCTTTATTACCAATCTGAACTGCAAATGGACACAATCTGTTTTATCAAATTCGTTTTCAAAGGTATTTTACCTTCTACATGTAAATCTAATGAAACACATAGAAGTTCCATGGGCTGTACTAGTCCAAAGTAAAACTTTTGTTACTGAGATTTCTGTAGCTTTCTAATACTTAAGATTTTCTTTCATTGGAGTCATGGAACAGCTCAGAAACACACACAAGTTTGGCAAGCCATCCCTTGCAAGGCAGCAATTCTGCACACAGTTACACCAAGCACATGAGATGCTTCAGGCATCAGCTGTCTGTAGGCAAGTTTGGGCATTTTCTTTTGTAGAATCAGAAACTCTGGCTCTCCCAAAGTGGAAGCAAGTTTCAAAACAATTTTCTGTTGTTTAAAGGATTAAAAGGTTCATGGTTCCAGCACTTCAGATGTTCCTTCAGCATAAAGAAGTATTTGTACCAGAGCCTTGGAAGGAACTAGGGTTAAGTGCTGTGAACTTTCTATTAAATGAAAGGGAAGGAAACTGATAAATTTGAATCCTGTGTTTGTATAAACAAAATACAGAAAAGCTTTCCATTTTTCAAAATTGAGCTGATAGTTTAAAAAAGGGAAGGTTACATGTCATTGGAATTGGCCCATAACAATGTTATAGGACAACTGTATGCTCTTGTTTCCTTGCAAGCATATAAAAACAAGCTACATAGAAAAAACTTTTGGATCTTACTCTTCAGGTTGTACCGCTTAGTGCAGCATATTCCCTATTAACACAATTACAGGACTGTTCTGAAAGTCCTTTGGTCCTGTATATTCTAAAAAGGTCACCCAGAAACAGAGAAATCAGAATTAAAACAAAACTGTAACTATTATTTGTAAATCAATGCATTTATTTATACAATTAATCATAAATACTTTCACAGCTTAAAGGAATGAAATACTATTTAGTGGCAAATGCAGTCTGTAAAAGTTATTAAGATACTTGGGATGCTGAGAAAACCCAAATTCAGCTCTACTTGATACATCCCTGTGTTAGTATTTTCTTTAAAACCACCAGTAATGGAGAAAATGCAACCTTCTATTAAACAGGTCCACAATTTTAACTACTGTAACTGAGCCAGAATCACAGAAGGGGTAATTCAGGATAGACAGAAAGAGCAAACAAATAGAAAAGAAGGTTCCCCTAAAGCTTCATTACATTTCCTATCTTTGAGGTTTCTCTACTGGATTTTTCTATCCTCCAGTGTGCAAATTTCTTACTAAGAGGACTTATCCTCAGGACACCTCAGGGTGTCCTCTCTTACAAAGAAAATTTATACCTTTTTTTCAATTTTAATTTTTCTCCATCAGGTCATGGTTTTTGGTGTTTTACTGTTTCTGCGGCCTTCCCCCTTCCGTCTCTTAACTCCTTCGTGAAATTAAGCAGTGCTAGTTATTAACATCCTGCAGTCCTACTATGGAAAAATACCAGGACAACACAGGAGGAGCTGGAGCCACAGCATTTGGTGGCTGTGCTCTAAAACCCCCAAACAGCGACAGATTTTCTTGATGAAATTGCCAAACAATTCTTGGAAGCAAGACATGTTCTCTGTAACAGAGGAATGTGTTTAAATCCCACTAGTCTCTGTCAGTCCATCACAGGAGGAAACACATGCTGTGACCAGTTCAGCCACAGGCGTGGTAACAGGGCACAGGCATCTCAAACAGACTCAGTACCACTAACAGGTATTGGCACAGCCCACCAGGCACGGCCAGTATGTCTGTGAGAAGCCTCTATTGCAGGGGGGAAAAAAATAATCTCCAAACCTGAAACACAACGCTATGGTTTGGCATTATAACAATCTAATCATTTCTTCCATGCTCTGAGAAGAGTACTGAATTCTAACCTTGTCCTCCAAAGTACTGGCAACTTTGTCCAAGCTTAAGAGTTTAGAAATATCTGAGCCAGAACATTACTGAAGATACTAGCTTACCAAGACACTTTGGTAAAAAACACTACTATTTCACAAAAGCAAGTATTAGAATAATTTACTTTTAAAATTTATTTTTAACTTTTAAAACCAGGTGTAACTGCACCATTTGACATCTAATATTCCTTGTATATGATATCATCAGTTCACAGAATCTATCTACTATCTAGTTTTTCATAAACCAACATGAAATATGTGAATTAGATTTTGTCCTTTCTGATTTAAAAAAATAACTTTGTTATTTAAAACTCAGTCTCTACTTCCCATTAAACAACTCTCCTACTCCTAGTGAACCACTGAGGAGTTTTGAGTCTGGTTTCACACCCAGCTGTGGTCCTGACAATCCCTACCCCATTTCTTTTGTCTATTTACTTACTTTGTATGTATTCATATGCATCTACAGACTGAATATTTTTATCAGGAATTTTGGGTTGTCAGGCCTTCAGCTTTCTGTGTTTTCCTTTTCCCTCCTGTTTTAAATGTCACTGGTAATGACTTGCATTTTTTCACATTCTCTTCCCAATGTGACTACAGCAAATATAATACAGGTTCAGAGGATCTAAAACATTTCACTTGGTTTGGCAGACTGACTTGCTTTTTCACTATACTAGACCAAATTCTCATATTGCTGTGAGTGGTGCTTAGCCATGATTTCCAAATACCTTTCAAATGTTCTGACTGAATAAAAAACAATAAACCCCAAAACCAAACCCCAGCCCACAACTAAATCCCTCTAGTTTTTATGGTATCAGATTACCTTCCTTTAATACTAACCTTATTATGTACCAAACAATTTGTTATCTTTTGCATCTCACAAGCTGAATTTTGCATCTTATTTTTTTAAGCAGATGCCTATTTGAAGTCCACCACAAAAATCTTTGGTTTTGGATGGCCAAAGAGAAATATGCAGTAGTGTTTAATTAGTATTAGGACTATTTAGTTCTCTGTTCTGAGACAGACTGTTTGCTTGGTCAAATAGTTATTTCTTTAGAGTACACATGAAATAAGTTTAATGAAAGTGCAATAGACTGCCAAGATTAATGCAATACATAATGTGAACTTCATGGGAATTAGATGGTGTCTGTGAGGTGCTTCACTTGGACTCCATTCCTCCTTCTACAGTGAATATTTACCTTGCTGACCCTATATTCCCCATCAAAACCCTTCAGTACTCATTCATCCTCCCTTTAGAAACAGGCCATTCTTACTTCCTTTTAGAAATAGTGGAATGACCTTTATCCTTTTCTGCACCATGAGATTAATGATGGATCAGCAATTGCTGTGAGGAGTAAGTGCGCCAACAGGTGACAAAGAGTGTGATTAAAGATGGTTTTTAACCTCTCCCCCAATGCAGTACCACTGCAAGATGCAAGTGTCAAAAAAGCCAGAAGGCATAGAGAAAAGAGAAATGCCTCCTTTATGTCAGTTTATCTTCTCAAATAAGGAAAAAAAAATTCACAGAAGCAGTTATAAAATACAGATTATGAGACACATCAAGTGGTCTTACTGATGCAGGAGATCCCTTCTATACTACCATGCAATAATCAGTACAGCCTAAACAGCAGTATAGAAACGGTCAAAGTCTTAAGTCCTGGGGAAGGTGTGATTTGATCTTTCTGGGGTAAATGCCAGTTATTTTCACACATCCATCAGGTAGTCCCATTTTCAATGGACAGGGCAACCAAAGTCCACACCTCAACCCCCAGGGAAAGGGGACTGCAAGTGGGACTCCACAGCCACTTTTGGCAGATCTGGGCTCTAAAATCACAGCTCACACATGGCCATGGCAGAAAGCAGCCTGGTCCCCTCAACCTCGAACCTTGTTGACACATTGATGAGGACCGCTCACACACATAATGTATCATATTTCACAAACCAATCAACAATATTTTTGAAGTAGCACTTGTTTTCAAGGAAACTTACTAAGAAGTGAAAGCCCTGACTGACAGAATGCAGCAGCTGCAGGATGCTTGGTAATTGCTCTCTCAAATTTCTAAGGCACAGCTCACAGTCAGTATGTGCTTCAAGTGCAACTTACATTCAAGAGATCCATGCATCAATACCTAATTAGAGAACAGGCAAGTTTGGATACTCTCTTGTTTCCAAACACTTGTACTCTTGCTGAACTTGCTGCTTTTAATCTTCTTTAGATTCACTTGTTGATGCTGGTAATTTAATGCTGAATCAATTTTCTTTCCTTACAAGCTCCCCCATGAGAAAAAGCACCACACCAGGATTAGCAGATAATGTCCTGGTGAGTAATCTATTTTGTATGGATCAGAAGAAACTACCTTCTGTAAAATGCAGGATTTTGTGGAAGACTGCGTATCTTGGGAATCTCTCAGTCAATTTTCCTCAAATATGTATCATATACTATCTAGTACACTTTGATGAAAAGCAGTTTTCAGGTAAGTGCAAGTGAGGAAACTTCACGGCAGTTGGCATAGCCTGCCTTCAGACAAAGCAATATTGACTCCCACTTTCCCTGAAACAGGGCAGCAGAACCACACAACAGACAAAACCTCTTTTTCATACAGTAAAATGAAATTATTTGCTATAGATTTCCCATGTTTCCTTATTTCCTTTATAACGACTTCACACTTCTCAGAAATGAGTACATTTGACTGTGGATGTAGCTCTTCCCTGAAAACTTCATTACTGAACACTACTGTGCAAATCTCTGATTCCCATATGCAAAAAGCAGTGATGTATTTAGTTGTATCAGCTATACCTCTAGTGATACTATTTTATGGTAGCCAGAGATTTAAATTTAACAATTCATGCTTCTGTCTCCTTCGGGCTAAAATTGTGTTACATGCACGAAGTAGGGCTTGCTCTGATGGTCATCAAGAATGTGAGATTAGGAGAATCAGCCAGCCAGCCATCTAAGCACAGATGAATGACAAAATCATATCGCCATTGCATTTTAAATCACTGCTCACCAACAGTTCCAGAGAGTTGTGAGGTTTAGGTTACAAATTAAACAGGAAAGACCTTTGTGCTGACAAGGAAAAAGGAGTAAAAAGAAATAACAATGTTGCAGCCATCATTGTTTGAGCTTTCATTTTGACACCCAAAGACCAGGCAGGGCATTCTCAGGGATGGCTCAAACACTCACCCCCTATAGATAAACCATGACAAGGAAATTTATCCAGTCAAAAGGGAACTTTGGTTTGACTCCTACCAGCATTTAACAACACAACGATTTTACTTACAAAGACGCTTCCTTTCAAAGTGAAGGAATCAATGCATGCCTTAAAATTGACCTTTTTAATTGACTGACCTTTGGAACAAGAATCACATTCTAATGACAGTAAGCATTAACTGTAACAGTGAAATCCTTTCAAAACAGCAGTGCTTTAAAAAGCACAACTTTATGTCTCCAGTTAGTATAACAGTTTTACGCAAAATAATACCTGCATACATTCGTTACGATTAAAGTATCACACAATTATTGTAATCTATCTGCAATGTAGTTTTTTTCCCCTCACCAATAAGTTATTCTCAGCACTTTTGAAATTATTTTTTTGTATTAAAAAATCCAAAAAGAAGTTTGACCTATGCAAAGATTGGACAGTTACAGACAGTAGGTACTTAACAACAAGCTCCAATTAAATGAAAATACTAGTATCATTTTCCAAGCAGGAATAAATGTTATTTTGGTGATTTATAATGTCTATATAATTATAGAATAAACTATGAGAAACAGCAGATTGCACATGATATGAAGCATAAGGACCCTCCCAATATAAATCTCAAGCAGGAAAATAAAGATTAGTGTATTGACTTAATGCTGTATTTATAATCAAACAGCAAGAACAATTCCACAATCTGCAAAACAAGTAATTACTGCAGAAGTTTCTTTTGCCACAGATTAATATGCTTTTCTAAGACTAACCAAAAGCTAGTTTGAGACAGTATGTATCAGTAACAAAGATAACCACACAAAATCTACACACATATATATATATATATATATAGTCGAGCTTTGAAGTCAGTTTTATATTATATACAGGAAAAACATTTGTGAAGGAGTAACTGATCTGTCCCAAAACGCTGACAAACAACAAAGAGAATATAGTGCAGAGTCTCTCCATGACATGCATTTTGCTGCCATTATTAACTATCCCTGCAACATTGGCCACTGTTACTCTACAACTAGAGAGGAGCTCTTTCCTACACAGTAAAACCAAACTACCCATACTCCAAACATATAACTCTGCATCTATCACATTAGCACAAAATTTCAATAAATATTGCATGAGTCTGGTCTGCTTTAACACTACTTATCATCAGGGCTACCTAAATTTACAAATTTACTAATTTGTAATGGATACCCTTATTTTAAGGTAATGATGCTCAGTATTCTTCCTGACTGCTCTCCTCATTGCCAAAAGAACTATTAAATTATTTTAATTCTTTAATTATTTAATTCAGTAAATGTTATAATAGCAGGAAAACTATATTAATGTGAATGTGCACATTTCTTTTTTTATCCATCCTCTTGCTTGTTTTCAGAGGTTTTCAAATATAGAAGTAACCAATGAAACTTGTTGGTAATGCTGATTATACAACTTCCCCACTTACCATCCATAAACTCATTAAATTGCATTTGATTAAAACACATACTTTGAAAAGGCATCTAATCCTAATTGGAAAGGATGAAGATAAGGAATTCAGTATCCTCCCAGCACTTTGTGCCAACAGCTAGCCACCCTCATTGCTGAGAACAGCTTGTCCTAGATTTTACAGATTTGACTCTCCTTACTTTAAAGGCAATTTTTTTTAATGAAGCAAAGACATTGATCTAAGCCTACCACTGTAAGATATTTTCTCCATCTGCTACTGGTATCAATTGTATCTCCTCTGCGTTTCTTTGTATTTCAAAATACTTTAAAAAAAAAACAGAACTGGATATTAAATTCAATAAGAATTTACTGAATTTCACTAAGAAACCCCCTCCTCTTCATTTTAAACTGACAAAAGTAATAGTAGGGATTTATTACACACACACATGCACACACATTTATCAATTTGTCATTGCATTAAATATTTATCTACAAGTTCTTGTCAGAATTCATTTTCTAGGAATTTAGAGGTTTCAGAGGACTTGTTTGGAGTAGTTACCCTGAAATAAAAACCACCTGAACATACTAAAATACATTTGAAAAAACACAAATTAAAAAGCAATGCAGATCATGTTCTATGACTATTCTGTCTTCTATACCAATGATCTGCCACACAATCCAAATGTCACACACTCATGAATAATTTCACAATTGCTCACAGATTGTTATTAAAAATATTTATCATCTTCAGGTTTATAACTAACTACTTCCTCTTTCCAAAATGAAGCATCATTAATAACTGCACCTAGAAGTTTGCTTGAAGCACTTTAAAATCACATCATACAGCATTATTTTTTAAAAATTTAATTGTAGCATTAACTAACATAATGACAAATGTGTTTTTCTAAAAAAAGTATTTAACTTTTCTGACCAGTTTTTTCAGAATTATTTTCTTTTTTTAAAGAGGAAATTAAAGATAATTTTGATACTGGTCTGGAATATATTAAAACTGATTTTTAAGGACCTGTACAAGACACACCTAAAAATTTTCATTTTTCTCCAATCTGGCCTTTCTTTCTGCTTTCCTGTGTAGCATCATCTTCCCTTCAAAAGCATCTATTTTTTCTTCTGATTTACTCTGTATTCATAGGCTACTAAGGTATGGGAAAGCCTGAGAGGCAAAAAGGAATCTTGATCCAAAAACATCTTGGATCTTTGGAGTGAGTTACAGTGAGCAATAGGGCAATGATACCCAGGGCAGCAGTGCTTAGACAGTCCAAATTCACTGTTACCAATGAAAAATGAATCTAACTTGTACTTGGAAATAGGACATGAAGATATCACAAAAAAAGTGGGCAATTTAAGCAGCTCCATCTCACACCTGCTACAACAGATATACTGAAACACTTTTGTCAGCAGAATCCACAAAGAACGTGCAGACTGAAGAGAAGCAATTAGCAAGGTGGTTTGTACCTTTGAGATCTCGTATCGGAAATTTGCCTTGCATTTCTTGCTCAAACTACTAAAGTAAATCCTGAATCAAACATTGCACTGAGGTGTGTCACTCAGTTAAATCAGATTCAGAAATGACACTTTAACAGAATGAAACATAACAAAGGAAGATGAGCATTACTTCAGTGTACATAAAAATTAGATAAATTGCATTTATACAATCTTACCCAAAAGTGAAAGAATTACTCTGAAAGCTAAAGAATCTGTGAGTCTTCATGATGCAAATTCTTTTATTCATATGATAGAACTTAATTTTTCTATATAATATCCCATTATATGTACTATTTTTTTTCAACCAGCATTTGTATATTTAAAATTTTGCTATGTGTAAATAACACAAACATTCTCTTGGGGAAATCTCTCCTCTCCATTTGCAATGATGACTGTAAAATAAAGACTGTTTCATATGATCCACACACAACTAAAAAATATTGCTGAATAAATATTAATTAATAAATACTGCACTGGTTTGTAATTATGTATGCTCAAAAATTATTATGCAGTGTTTCAGGAGTATTTTTCCCCTCACCAACAGTCAAACATTGTTTGTTCACAACTCACCATATACAGCATATACACAGTTCTATACACAGAACAGTCCTGAGATTGAGTCACTTGCTTAAAAAATTAAAGGTTTTTAAGTATTTTCTAAACATTTAGACTGGGAAGCAAAGAACCAGAATAAATATCTTCCTACACTGCCTTATAACTTCTAAAGGCTGTACACTTGTACAAAAAATTACTTTGTAATTGGTTCTTAATGCAAACCCCATAGTCTGAACAGCATGCTTTCTCCTACAGTGCTGCTACAAGCAGTTGAGATGGTTAACAAAAATTTCACTTCTAGAAGGCCTCTAGTGTTCGCTACTGGCAAAAGACTTCCTGAAAAACATACAGTGAGGGAGTCTTGCTAAAACTGTAATTCCCCAAGTCACAAAGAAAGGTGTTTCCGAAACGAAAGCAGCATGACCACTTGAAAATGACAGTTTCCCACTTCAGCATCTTCACCTAAACTTCCAGTTCCTTCTTACTGAATGAACTTCAGGAAAATTATTTATCTTAGATCTTGCCAACATTAACAAAAATAAGCAAATGCCCAGCATGCCACAGAGACATATAATCCTCTCCTCTTCAGGTGCAAGAGAAAGTTTCACGTACCATTGACACATTCAAAGACATCACAGCACTTGCCAGGTGTTCCATCTCCACGTGAGACTATCTGGGGAACGGAGCCTGCCTCGCACATGGGGAAACCACATAAACCAGTGAGACACTCGCATCTGAAACCAAAGAACAGCAAGGAAAACCCCATAAATAAATGCAGCCACATACAAGGTGAAAGAATAAGCAAGGGAAAAACAGAAAGTCAGAGCACAAGTTCCAGCTTTGGCATATTCATGTCTCAGAATCATCTTTTATTAAGTCAACAACCAAGACAGTTTATTGACCTGAAGGGTTCTTCTAACCATCCAAACTCTGTTGGCTGTTCAAGCAAACAAAAAGATGGTACTGTGCAACACCAGTGGTGCTCTACTGTTCTATGTAAAAATGTAGGAAACTGTAATAACTGTGTTCTCCAGACTTGCAAAATAAGGCTTCTCCTCCAATTCTGTCATGAAAAATCAAAATTGGTGAAACACTTACAGCAGTAATTGCATCCATTCATCAGAAGGGTGTTCTCTTAAGAGAAAACCATGTTATATCCAGTGTAACGTTGGGAAAAATCAAAGGGAAAGAAAGACCAGAATCATTACATCTAGGCCAAATGAAAATAATTGCAAGTTCTCTTTCGGTGTGGATAGTGCTGCAGTTTGCAGAAGGGGAAACCAATTACATGTGACGCCAAATAACGTGGGAGGCTAGGTATATTAAATATTGTGGTTAGTTTTGGATCATTCTAAAAGGACTACTTTCTCCATGTAAGTAGTATTTATTTGCTTATTTAAGAAAACAGCCTAACGAACTGGGAGATATAAAATGTGGATAAACCATAGTCATCTTTGCTTCCAGATTCTTTGCTTTATGATTAACGTAAGAGTTTAAAAGTCAAACACTTAAGACTTTTGATAAGTTTACATTTAACAGAGTTCTTGCCCTGAACAATGGGCACATCATAGGGATAAGTAGCAGTGATTCCATAATAGAAGATCCTGTAATTATGAGTTAAAGAAATAAGAACTCTACTTGTTAATAACTATTTCAAATATTTTAAGTATCCCAAGATAATCCCCACATTAAACACCCTTTAGTAAGAAGCAGTATCAGCCCTTAATGGATTTGCTTATTCTTTATGCTCAAAAAGCAAGTTTGGTTCTCCTCTGCCATGCATGTCTCAATTGCCCAACAGCCATTTCAGATCAGAGCAGCATCCAATGAATGAGGAAAAATCACCTCTCAACAGACAGTTTTTTAATATCTCCCCCTTTAACCTCACTAGTGTTAGACTAAATTGTTATACACTCCAATGTAAGGTATTGCTCAAAAGGAAGTTTGCAAGAAATACAAGTCAATGAATCTCACAGAACATCCATTAAACCACTTGAAAAGGATCCTTAAAATACTGCATTAGAGAAGCATGCTACTATAAAGAGATAAAGTAGTCCATTTCATGAATAATATTAAATATGTCAAGATAAAGTGAAGCAATTTTACTCTGTGTGCACATATATGCTACAGTATAGTAACAGCTTTAAAACAAGCATTTCAAGGTTTGCATTTTTTGTTTGTTGTTAATAGTACTATGCTTCCCATAACAGTAAAGGATAATGGACCAAACAAAAATGTGAGAGTATAGAAACCAAAGTTTTATTTATCATACCTATTCTTGTGACATTTTCTTCTCAACTTATTTGTAAATACAATGAGAGGGAATCTAATTATTTTCTTTACTGTACATTGTTTGCCTTCAGAGATGTGGAAGGAAGAAAAGGCATTTTGGCTTCTACTACATGTGATCAAAACATCCAAAGGATTTATGACAGCAGTTTCCCTTTAAGATGACTGTGTAAATAATTTTACAGAATTACTAGTATCTCTCAATTTTGCTGTCCCAATAGTGCAGGAAGATGGTGGTGGGGAAGAAAAAAGATGACCTCCAGTAATCAATGAAAAAGAAAAATTAGCACTGTCAGGTTCATGGAATTTGTACCTTAACCCATGTAGCAGACTACTTTGAAAGATGCTTTTCCTTTCTGAGAAAAATGAAACACAGAAATAAGTACTTACATATTACTAATGAAAAAGGAAAAAAAAAACCTCTTAAAATACATATAACAAAAAAAAGTACAGTCACAATCTGAAAATGGTATTAAAAGCCTAAATAAAAATTGCAGTTTTACTTTAATAAACCTGTATTCAACAACCAGCAGACCTCTGGGAAAATAGGTAGATCAAACTCCCTGAAAATTCAGAGAAAATGGCACACATGATGAAAATAGTTTTGGACCTTAATTTTCCAAGTCTCAGGAGCTGAAATTACCACTCTTAGTGCTATTGCCATCACAATAAGCTTTCTCAGACATATCTGTATCTTCTTTCTTTTTGTCTCACATTCCTTGTAACTAATAAGAATTTCAAGATAATATTAATGATTAAATTAAAAACTTGTGCTTTTCCCCTTTTTTTTTTTCCCCAGTCAACAGCTTAAAAAAAAAAAAAAAACCCAAAACACAAAACTGAGCAACAAGAAACTATGAATCACCACTTTAAATAACTTAAGATATGACAATCTTCCATAAAAGGATGAAAGAGGTATTTGAAAGACTGGTGGAAGCCAATATCCTTTGCTGCAGAAAAGACTCCCTCCTATTCAGAGTAATGAAAGTTTCACATACTCACAGTGTAAGCAAACAAAACCTCAACACTCCAAAATTTAATAAACTGACTTCCCATTTGGTTAAAAAATAATCCATGCTTAGGAGAATGTCAAAGTAGCAAATGATCTCAGATGGACTTTTAAATAGTCCGCATTCTTTTCAGCCAGCTCTGCTAGGAAAACCTTTGACCATTGTCCAGGCTATTAGCATGGAAAACATTGTTTTGGAGACAGAAGTCTGTCAGAAAGAAACCCAAGGAATTCTGGTAGCTGAGCATGGCTGTCACACTGCCAAAACTACATCTGGAAATTTGGAATAAGTGAGCCCATTCTCAGCAAGAGAGCAAGATGAGCTTTATAGAACCAGATTTTTCTGAAGTGCTCTCTGGAGCAGAGGGATGGATGGAAGGGAAGCTGCAGGCCAGGTCTGTGCTCCGTCACAGCCTGGTATCCCCCTGTGTCTATCTTACTCTTGGGTAATGGAACCTTAGGCTTGAAGAAGTTTAGCAGGTCAGTTTGAGTCAATCCCGTTGACAGTGGCCACGGTCCCTCTCAGATTAATTTCTAAACAATTCAGCTGTTCAGACTGCTGTTCAGAAAGGCACCACGCTGGTTCTGAGCTGCTCCCTCCGTAACCGTGGCTGGCCTAAGGAGGACAGTCACAGCAGAAGCTGCGACAAGGAAACCTGCCCAGGGAGAAGATTGCACCACACCGAACCTTCTCCCTTCACACAGCGACACCGCTGGGACATCAAATGGCATTGAGGCATCCAGAAGTTCTAAGATTAAAGGGAGAGCAGTACTTGAGGTACCGGGAAGCTGGCATGCAGTATCAGCCCCTCACACACCTTATTAGCAAAGCCCGTAAGGAAACAGCCTCTTGGCGTGTTATTACCATAACAGCACTCCAGTGAAGCCAAGAAGAACATGTCCTTTTAACAAGTAAGAACAGTCCTGTGCAAGAGTACAATGCCACCCAACAAGAGGGCTCAGAAAGTAAAAAGGAAGAATTGTTGTGCAAGAGCCTTCATGAAGTGCTGCCTGAAAAGGTGGTGGCATGGCCTGGAAGGAGCCAAGAATCCCAAGCAAGAGGCTCATTGCACCAAAATTTTGAAAATACAGAATCAACCTGACTGGTAAAAGGAAATGTCTCTGGTTCTTCAGGTTAAAAAATGAAACAAAACAAACAAAAACCCCAAACTAATCCAAAAAGCAAATAAAACAGCACCCCAAGAAAAACCCACCCAACAACAATCCTAGAGATGTCAACAACTGAGCAAGGCAAACTTCAATAGATAAGGAACCAGAAATAAGATGAAGGTTAACAACTGCTTTAAAGATTGAGAAAGGTGACTCCTTCAGTAATATAAATGGCCTGATTTTTAAATTCAGCTTTTAAGTTCCTCAGAAAACAAGTAAGTTCATTACCTAAGTACATTACCAGTTTAGTTGATGTTTGAGGGGTATTGGTGGTGGGATTGTTTTGGTTTGGTTGTTTGGTTTGTTTTTTTTTAAAATAAAATCACTTCGCTTTTTTCTTTATGTCCCCAAAAGCGCAAAAAGGGAAAAACATGAAAAAAAAAAATCAAATTGAATACTTGTAAATGACAACTTTTACTTCAAATCCAATTATCTTGGTTCATTTACTTCTGTTATTAAACAGATTTAAAGAGAGAAGGGCTTGCTCAGCCTCAGAAAAGCTGTTTTGATGGTAGGATCAAAAGAGTTCTCCAGGCACAAGGCATAATGGCTATGAAAATAAGAACAGGCACCCTGGAAAAAAAGATTTAGGACCTGTGAATGGGAGGGGTGAGGCAGGGGTCTATTGACGAGAGGGATATTTATTTTGAGGATCAAAACAAAATTAAAGTCTAAAGCAATGAGACTAGAGAAAAGCGTTCCTTAAACATACATCACATTCCTGTGGATTTTATCACAGTCCTTTTTTTTCCTCCCTTGCTACAATCTAGTACAATTTGCATTAACATTATTAACACTTATATTACTCAAATGTAGTAGATAAAACTTCCACAGACCTGTTAATAATACAAGCACTTAAGGATACTGTGAAATAAGGAATTTCCAAAAGAGAACTCCCAGCACTATCTAAACTTGACAGTGGCAAAGAAGAGTTTAACAGCATGACTCCCAGCTAGCAACAAGCACATGGTATAAGCAGTGATGATACAGCAAAACTAAATATTGACACAGCAATCTTATGAAATTACTGAAGAATTATTTCCATGTTATTCACAGCTGAATCCGCAATAGGAGTTAAGCAGACAGGAATGAGATTTAACTGGTCAAACTACAGCGTAAGGAATCAAACAAGTGCCGGTCTTGGAAAACAAACTTCAGTGCTACACAGAAAGTGACACTGCAGGCAAAGCCAAAGCCATTGGGACACCACCATCCAGGAATTTCAACTAGAATTTTCAGTCACACACAGTGGAGAGCTTTGCTCACAAATTCAGCATTACTATTTCATGCATTTTTGGTTTTAAAGATATTATTCAGACAGTTTGTAATGAAAATACTAATTTTTTTCATTGAAATAAAATACTGAAAGATTTCTAAGATCAATAATAAACCTCTAGAGAGAGATGACAGAAAAACTGTGGAAGCTGCATATAATATTTATTATGAGACCATTTGCAAATGTTCAAAAGTTTTGCATCACTGCTATATGAACTGACTCATATGGAAGTTCTTCCTGTTTTAATTTTCCAGGGGGTTACCTACCACGAAATCAAAGCTAGTGTGCTCCCTAGTAAGAATTCCTTTTAAAAATCTTGATATTGTTAGAGACACTCAATACAATACACACTCTTCCATGAGTATAGTAATCTTTATACACAGGGGACTTTTAAATATTACAAAATGTAACTATCTAGCTTTTAATTAAAGATACTGTGAAAGAGAACTTTTTTTAATGCATCCTTTGCATATTATTAGCATTAGGAAAAAGCAAACAGATGTTAAGCAAGGGAAGATGTCATAAAAATCAGCATTCACATCAAGTAGATTACCATTTTTCCAAGGTTGATTAGACTCTAAAGAGTTCATTTGACTAAAAAACTTCATTTAATCCTTTGACTAGTATGAAATCAATTCATCTCTTTCCCCAAGGGCTGAGATGGAAAGAGAGGATAGTTACAGAAGAGTGATCCATAGACACAGTAGGCATACAACCGGCAGCCAAATGCACTGACTGTTTCAGTGCGCTGAGTTTTTCCAAGTACACAGATATATGTATAGACCCTTTTGAATTCAAAAGTATAGGACATAGAATACAATATAAACTGCTTCAACCCTGTATTTTTCTCATATTTTGCCATACCAGCTGGTGCTTTTTTCTGTTGAAGGTGTCTATGGTTTTTACCACTGTGTACCTCAGTTCTCTTTTCTTAGGTATATCAGCTTCACCCTTCATAATATAACAAACATTTCAAAACTAAAAAAAAGGTACCAGTTAAGATATTATACCAATGTCAGTTTTCTGATATTATGAAAAGTTATTTCTTATTTCACTGCTGTTTAATGAGGAATTATAAATATCTGATCCTCTTACAAATAAAACACAATTCCTAAGGACTTCAGGTCAAAAATCACTTACAGATAATAGTTTTAAAAGTATTTCATTAACTTCCATATTCTTGTAACGCCAAACTTTCTTACTCCTGAATGACATACCACCCTATAACTAAACCATCAGAAATGGCTTTGATATAACCAAAAAAACCCTGAAAAACAATGAAAAAGCAAAACCTCCACAAACCTCCCCAAAATTCATTATTGTTTAATTTACTGTACTGTAAAATTTCATGTCCACTTTGTCCTCTTTGCAAGAAAAAAAAACCAGCCCTAATATCTATTTTGTGTTTAGTTTTTCCATACCATTCACGGCATTAAACAACTTTCTCAAATCCCTGAAGGCAATTCTCTACAAGTTTAGCACAGGTAATTATAGAATGGTTTGGGGTTGGGAAGGAACCTTTAAAGGTCATCTAGTCCACTCCCACCCCTAGCAATGATCAGGGACATCTTCAACTAGATCAGGTTGCTCAGAGTCTCATTCAACCTGACCTTGAATGAAAGTGAAGCCCAAAGCTTGCTCCAAATTCTACGTGGTTTTGAGACCAAACAACTCCACTCGATTAATGAGACCTTTTCCATGTAGTGGGAACCATGCACGCAAGAACTGTAACACTTTCATAGAAACCAGACTGAAATTCTGCAATGACATTTCAAAGAACAAGTGAGAAACTACTTTTTATATTAAAATGGTCCACAACCTTCAGTTCCACTTTTTAATTATTAAGTAATTTAAGAAGGAATAAACAATCAGAATTGGTGACTGCTGAATTCTGACATGATGTTTCCCACTATTTTCTAGAGGAAACACAATTTCACACTTTTCATATAACCTTGACAATGTTGATATCATCTGCTCCAAGTATCATTGGAAACTGCTGGGAAGTTCTCATATCTACTTCCCTTTTAAAATGCAAGCATCCAAATTATAATTCTATTGCTTTATTATGTATATGAGTCTCCCTAGACATCCATGCAGCTGCAAGTCTGAAGACAACAGTAAATGACATTATTGATCTCTGTGATAAGAACAGAAATTTGCCTGCTCAAGTCAGAAATTATTCTCAACTAAATCACTTATTCAATTTCCAAACAAGTTAACAGCTGATTAAGTAGAATAAAAGAAACAAAACACAGTGGGAGGTCTCAGGAGAAAGAGGAAAAGCAATACTCAGTGTGATCAAGGTACACACTAATTGCTAGACTGATAAGTGAAAACAAAAATTGAAACAGAAAGATATATCTACCAGCTTATTATAAGCTGCTAGAAAGAGTTCAAACACCAGCCTGCTTATCAAGAATGGAAACAAATCCAAATTCTATAGACCTCATTTTAACTGCAAGCATAAAACATCACTTAGAAGTAGATACAATTAGGAGTCACTTCAATTTATCTGGCTTGAAATTTCAAGTTTCACAGTGGAGGAGCAAATATACCATTAATTCAGTACATGGTAAGATTAAAGTACTACAGATACTTTTCCATAAAAAGGAAACTGCTGGAATCAATACTTCCTCCCCCAGTGCAAATGGGGTTTTTTTCTGTTTTGCTCTTGGGAAATGTGCTTCTTCCTTTAGGTAGCATTGTCTTTCAGGTTTTCCAATTCAGTATTTCCTAGAAGTTGGTGGAAGACCATGGGTGTGTATTTTTAACAGCTCATACAGGCACAAAAAGCTGACCTTATAAAAGATGCAAGCAGGGACCTCTGTATTTACAATGTATTTACAACTTCTTCTGCAGAAGATTTACATATTTCTTCTGCAAACATTCTCATGTTTTCCTCTTGTTGTTTCATCTCTGAGGTCTGTGACACTCAGAAATCAGCCATCAGGCTCCAGAAATGTCTCGTGTTTCAAGAGCTTCTGTTCAAGTTTTATTGAGATGGCTTTAAAGAAACAACCAACTAACCAACATGTCATCTTTTCCTCATTTGTGTACTTCAGGAAAATATGGTTGCTGGCCAAAACAACCCACACTGTGAGGCTCATCGCCAAGGCAGCACTGAGAACTGAGAACACGTGGGAATTCCTGAGGCAGCTGTAGAAGGGAAGAAGGGGAATGCTTAAACTCTGAGTTCAGCAATTCATTACCTCTCCTGGAAGACATCAGGAGAAGATAGAAATGAAACATGGGTCACCCTACAAAGGTTACACATATGCCCTGTTATCCTTGCTCTTTGTGGATATTAAGTACAGTACAGTCTGTAAGCAGGACTGAATAGCTCAGCAGACCTGAATGAAGCAAAACAGTTCTCCTGGGAAAAAATATTCACCATTTCCTAACTTTCGAGGATTTTAAAGACTAAAATGAAAATGCCTAAATACCTATTTCCAGATATTACAAAACTTTCAGAAACTTACAGAGTTCTATTCACCAGCTGTTAAATAAAAGCCAACTGCAAGCCTGAGCTGGACGTGGGATGGGTTCAGCTGTCATCAGTGTAGAGATTTCCCTCAATATAAACCTGCCTCTTCAATAAGGAAGAGTCTCCAACATCAAGAGTTACACCACCATGGTGCTGATGCACTTAAGATGGCAAAGTGGTCTGCTGGATTTGAAGTATAGGAGGAACAACCCGAGCAAGTTGGCCAGGATGGTTAGAAACCAGAGTTTGTAAGAAGCTGACGACAGAACTGATGTTATAACAAAGGTTCTGCAGAGTCCTTAACATGCTTTTGTTGGACCTTTGATTCAGCTACCTGGGGTACTCAGAAGTCAACACCTGAACAGAAGTGTCAGGAAGATACAGGTGCTTGGATTCATGCTTGGTCTTACCAGTTCCAGCTGAAACTTCCTTTAACAAAAACTGGGATCCACAACCACTGTCTCTTGGATACCAATTCTTGAGGATGAGATGGGTGGAGGAGAAGGATCTAAATTTCTAAAACAAATACATGGGAGACCTCTGTATCAGCAAAAGTTGCTTAAGAGAGGTGACTGGTACAGGGAAAAATGAGGAAAAAGTTATACTTCCCAGAAAAATCATGACTGCCCTCTAAAGAAGGTTGAAGAAATCAAAGCAGTCAGTGCTGTATGGCACACCAAAACAATTTACCATAAAACTAAGGTCTTCCAAAGACAGGAAGACCTAAGAAAACAATTTAGAAAAATGTGAGAATCACAAGCAATGATGTAGACGAGACCTGAAACAGTCAAAAAGCTAAGAATGAACAGAATGGGTGCACAATACACTTCCTACTAAATGGGATAGGTGCGATGTTAATCAGGGACTCAGAGGCCACCTCTGCAGATGCTGTCAGAATAAAAACATTATCCAGCTAGCTGTGTATGGGTGCTCTCAAATACAATACAAATATATTTGACAATAACTTAAAAGGTTATGATTCTGGTGGCTGCCAAGGAATGAGAAGAAAAGAACTGTGCTGGTATTTGTGTTGTTGCCACTAGATTGCCTAGACACTGGTGTAGCATAAAATACACAATACTGTCTGGTAGGTCTAATGCAGTGACAGGTCCTGGACACAATATATGATACAATAACAACACGTCCAAGTGTTATAAAAGCAGATAAAGTACATTAAAAGCAAATGCTAACTGACAAAGTCATCTAGGGGGATAAAAAAAAAAATCATAGAACAGCTTGGGTTGGAAGCGACCTTAAAGGTCATCTAGTCCCAACCCCCTGTCACATGTAGGGACATCTTCCACTAGACCAGGCTGATCAAGGCCCCATCCAAGCTGGCCTTGAACACTTCCAGGGATGGGGCATCTACTTGTTCTCTGGGAAACTTGCTCCAGTGTTTCACCACCCTGATGATGAAAAATTTCTTTCTAATATCTAATCTAAATCTACCCTCTTTCAGTTTAAAACCACTGTCCCTTGTACTATCACTACACTAACTCTACATAAATTTAAATGATTTCTAAAGAGGTGTGATTTTTGCATAATCGTCTGCCACAGAACCTCTGTTTCAATTTACTTACTTGAAAAGACAGCATGGTTGACTTAACATATCTACAGGTCTTCCGAAAAATACAAGTGAAACTGCTAATGGTGAATTCCTCAAATGGCATCTATATTGTGCCTAAGACTATACAAGTTTTTATTAGAAACGAAAGATGACAAGTAACAAAACAGGTAATTTCTCCCTTTGGTATCAAAACCAATTCAGCAATGGTATATACAACTTTCAGATCTAGATTGCTAATCTAGATTGTTACTTAGCCTTAACGTCTTTAGAACTGCTAAATAAAGCACAGCCATGTTAAAAATATTTTAGTACAGACAGATAAAAAAAGAGTGTTTTCTTCAGAAGATTCTTTAAAGTGAAGCTGTTTTTGTTGATTTACTCTTCTTCCATTTCATGCACTGAGAGGGAATTAAATATGATAGAAAAATCTAGTCTAGTTCTCTTCTAAGTTATATTCAATTTCTATCCAAATACAGTTTAAATTACACTTTATCTAAAAACTATTTCCTACTACATCAATGTATTACTCAATTTCATAAGCTCTATAAAAATGAAAGTATTTAAAAATTTGGGGTGGGGGGAAGAACTGTGCTGTTTTCTAAGTAAAGCTTTAATGCACATAATAGTTGTCCTTCTGACCCTCCAATGGGGCTGAGTAGGTGATTAAAATGTAAACCAGTATTTTATCACGTAGACAATTAACAGTCGGACTTGCTGATGAAGCACATTTCACTTCTTTACCCTACTGCAGACCAAACTGTGGCACTGCCATTCACAGCAGCCCCAGATTGAGACATTTTAGCCACACACAAAGAAAAAATGACATGGTTAAAGACTGTTAAATAAGGAAGAAGGAATTCTATGACTAATTCATTTAAGAAATTTTTTCAGAGGTTTTCTTCTAAACAATACAACTATAATCCTACTCCTTCATGCTACTTGAGCCAACTGAGAGGTTGGCATTTGTAATGCCATTCAGCTATCTGTAACTAAGTGATAGTGAAATGGTCCAATTCAAAGAGTCTTCATTCGCTCATCCATCAAGCCCAAGCCTTTTGGGCTCCAACCTTGCAAGACTGTATCTTGAAAAAGCTTTTAATCACTTTTCTGGCATATGAAATTTATCTGCTCCTGTTATGCTTAATTTACAATTGCTTTTTCTTCTCATCCTACCACATCATTCTTGAAACTGTTTTTTTTAAAGCTAGGACTCACCTAGAAAATAAAGTACTGGAAATTTTGATAGATAAACATTTATCAATTATTTCAGAACTTTTTAGAATCTAGAACACATTCAGGACTATGGCGTGAGGCTTTTAAAAAAAGTACCTCATGCAAGCTTATAACTGGGATTTAGTGAACATACTTCTGGTTGCTTCTCTCCTCTCAGAAGAATACTACTATATCCTATATTATCAGCAACATACTCAAGCCAGCATGCATAAGCTGCAAGAGTTCCTCTCAGGAGCCGAAGGACAATGATGCTGACTCATTGAGACTGAGTCACTTCCAAAATCTGAGGGAGGAGAGGTGTGGGAAATGTCCTTCCTTCCACGTTACATAGTCTGGGGAAGGAGACACACTTCCCCATTATACAAAGTGAACCTGTGAGACAATATCAATTAAAAAGCCCTAGTTCTTTTTCATTTGTTTTGCTTAAAGCTAGACTACATTACAAAAAAAAAAAAGGACTTGTGATGGAAGACAGAAATTGAAAAGTAAGATACTCTGATGGGTCAAATTTTTAAGGCAAGCTTAGAATCTTCAGAAGACAAAATCAGATTTCAGCAACATTGGTTGCTTCCAGCTATAATTACAACCTTTAATCCCTAATTCAATCCTCTATCAGTTTTCCCACTATTTTTCTCAGAACTGATACCAAGACAACCAGATTGAATTACTTAGCTTTTGTTCTTTTTAATATTGGCACGGTGCTAACATCTTGATACTCTCTATGGACTTTTCTTGGTTATCTGGTTTTATTAAAAGACTGACCAAGAATAGCTGGGAGTGGGGGGAGGAGTATGTGAGTGAAATATCTCCGAGAACAGAGCACTGAATGAATCTTGAAATTACCAAATCTATAAAAGATGACAGCACAGAAGCAGAGAGCTAATAAAACTACAGCAAGAAGCAGAAACCTAATAAAGACTAAGCTTCTAAATTATTCTGACAACAGTCACAAAGAAAAAAAAGATAATCCAAAAATATTTGGTGCAAAGCTATGTGAACAGGCCATTTACTTTGTTGTAAAAATCCTATGAAACACGTACACAACTATGTGAGCAATAAAAATATAAGCCATTGATAATCACTGTCCTGTTCCATTTTTCACAGATAAAAAATTAAACAGATTTTGATAAAAGATTTTTACATGTAGAAATAAATTCCTAAAGGAATCTGAAAATTTGAAGAAACTTCATTCACAACAGAAAAACTGAGAACATCTGAAGAAAACAGATTCAGTAACCTTGATATTGATCATCTCTTCATTCAACATTGTAATAGAAGATAACAAACTTACATTAACAAAACTGTGATAAACTAAGAGCTCTAATGCATTTTCTGTAAGAGCTCTAATACATTTTTTGTTCAACAAGCTCCTTGGAGAAATGAGCATCTTTACCAAGACCGGAGACAGACTGTTCTAAGCTTTTCTAACATAATAGCTGTTTTCCTGTTTTCCAAACATTTGGCTTTCCTAACATAATAGCTGGAAATTTAAGGTAAATGTCTCATAAATGTCTGATGAAAGCTGAAGCAAAAGGTATTTTGATGTCGATGCCAAATGAGTATGTTCTGTTTCATTTGAACCACTTCATTAAAAAATCAGTGTGACACTAAATGCAACCTCTGAGTGGAAGAGCAAGAATTTAGGGTATCAGATGTTTACTCTTCCAGCTTTTCCCCTGGCATTGCTAGGGGAGTTCTCATTGTTATGAAAACACATTCAAGAGTTTGCTCACAAAACAAATGCCAATTTAACACCAGACTTAAGGATCTTCATTTTCCTAGCATATTACATACAAGAAATAGGCCAAGAACAAGATGTAAGACAGAAGTCAACCTGCTCCTACTGTATGTGAAATTATCAACTAGTTGTTAACCAGCTCAGTAACATCATGTGTCCATGGTACTCTCCTTTAACTGCTTTCTAGTTCTGCTGGAATTAGGCTTTCATTTTAGTGGCAGTAAATGAAACAGATGATAGCAATTTTTTCAAAGAGTTCATAATCTTAAAAACATAATTCCATAAAGTCTCAACGCCTGTCTAAAGCCCATGACCTCACAGAACAATGCCTCTGCCTTTATTAAATTATTCTCAAATGTACTCTAAAAAAAATAAAGTGCCACTTCTTTTGAACTTAATTCTAACAATTAAAAAGAGATATGATATGCAATTAGGTGATTCTAAACAATCTCAAACAAGGCAATGTTGACATCATCATTTGAATGATTTAATAAGAATGATTTTATCATCCTTAATATTTTATTAAGAAATTTTGAAATAAAGGAAAACCATCCCATTTTCCTAGTGTAGACTCATTCATCCACAAATCTGCACTTTTTTTCCTATAATTTTGACATGAAAGTCTCACAGAGACCCTTCAAATATAAAGCTCCAACTTTTCATCAAATCTGAGGAAGCACTGAACCTGAATTCAAATGGCTTGATTTTCATGTTCCAACCAACTGAACTTTGTTTCCCTTTCTGCTCTCTCTTTTCATACATGCACTTTCCTTCCCTCTAACCTGTTTTTAAGATTTCTTTTCTATTATCCCCATGTCTATGTTCCTTTGAAGTAATATCTTTACCTACAGCACACAAATGATGACTATGGCACTGTCTTCCTTAAGAAGCACAGTAGTATATTAAAATCAAAATAACTAAATATATTTCTAGCAGGCACACAACATGTAAAGCATCTATATGATCCCATTGCTGCCAGATTCAGATTTTCTTCTTTCCTTCTCACACTTACTCCATTAAAAAGTGTTTTATTCCTTTGGCTGATTTAAGGCAATCCAAATAGCGATCCACATAGTAAGAACATGGCAGACTAAGCCATGAAATTAAAAACTAATGGAGGAGTACAAGACACCTACAATTGTTTCTGCCTGCCTGCAGACATACTAGGCTATGCTAATTGTGAAGATGTTTTGTAGCTTTATACATCAAGGAGGGCAGAGGTATTAACACAAAAACCCCTCCAATCATAAGACCGGATCCTAAGACTCCTGGAGCCAAGTACTCATCTATCCCAGCTCTGATCTCTTGTTAAATTCTGATCCCAGGAATGTGCAACAACTGATTTTAAAGAGGCTTCAGGAATTCACAATTATCTAGTAATTCACACACTGTAAGCCTGTTTGTACAATTGAGATCTTTGTGCACAGAAGAGAATACTGGTTTCATCACTGACTTCCCACACACATAGACAAGGACACTTCAGACATCAGCTAAGGCACAGCAAACCAACTGACTTTATTTTTAAACATTCTCGACGAAATAAAAAGGTTCTTTCAAGAACATGTTTGCTCTAGGTGTTTTATTTAAGGTCAGTTCCCACATGTGTACTAGAAATAGAACATATTTCAAACTGGTGATTTTTCTGAAGTAAATGAAGATTTTTTTTCTTGGTGCTCTATATTTCCTGACAGAAGGAAGACTGAAGTTATCACTGACAAAGAATAAAGTGGATATTTGTCATTCCCTTCATCCAAGTACTAGAAAAATCAAACCACAAGTTATATTGGACTGCATAAAAATAGAACATAATTTTACTTCTGTGAAACAATTTGTTTTATGTATCACTTTTTAATCCAACAAGCTGAAACAAATTTGGAATTAAAAATGTACCCTTATTCCTTCTATCGTATCAAGGTTACTAAGTGTTAATCTAAAGTCTAAATTGATGTAATATTAATCTGAGACTGCTTCTTTGACTTTATAATCTATTTTTCTAAATACAGTCTTCAGCAGCATTTTATTCTAGTTGTCCTGAACATGCTGAGGTATATTTGCAACAATGGCAGTATGATGACTATATAAAATAATCTACAAATTTCTACACAATCCCAACTAGCCAGGTCAACTCTCAACCAATACATGATTGCAAATCCTAGGAAGTTTACAGAAATGATGTCAAAGAATAAAGGGAGGATACTGAGAATCCATACCATGTTTGATATACAAAACAACACTGAATTAAATTATATTTGTAGCATTCACTGATTAAGGATAATAAGAATCATACTATTATCAGTATTCGACAATTACAAATAAAATCTGTCAAGTCTAAAAATATATTTAAATTTTAAGAGCCAGGATTAGTGCATTAAATTATATTGTCCTTATCTCTTTTCTGGCTTAATTTTATTAAATAAATACATATATTTTTGATTCTCCATGCAATAGGAGACTCTCATAGATCATGGAAACAACCGTTTTAGAGAAGACGCCACAGTAAATGTGTACTCAAAGGGTACCCAAAAGAGAACAACCTTAAATATATAACCTTTGCCATCTTCTACTTTCTGAATTCTTTGCAAGTTGTTCACTACACAAGGGACTGAGAATAGAACAATATTCTATGGTGCAAAGACTTTCATACTAAGTAGCCAACTAGTTACATCCACAAGAAATATTTTCTTTTTGGTGTGAAGTATTTTCACTGATGTTAATTTTTGCTTGAATTTGTATTTACTTGGCATGTTCACAAATCAGGTTTTGGGAAATTTAATGTAAAAACAGAAACACAAATAGTGGTGCATAACTGTGGAATAAAACCAACTCTAAAACTATCTTATTTTTAAAATCACAATAAATTATACCTACTTGAACAACAACAAAAGCAAAATGGAAGCAAGTACTCGAAATTTCTGTTTTCCTACAGTTCCACAGAGTTCCATCTTGCAACTTTTTACAGTGGTCTTCTACATACAAAAAATTAGATTTTTTTTCTCCATTTAACTGGATGGGATTTTCTCTAGCATATTTTCTGTCATCTCCATCCTTTAATTTCTTACCAAACAGCTTCAAAAGTTAGCTTTTACAAAATTAATTAAACTAACTGAAAGTCAAACTGGAGACATGAACTCCTCAAATAATTTTGGAAAAAATCAATTTCATGCATTTGCAATGAGAAGATTCTTTTTCTGCCTCAGAAAGGTAAGATTCCATATTTCCATCAGACTGATATAACCTACTTCATACATTTTTTTATTCTGTATCAGCATTTATTGCCACACAAGTACGCATGATTATCCTGTATTTACAATACTTGAATGGTTGAGAACAAGTCAAAAGTACTGAGCCATCGAGACACCAACCTTGTGGGCAGGGTGCAGCAGCCATCAGCCGTCAGCCTGACTTGGGTTTCATAGCTATCCAGGGGGCAAACAACTTGCTGAACAGGAGGACATTCAACTGTGCTGCAATCCACACTGAACACTATGGAGGAAGGGAAGAAGAACATTTCTTTTACTCATGCTTTAGAAGCTCTTTGCAAATTACTTCCTCATAAGCAACCACTTATGCATCAGCATTTTAAGTCAGAAAAATTATCCAACAAATGCATGCTTGCTAGGTAACATTACAAAAAGCATTCCTTTCTCTTTAAGATTGACTTTTTGAAGTTATTGATTCAGGATGCAACTGAACTGACATTAGTTAATAAAAAAAATTATAGAAGTTAGACAGGCAACCTTAAACAATCATTACAACTGTGAATATTAGTTAACTGAAGTACCCTAGTTATAGAGAAATATATATTCCCTGCAGCTTTTAAAACAGTAAACAATTCTTCATTTAATTTTTTCCTAATTAAACTCTGTTTAAACAGGAAAACACCTGGGTTACAGGAAATTAAAAAAAAAAGAAGATACACTATAGATTTACATGTGTATGTGTAAAGTACATTTTTAAAGACTATTCTATTAGGTTGTCTTGCTTGGGTATTTATATATGGCAAAAATGAAATACAAATTATCAAATCTTTTTGCATTTGAGATAAAGAATTCTACTTAATAAGAAAGACTGACTGACAGTTTTCAGAAAGCAACAAATGTTTAGAAATGCAGAAGAAAAAAAACCAAACAAGGCTGAATATATATTTAATTCTGTAAGTTATAGTCAGGACAACTGAAACACATCTGTATCTTACTTGGTACTCAACCTTCCATGCTAACAAACAATACCAGCTCAGGTACTATCTATCTGCTATCCCTTTTCATAATTATATTAAGAAAGTGCAGAATAAAACATGGTTCCCTCTTTAAGAAATGAGCTACTTTCTGACTGAGCAAGCAGGATGAACAGAATGCTATCAGACTGAAAATTATACAGTAGGATATCACTGATTACTGATTAAACTTCCCTGCAATTTTGACACTATCATAGCTGCTTACTGAACTACTAAAGCAGCTTGGCAATTTCTTGCAAGAGCTCATAACCTTCAAAGGCCTATTTTTTCTCTTCTGGTCCTACATTTCCGAAGCTTGATCCTCAGTGGTACAGAGCAGTAAGTGACTCAGTCATAATAAGACATCAATCTCAGAATTACATCTGCTCTGCACATCTGTCTCCCTTGCAGTGGTTACAGTGTGATAGTACACGGCTCACTAGCACTGAAAAGCAGTCCAAACAGTTTGTCTTTTTTAATAAACAAACCCCACATTAGGACTACTCAAACAGATTTTTTTTTTCTCTTTATTATTACATTACTAGATTAATCATAAAACAGCAGAGGTAGGACAGGACCTCTTGGAGGTTCCCATGCCAGGCCATGTAGATCTGGCTGCCCAGGACTGTGCCCAGGTGGCTTTTCAGTATCTCCATGGATGGAGACTCCACTGCCTTCTCTGGGAAACTTGTGTCAGTGCTCAGCCACCCTCATGGTGAAAAGTGCTTCCTGATGCTCAGAGGGAACCTCCTGTGTTTCTATATGTGCCTCTTGCCTCTCTGATCCTATCACTGGGCACCACTGAAAAGAACCAGTTCTGCTTTTACACCCCCCACTTCAAAAATTCACCCAATCAACCTTTGCTTCGAAGTCTTCAAGAATTTTCTCATGCACTGAATTTGTATATAGAAGCATCTGAGAGTTACCACTTTCCTACAATAATGTTGCAGAAACCCTGCCATGGTTGCAGACCCTGACATATCTGCAATAATGTGCTAACTACTTTGTAGACTACAGAACCAAAGGTCTTTGATCATGAAACTGCTAATACCTAGGTGAATAAAACTTTGTAGTAGAGTATGTCAACAAAGTATATTGTGTGTTAAGTTTCACCCATATTATTGACATATTTCAACTAATACAATGTACAGTTTAGGGCAAGATCTAAATAAATACCTATGCATCTAATGGTGCAGGAGCAAGCCAGTATTTGCATTTCTGATGAAACTGTGGCTCAGCACAGGCTAAGGCTTCAGAAGCTGCAGATTTCTGAAGGGTCAGTACAAGGATAGACAGTCTGCTTTTACAGCAGAGAAGCTCCATGTGACATCCTTTGCCTTCAGTTCAGATGCATTACAACTGGATCCTCACGAATAACGCAACACAATACAGCTACACATGGTGATGGTAGTCACGTGTAGCAGATGGTAGTCAGTCTGCCATGGGAGAAGTAGAAAGGAAGTATCTCTCCATGACACGGCATTATCCTTTTTACATTCCTTGACACTTCAGAGCATATTACATACAACCATCGCATTCCTGGACTTTCAGTGCAGCTGTATCACTGCCTGAATCACTTCCTTAACTGCCCTATCCCAGGTATTTCCCAACATGGACCTCTGCATTTGCCAATTCTTTTCCCCTCCCTCACCTTCACTGTCAACTTAAAAGCCATTTATCCAGCTCCATTAGAAATGTATCTGTAATTCTTCCTCACTCACTGTTTTTCTCCAGTCCTTTCCCACTCTTATCTGAAGTTCTGTCAACATAAGCTCAACTAATAAAACAACATAAGTACTATTTCTGTGAGTAACAGGCGATAAAAGAAAAATACTATATAATTCTGTTTCTCACAGCTGTGTATAAAAACTTGATTTTGCTGATCCTTATCCTTAGTGCAACACTGTAAAAGCTCCAGACCTTATTTTCAATGCTGAAGCAGTATCAGGGTGGAGCACAAGCTACTTCCCTGTTTGTCATTACACTCTACCTATTAAATTTTGCTGCTCATCTTGGACTTTCTATCAAGCCCTGACTGCACAGAATTCCCCACAGAAGTAAGCCGAACAATAACATTTTCTTTACAATTGTGTTTAAACCAATATTTGGTACCAGGGAAAAAAAGAGTAATTTTTAGGCCATGCTGCCATGCTGGAGATGAGTGAATGAAAGCTCTGCCAAAAAGACTTCTGAAAGAATGACAAATGAGCAGTCTTCAACACAGGTTATGTCAATCATGATAGACATTTCCCAGTACTTTCCCAAGGATGTCAGAAACTAAAAGATGACAATATAACATTGCACCATATGCAACAAAAGTTATCAAAAAAGGTACAGCAAACAACTGTTGGATAACTACCAAAGTAAACTATTTAGCTTGCTTTATTCAGAAGTGACAGCTAGAGTTCCTCTCAACACTTCAGCAAAACACATTTTAAATTAGATTTTATCTCAATCTTTAAATAAACAAACATGATTTAAAAAATGTCCTTGGCCATAGTTTAGCACATACACTCCCACAAATCTTGTTTTGGGTTATTTTTATTCTTGCTGTTAACATACACTATGCAGTTCCATTTGAGATTGCTTGAACTATCTTTAAGAAAAAAAAAATAAAATTGAAAATACATTTTGAGAAGCATAATCCCCATCTTAAAACTGAATTCATTGCGCATTGACAAAATTCATTACTCATGAATAGACTGTTACACACATCTTGTAGGAATAAGAGGTTGCTTACGGAACCAGAGCAAGGTTATCTCATCACTGAGCTTTGCAACCACAGTAAAACAATGAGCATGACATACTTGTTCTCAGAAGGTACCACAACTGTGATGAGATGCTTGGTGAAGCAACATGTAAGAATATTCAAGACAAATTAATCTGGAGGTTAATAGACAAGTATGACTAAGATATTAATATTCATTATTCATTTTAACTGAATACCAATGCCTTCAATCATATTCCTAAAAGAAAAAGGGGCAGAAGAGGAAGTGGATCTCAAAATGAAATATTTTATTTTTATTCTAGCATTTAGTGTTGAGGAAACCCTTTCTATTTCTGCTGCCAATCACACCACTTGAACATATGCAATTCTCAGCAGAAGCCTCCCAACTCAAATGCCAGAGTAAACTAGAGAGCACCGATACCTTTTTTAAGGAACAGAAATAAACACAATTTATGCTTTAACTGCGTAAGCACTATATCTTGGCATAAATCAGCACTGCTGTCATAGGAAGGAGTCCTCCCAGCTTTGTTTCCACCAGAAAGCCCTTGCTGGTGCAAAACTCCTATTGAGACTGGTTAAGCAGATAAGGAGGTGCAGGAAGAGCGCTCTGGAAGCATTACTCACAGAGCTAACAGTTTTAGGTCTGTGGTAAAAAATGGAAACATATTTTTCTCTGTTCAACATGTTAACTCCATAAACTTGCTGATGTATTCAGTAAAACTGGTGACATCAGCCCCACAACAGTCTCTGCACAAACACCTATCTCCCATTATACTGTCCATTATCCCATATTTTTCTAGCAATGTGCCATTTCAGTTATAATTCAAATAGTTCAGTTCCTTTCTCACACTTCTGTCTTACAATTCTTCAGGATACCAAGTCAAACTCTGAAGATGCAAGGTTTATTACCAGGTCTCTCAATTTCTAACTCCCATTTGCAAAGCTCTACGCTTCCCTTAAATCCTGTTGGTTTCTTTCCTTCCCCAATCTCTTCAAAGCTCTGTTCTTCTACCCTCCTAACACACAACTTCATTTTTCAAGTCCCATGTACCTTCACCTCTTAAAACACCCTACAGCAAAAAATACAAATTGCTTTAGAAAACAATACACACAGAGTTACATAAATTCACTAACATGATAGAGAATCATATTCAATTTGAAGATTCTGTAAAACTAGCAAGCTGAAAACAGCCTTCAAGAAGTAATTTCCACGGGGAAGTCTGGACAGACTTATTTGCAAGCTATAAGACAGGAATTCAAGTAATATTTGGGAGGACATGATCAGAACTAATTTTGTTTTTTGAAAAAACTAAATAATCCAAAGTCAGCAAGACAAAATTCAGTAAAGGCATAATTGAAGTATATAGGAGGAATTAAAATGTATAAATATAATAGTTCAGCAGCAGTCAGGCTATGGAAAGATCCTGGGATCACAACATTTCAACAGTTAGGAATAACTCTTGCAAAACAGTTAAAATCTGATTTAAAGTTTTGTATGAGAAACAGAAGACAATTATTCTACAGCATTTAGTGGTGATGAAGACTCCCCCAAAATGTTAGTCTGCTTTTGGATACGACACGTTAAAGACATGTGGATTAACTGGAAAAAAAAAACTTATAGAAGGGAAACATAACCAGGGAGGAGTCCAAAGAAAACATGTCACCAGAAATTACAGCTAATTCTAGATAAAAGGCTGACAAAATGTTCCACAATATAAAAATTAAAGACTTGTTCACTAAATACTCAGGACAGGATACCAAGAAGTTTGCTTAAATTTCCACAGAGTCAGATTTGCATTGGATATTATATAAAAAATATAAAAAAATATAATAAGAAGCACTAAAAGATAAAAAGACTGTACAATCTTCTTCTGTGGAAGATTTAAGAAAATGTTAAACAAGCATAGGAAAGGCACTGTTAAAGCATACTCAAACCTGTTATGCACATAACATTTTGGATGATACAATTTTATATGCCTGCTTTCAGTCCTCTAGTTTGATTATTTATCTTACCAAAGCCTGTATCAAAGAGTGAATTACATCTTCTGCTTCACTTGGAATAATAAATCACAGGAAAGGGTGATTTGTGTTCTCATGAAATAGAGATGAGTAAATACTGAAATAGTTGTGAAGTTTTTTAGGGTGCTCCTCCATAATCCTTTTGCTCTGCACATTTCAAGGGTCAACACTTGATAATCTAGAGAGATCTTAAAACAGAAATCCTAATTCCCTGTCCATGCACAATGTATTCCTACTATGAAAAGCCTTTGTATAGTCTTAAAGTATGTCACTTGCACTAGCAGAATCCATAGAAATGCAATAGTCTCACTAGGTTACTTTTTCCTTGCTGCTCAGTTTAAATTAATATATAAAGAAAAAAGAAAGTAAAATTTACCAAATATTTTAATCTTTTTTTTTAAGGGTATTGCCTACATTCAATAATTCTCAAGAATCAGAAGAATGTAGAGGCTATATATGCTTCACTGGGTACAATTATATAGATTATTTTGCTTGTCAGACAGAAAAAATTTGAAAATGGGAAAAGAAATTGTGTCTGTTTTTACCTGGCTTGCATTCATAGAGATCACAGCATTCCCCTGGCTTTCCTGATGCCTTAGAAACCAATATATTCAAATAGCCAGGCTGGCAAACCTTCCTCAAGCAGCCTGCAGGATTACACACACAACGGCTTGGGAGTGGACAGCATTCACCAGGAGGAGCATAGCCTTCAATCAAGATGGAATCTTCTGGACATCGAGGAGAAAACTGGACCTCACAGCGGGCCTTGGAGCAATCAGGTTTCTCTTCTGAAAGGGAGAGAAAGATCATTATGCCGTATGTGTCAGTAAAACACTGACGCTGCAAAGATAAACTCAGATAAAGCTCCATCTCTTCTCCCTCCCCCCAAAACAATAAAAAAAGAAAAGGAAACAGCTGCAGCTGAACTGATGAGCAAAAATTATCGAATATCCTTTAAAAACTATAGGTATTTGGAAGATGGCAGGTGTCTTATGAAATATTTTACAAAATTTCTAATTGTGCATTGTGCATGACTGCTGAACTCACACAGCCTCAAGTAGAGAAGTTACACATTTGGCCAGGACGTTAAGAAACAACTTGTCATGTCAGCCCTGATATTCACACCTGTAGCTTCAGTTTCCCAAGACTTTCCATTATGAATTGATTTAAACTGATTGATTTATTAACCTGAACTGAGCTCTCACATATTCAAAAAGAAAGTTATAAGTTCAATAGCTAACATATTTGAAGAGTCCATACATTAGCAGAAGAGGATTTTTCCTGTACACAATCCCAATGTTCACATTAGAAGTGTTGTTCCTACGTACATCAGCAGCCTGAATACTAAGAGGCAAGAGATTTGACTGATATGTGATGATGATGAGGTTTGATGATGATCCTTATGGGTCTCTTCCAACTCAGGATATTTCTATGATTCCTTCAGGTACAAGTACTTTATATTTCTTCTTACAACCATCAAAGATTACTAACCTAAATGTGCTACTAGACAGCATTAGAGCTCTTTTCTTACCTATAAAAATCCTACTATTTACATCTATCTTTAAAACAGCCTTGACTAGATATGTATTTTGCCTAGAACTTTAAATAACATTTTTAAGACCAATTATTTTAATATCTACCCTTATGTTTAGGTTCTTATCTGCTTTATTAAATGCATTGTTCAGACAGAACATTACTGGTTACAGAGATTCACTGTGGAGAGTTGCATAAATAATAGATAACATACTAGTTCCAGTATTTTATTGATAGCTTTTAGTTTATGGATATAATAATACGCTTGACATTCTAGCTTTTAAAATTATTTTCATTTTCCACTGCATGTTTGTTCAACATGCACAGAGAAGTGATAGAATAGCAGCCGTTAAAGTACATACTCATGGCAGACTCTTGATAGACCACTTGTACTCAGGATGACCCTTAAATTCCCGCTGTTCATTACTTTATGTGCCCTAGCATTATGCATCCAGTGATCTTCTAATTTCCATGACTAATAGATAATCCCATCCTCTTGCAATCTCACCCATGAAAATACTTTGCATTATAAGTATTTTAAAAAGTTGACCGGCTATTTTTTACTTGACTGCATTTACATACATGCATGTATCTATATGAAGACAAGCATTTCCTTAAAGACTGCTTAGATAATTCAATACAAATAAAATTTGACCAATACAATTGGTCAAATACAATAAAAACTATTTTTTACCAATTTGGCTAACTTTCAAAAAGGCAGTATTTGTCAGAAATGCATATCAGATTTGGAATTCAAACTATTCAGGACTCTAGATGCATCTTATTTGAATGCCAATGCAAAGTCTACTGTTGGAGTTGGTAAGATCACCTAGCAAAAATATGAAAACAAGGATCTGTCACTATAAACATGTAAGAAGTTTCACAAGCAATAGAAGAGAAAAATTTAAAATAGAGAACCATGACATGTATTTTTGTGTAAAATATTCACTTAATGTTTTGTAGTTACTATTTTTAATAGTTTTTCCATTTTAGAGTTTTGTGCTCAATATAGTTAAAGGTAACAGACTGCAAAAGGATACTTATATAAAGCCAGCACCATTTTCAGAGGAAATGATTTAAACATAACCACCACCTTGCAAAATACACATTTATGTTTTAGTACCAGTTAATGTAACACCAGTAGATATTTATAAAGCAAAGGATTTCTTATTAATTCACTGTCATAGTTCTGAAAAATAAACAAACAAAACCCTACTAATAACTCCCTATTAATACTCATGTAAATATTGTTCTTCCAAATTACATCTCAAACTATGTACATGTTGAAACATTCCCTTCCCAATATACAAATGCAACTGAGGAACAGGAAAGTCAAATATATTCACCTACAACAACAGACAAATACCTTCAGCTTCCCAAACTCCAGCCCACAGCAGAGTCAAAAGCAGGTTAAGAAACTTTTTGCAGACTATGTCATGCTTTGTTTCTTGATTTAGCTGTTGTTTTTCTTTATAGAAAGCAGTTAATGACTAAAACGATACGTGGTCAGCAGTGTATAAAGTGTTTCCTTGAACAATCTTTATCTAAAACACGAAAATCCAGAAGCTCCAGGTGTAGCATTACTACGTATTAGTTAAAACTTTAATCAGCTAGCCTCATGTTAGTGTAACTACATTCCAAGTCCAGAACTCACTGCAATGTAAGAAGGTGGGAGTTGTTTTACTGCATTTCATTAAAAGCTGATGAGGGCTCCTCATTTTGATATCAAGTTTGGATAAAAGACATTACTTCTAAGCAACCATTTGGAAAAGTTGCAATGGTTCTCTTGATATCTTAGCGAATCACAAAACCTTCTCTATCCACAGGGATTCATCGCACGAAACTAGTTCTACCTTTTCATTACTTCATTGAAGAAGGCATCAAAATTTAATCTGTTCTCAAAATAAATTACAAATGTTAATACAGCCATAAATGCCACTGCTTTAGCAGAATTCGTGATTTAATTCCAATACATGCAGCTATTTAAGATTTCATCAAAAAAGAATTGTTTAATAGCTCTTTTTTCGTTTATTAACAAACAGTTCTAGCCCTTACAAAAGGAACATTAAAAAAAACATATAAGAACAAAATAATTAAAAATACACCAACAGCCTCAAAAGACAGAAAACAGGGTAATACCCAGCTGTATTCCACAAAGAAAAACCAAACAACCCTGTGGAATCACTCACCAGTGCTATTTCTGCTGCTTTGCCCCTTTTACACACCAAACAGACAATTTCAAAGCAGCTTCTTTATAGACCAAGGAAGATTCACAAAAGCCTACTGCTTCTCTGTGAAATAGACATATACACTACAAAGCACTAACCTGTCCCCTAGATGTTTTAAGCTTCTGTCTATTACACAAATCAGGTTCTTGCTGACCAAAGCCTTCAAAGTCAAACAATGCATCAGGACTTAAACTACATCTTTTTATCTTTATTTTGATAATAAATAGAATATAAACAAATACTATGTGTGTCCAAAAACAGGAGAACTTCATTTTTCAAAGCAGTGTGGCGAACCTAAAAAATTAGGCTTTTGAGGAAAGGGAGAACTATATATGGGACTTTATATGGGATTTACTATGAAATAAATTAATATAGCAAATATATACATATTCCTGAATAATAAGGCATCTTAGCACACAGATTACACAGCAAGATACATGTGTCACATTGTCCTCAGCCATAGTGCAGATTCTTTCACAAAAAGAATTTCATATAACCCTAACTGCATGCAGAGACAGTAAAATTGCTAGAGCAGATACATTTTTTTAACTAAGAGGTTGTATTTGGGACATTTACCACACTAAATAAAATATATTTTTTATAAAACATTGTTCTACCTCTGACTTTGAAACAGCAGATATGTCTCATTTAATAAATTCACTGTTTTAGAAAGGCAAGAGTTCTATACACTTATGCTGTTTGATTATCAGAATCACAGTTAATCACAGCCTCCTAGTATAGGTAAGGTTGGAAGGGACCACAGAGGGTGATCTGGTCCAACCCTGCTGCTCAAGCAGCTTCACCCTAGAGCACATGGCACAGGACTGTGCAATACCTCTCCGAGCAATCTGTTCCAGTGCCTGATCGTGCACACAGTAAAGAAGTTCTTCCTCATGTTCAGGTGGAACTTCCTGTGCATCAGTTTCTGCTCCTTGCCTCCTGTCCAATTGCTTGGCACCACCGAGCAGAGCCTGGCTCCATCCTCTCGGCACCTCCTTCAGACACTCACAGACATTGATCAGGGCCCCTCCCAGTGTCTCTTCTCGAGGCTGAACAGGCCCAGCTCCCTCAGCCTTTCCTTTTTAAGGGAGATGCTCCAGTGCCTTAATCATCTTTGTTACCCTCTGCTGGGCCTGCTCCAGGAGCTCCATGTCTCTCTTGTCCTGAGGAGCCCAGAACTGGACACAGCACTCCAGATGTGCCTCAGCAGGGCTGAGCAGAGGGGCAGGATCACCTCCCCTCACCTGCTGGCAATGCTCTTCCTAATGCAGCTCAGGTTTCCATTGGCCTTCTTGGCCACAAGGACACCCTGCTGGCTCATGGATGGCTTGTTGTCCACCAGGACCCCCAGGTCCCTCTCCACAGAGCTGCTTTCCAGCAGAGTCCGCCCCCAGCCTGTGCTGGGGCAGGGGGTTATTTCTCCCCAGGTGCAGAACCCTGCATTTCCTTTTGTGGAATTCTAGAAGGTTCCTCCCTGCCCATCTCTCCAGACTGTCAAGGTCCTTCTGAAGGGCTGCACAGCCTCTGGGGCATTGGCTGCTCCTCCCAGCTTTGTGTCATCAGTGAACTCGCTGAGGAGGCATCTGCTCCTCCATCCAAGTCATTGATGAACAAGTTAAACAAGACTGGGCCCAGTATTGAACCTTGGAGGACGTCAATGGTGACAGGCCTCCAACCAGACCCTGTGCCCCTGATTACAACCCTCTGGGCTCTGCCATTCAGCCAGTTCTCAATCCACCTCACTGTCCACTCATCCAGTCCACACTTCCTGAGTCTGCCCTATGAGGATATTGTGAGAGTGTCAAAAGCCTTGCTAAAGCTGAGGAAATGTTAAAAAAAAATACAAAACTCAATCACATTTCAGTATGTCCTTTAAAAAAAACTCCAACCACTAATAAGGAGAACAATCACTTTTCAGGGATGCATCCATCAAGCTTCTCATAAAAATCTGAACTGGTAACTTAAAACTCACTAAGAAAAACAGTTGGCTGCAAAAACACTACCTTTATGTTTAAATAGCAGCATTTCAAATAGCTACACCAAGAATGGAAAATATCAGTTGGTTTTCTGATGAGGTTTCTCTGTGGGACACATTCTTTTTATAGCCTTTCATCAAACACCACCGAAGCTGGAAGCATTCTGGTATCCCTGACATCTCAGCAGCCTGAGCCAACAAAGAATCCCTACGCAGATAAAGGAAGAGTCTGGATCAATCAAGCTTTTTCAAGCTATCTATTCTGAGACAGATAATTTTCTTAAGAAATTCAGAAATGTAGCTGGAAATATATCATTTTCAATAAACTGGACACAATCCAGGCAGGAAAACTAACATTTTGATGAATTCCAAATATGACTTCTATCCTTGGAAACAAACTTAATCCCTACTCTAAAAGGCAGCTCTAGAGATAATTTATTTAAAGGTCTTCAGTTTACCAGTGACAGTGTTTTTTTAAACACTATAAATTAGTGTTAAAATTTTTAAACGAAAGATTTTAAACTATTTTTAACTATAAATTTGTACTGGTAGAAGTTTTGCATTTCAAGAGAAACTACTTTCTGTATGTCTGAAGGTTCAGGCTTACTTGCTTGTACTTTGCTAAGAGCCTGCGAAAAGAACTTGCTGTTATTGAGCACATGAGAGAATACACCCCACAATTACCAAGAATAACCTAAGTTAGAATGCAAATTGAAAATAATAGCTGAGTAAGACACATGCACTGCGCACTTTATTATTAAAACAGGAATCATTCACTTAAAAGTCAGAAAGTCTTGAAAAAAATTCTCACTTTCATCTCAGAAATGCACAGGAAAGTTGAGCATCTTGGAAGTTGAGGCATAATAACATTCAAACTGATCTTTCATTGCAACCACAGCACACTTGTTATAAAGTGCATAGAGGAGAACAATCTTCAAAGGGTAGAATAATAATAATATGTCAAGATACTGATTTGGTTTTTTTTTCCTTTCCATTAACTTTAGAAAGAGTCTGTCATAAAGCAACAGCCATAAACCCAGAACTTTCACAAAGTTTCTCCATCCCAAAGTTACTATGTATTTTTAAAATTATACTTCCCAGGACCTTACAAAGTTATTATGAAGAAGTGGAGGTAATAATGACAAGTTACTGAAGCCCTTACAATGCAACCAATGCTTTCTTTGAGAGACAGAAGCTTCTTTACCTTCCTGAAAGATTTATTTAATATTCAAACTACTCTGAGTACTAGGTAGATATGTTTTTATTAAGACAGTCACTGAATATAAGAAGTCTAGATTTCAGAGGTTTTTGTTTCTTATGTTTAAGTAGCAGTTGTAATAAAAACCAACCAAGCCAAACCACTCCCCAAATCTCCCCACATCTTTGTTAATACCAAAGCAGTATGGAAATAAAAATGTCTCCTTAAGAAAAATTAAACTCTTTGCTTTCACCTCTCTATCAAATTATTTTCCTTCATTATGTTTGCATGCATTGCTTTGACATGCAGAGAAAGTACATGCCAAGTTTATTTAATGAGAAAAGCAGAACAGTTAAAGCATTGGTTAGTACAGTGAAAGGATCTTTGGGTATAATATAGTGTGGGAGAAAGAGAGAAGAAAAGCCCTGGTGGGGATGGGAGGGTCTTCTCATTCTTCAGGTGAAACAGAAAAGATCCATGCTTCTCAGGAAACCATTCCAGGGAGGAATTTTTACCATTTTGTCAAATCTTCATGCGATGCTATTACTCGGTCACCATAGAAACAAGGGCAGAATGTTTTATTGGAGGAGATGGCTGAAGAGAAGCATCAGAGACTTGGGTCCAAATGTTTCCATTCAGATATTTAAACTGTTCTACAGTTGCTTCCTTAAAATCAAGTTTTTAATACATATGTATATGGATATACGCAGAGATGGAGGGAATACATTCTTTTTTTTTTTTCCCTGTTAGGTCCATACAAAAAATACAGAATAAGAAGCACTTTGAAATAGCAAGCTTCATATTTCATTTTTCAGAGAAGCTCAGAATAGGATATGGTTTATAAAGATGAACATTTTGCATGACTAAGCAAGCAATGCACTATAGTTGGCATACATGCTTTGAAGGCACATGTTCAGCTTTGCATTTTTGTTTCACTGTAAACCATTTTTGTGAAATCTAGGCTAAAACACAGTCACTTTTATTGTACACTCTTACAGTCACTGCTGAGATGCATTCCAAACAATAGGCATACTGTACTGTTATACAGTGGCAGGAAGGAAATATTAAAAGGATTAGGGATAAACAAGAAAAATGATTACCCAGCTGAAGCAGTCAGACAGACAGGGATCGATATCGGAATGCAAAATACCCAAAAGGATTTTCAAGAATCAAAAGGGCAGTTATAGTAGATTAAAAAATGAGATTAACTTACACATACATTATGCACAGTACTTTATACGGATGAACTGCTACAAATAAAAAAAAAAAAAGAACTAGAGCCTGACTTTTTAGGTAAAACTGAACCTCATTTAAAATGCATTATATTTGCTAGATGAATCTTACTACACTTCCCAGCATTCTGGTGCTCTGAATTTTATGTGCTACACAGTGGGGCAACCTGTCTCACCCACATTAGAAGCCTAATCTACTCATAATATAACAACAGCCTGGAACTAACCTGGGTTTAAAAAAGTCACACACACAAAAAGACACACAGAGATACCAGTTTTAAGAAACATGCATTCATTGATACACATTTTTGCAACACAGTATTCACCATAGAATTGCCAAAGTTTTACCATTTTGAGGACCAAAGAACGAGAAATAAGGGTTATATCACTTGAGACAGCTACAGTCAAGGAAGACAATAATCCCCTTCGGGTAGATAGCAAAGCTATTACAATGTTATAATGCTATTTCCTGAACTAGTTTCTTTTCCTACACTGAAAATATTAAAAAGAAAGGTCATAATTCAAAGCAAACGAACAAACAAACTCCAAGAAACACCACACCAGAATTGCAAACAATCCTGACCCCAAGGTCACATCTACCAAAGAAAGAGTTAACTCAATGAGGATCTGTCCACCACCTGCATCTAAATGCAATCGCAAGTTCTATAAAACCAGTAATGTTTGTGGCAGTAGTTGCATTTGGGTTCAGACCTCCCAGCTCATAGCATTCCTCTGTTATGCTTAGAAATGCTCAGGTCTTCAAAACTCAAAGGTAATTTTATTTTTTCCTCCATTTAATTCAAAACCTGCCTTCAACAGATACGTATCAGCTTGACACCAACAAGTTAATCTAAATTGGTAATGGATAATGTTAACTGACAAGACTGTACATGAAGGATATGAGCCCAGGCCACTGCACAGAACACAGGGGAAGCTGTGCCATCCCCAGGACTGGATACATTTCTACTGCTAACTGCACTGCTTCCAAAAGAAATAAAACACCTTTAAGCTTCAGTGGGAAAAATCCTTCAGAAGTTAGCTGGAAAAATGAGCAGACAGCTGTAGTCAGATTTACATCTGTGTGGCATCTATTGTAAAATAAAATTTAAAAAATGTTTTCAATACTGTCATGGCTGGAATAACATCGTACATTGTGATTTCTTTATATAAGAGACCCTATTATGCTGGATGAATGGTACTACTCCTACTATTGTTCAATCTTTATACTGGCAAATCAACTGAAATTTCCAAAGAGAGTATGTAAACAGTAATGAGATGGTCTCACCTACAGAATCAGGGCTTTAAAGAACGCCAAATCATTCTGGGATTAAACCTAAAATTCAAACACTAGATTTATAATCAGTATAAACTGCATATACTTTGATGACTTACAAAAATGTACACCAGTAGTAAATTTACTTAAAGCAGAAAGTATTATTTATTGCAACAGTATATTCAGCTGCAAAACCGAAGGTAATTCTGAATGAGTACCAAAATAATGATAAAGCACAACTGTTTGGAACAATTCTGCTTCACACAGCTTAAGAAAATAATATGAGCCTAGCTGCTATCTGGAGAAATAATCACAAGCATTCACTGAAGGAAAAGCACTGCAACACACACCTTGATGTGACGAGGAGAAAGGGATTTGAATTTGAGGACACACCATATACCTCACCACAGACAAGCCTCTGGAGGCAGCTCAGGATGTAAGGAGCACCAAACAACTTACTCTACCACATAATCACACCAAAGTAAAATCTCAAATTACTCTTTGCTTCTTACTCAAAGTCTAAAAACATAAGCAGAACAAGGACTTAGAAAACACTTGCATTTGCAATAAATGCAAATTATAATGAAAATACATACAGGAGTTTACAAAGAACAAGAATTCACATATGTATGAAGCTAGCAACTGAGACTGAACAGCAGGAAGGGCAATCTGTTTTCTAGAGTTGATTAAAAAAAACAACAGTTGTAAACATTAACTTAGAAATGAGAGGTTTGATATTCAAAGAAATGTAGTGTTTGTTGTTAGTGAAATTGAATCAACTCCTGTCTGCCCTTCAGTGTTTTGCCTACTTAATACAAATAAATTTAAGGTATGTGTTTTCTATCAGTTGTCTCTGATAATTGCTAATGTTAAAAAAACCCCACCAAAACCCACAATACCAAGCCCACACACAGTAAAAGAAGGCTCTAAATGCCTTAGGATACTTCTGGCTAGTAAACTCCAGTATGCAAAGTAGTTTTCCCATTTTTTATGTTCAAAGAACCTCTGTCTCTTACCAGCTTAACCTCTGTATGTTTATTAGAGGCTTAACCACGTGTTTCTAAAATTCTTTCACAAAAACACTCAGGAGGCATAATTATCAGGAAAATCAACCCTGTTCAACATTTTGTTCTTCTCTTTACTAACCTAAGATACCAGAGTAGTCAGAAACTACAAAGAGAAGCATAGGTTCCTTCTTTTAGGCAAACAGAAAGTGACTGCTTCCAATTGTGAAGGCCAATGCTCTGATGTTTCAAGACATTTTCACATTCCAACTCTATGGTTCATCTCTCTGGACTTCTCTGGGTTAGCTTCTTCCTAAGCCCTTCAAAATAATCCCTCTAATTTATAATTTAAACGCATTTTTATTATACAAGATTTTCCATACAACCAGAGAGCTTCCCCAATTTTTGCTTTTTTCCTTTATCTCTTTTTTAACATCAACATTTCTGTTAAATTTGTCTCCCCAGAATGAGTTTTAATTCCACTTACTCTTAACTGTTCCTTTGCTACTCATCAGTTACCAAACTTGCATCATTATTGAACAAAATTCCATACATTACTTAGGACAACAGAAAACAGAGAGATAACAAGAATATATATACATAAGAATATAATAAGAAATATGACAGCAAAGCAAAAAGGGGCCATTATAATTTTAGGGGAAATCTATACTGACACACAGAATTCTGATGTAGAAATTCCTGGTGTCTTGCAGTGAAGAGATTCTACAAACTTTTTACAACACTTCTAGTTAGAAGAGAAATTGTCAACATGAAGGAATTTAAACAGCTCAGTCCTCCAGAAAAATAGATATTTGTTCTTACCAGATTTTCTTTTGCTGAGAAATGACACTTAACAAAACTCTAGTTAAGAGCATTTCACTGAACACAGAAATGGTGGATATTCCACATAAAACATTATCTTTTCTCCAAAGGCAAAGTCTTCTAATAAACTGACATATTTGACACTTAAAATGCAAAATGCAGAAATAAGCAGTTTACCATAAGACTCCCATGTAAAAGAAGCTAGAGCACTCTGTTCTTTGATTCTTATACTGAAGGCAATTTCTCATATTCCATGTTAAAATACAGAATAAGTAAATATAATAGAAACTATGCTTTCTGGACTCCAAAGAACATGTGCATTAGCAAAATACAATTAAACAAAGACTTTAAAAATCACACAAGGAATTATGTTGAATTCCAAGCTCTTGCTGGCAATGCCTGTTTCCAGTGCTAGTTTGAATGTGCTTCTGCATTTTTACAACTGTCATTCAGACAAATAAAAAAAAGGAAAAACAAAATATTTATTGGGACAAAAAGCAACAAGATAAAAGAAGCACAAGGAATTTTAATTTTAGTCTAAGATGTAGACAGCTTAAGCTTGAGAAGACAGCTGCCCAACTGCTTGGCCAAAGGTTCCTGAGAACTGCTCAGAAAAATAAACAGACACCTGGAAATTTGGGAATCATCTTACTCATCCTGCTTTCAAACTACAGCAGTATGCTAACCAGAAATACATACACATTTCACGGGTGGTTGGGCGTGTGCAATACATGCACACCTGGATCCACAGCCAGCCCTCAAACACACTAAGACCACAAGGAATGACAGTAGGAGAAGGTTGCTCCACTCTGCAGTACTTTAAAGACAAACTGAGAATTGTGCAATATCAACATTCTTTACTCCCCAAATAGTCACTAAACAGGAGTCTGTACAGCACTATGCAGGTACATAAATAAAATATGTGATGATATCTATTAAACCCAGCTTCAAGTCCATCATACATTAAACGCTTTGTAGATACCACCAACCCTCTGACAGCATCCCTTATTCTACCTTAAAGCAGCACATCCCACAGAGGGAATTAAATGTCAAAACGACAAAAGAGCAGAAAGAGTTTACACAGCACTGAGCTTCTGTTAACACTAGTACAAGTATTTTGCTGACTTCAGTAGTCATTAAACTTGGACTTCTCTGTTTCAAGCTGGATGGAAGCCAATACCTTGTATTACAAACAAAAGACAGCAAGTCTGGAAAAAGACCAACAATCTTATGCCAAATATATAAAAATAATCTCTCAATTTCAGAATGTTGTTGGCTGCAATGTTCTTTAATTAGATTCAGTTTCTGATCTCATTTGAAGCATACAGTTGTGTATTAACTACCTGGGAAGTTTGTTTCCAAGAGCAGCTTAAAGAGGAATGATCTAGAGGATTGCAAGTATGGTAATCTGTTTTTCCCCGAGTGTATTGTCTGTATTTTTTTTTAAAATCATAATTATCAAAGAGTATCAGAAATTATCCTGGCTCAGACATTTTTTCTGATTCCTTACCCTTTGCTTTTTTTACTCTATCTTCTTCACTGACCTTTCCCTCTTAAGTTATCCTCTTATTTTTAATGCCCTCCTTAAAGCAAACCTCAAAAACTACTTACTTCACATCTTTTTTTAACCTTTCTTCTACATCTCCATCAGTAAAATGCGCAGCAATGTACTTGTTTTGTGTAACACTCTACCTTAATATAAAATATTTTTGTCTTAAAACACTAAAGAAAAGCATATTTGTGGCATTTTGCTTAGCAACTTCCACAACGCAACTAGAAAAAGAACAAATTAGGAAGTTCATATGCAGATTAGCACAATTTCTTTGGGCAGTTTGGCTAAACCTTGAATGCAGATAAAATTTACAAGCACTAAAATGCAGGTTACATACCCTCACAGAATATTATGCAATGTGACAGAAGCTACTGCCAGGAATCTGCAGGTACAGTTGCACTTCCTAACTGAAGCAAATTAGTATTACTTCCAGCAAGAGTCCCATGATGACAACCCTTGCACAAGTTTGGGATTCGGTCATCTCCAAAGCCATTCCATTTTTAGATCAAACTCAGTACAGTGCATGGCAGAGGAACTGGACACAACCAATGTACATTAATCCTATGTATAAAAGTTTGCAGCACACATGTTACAGAGTATGTTGTTCTGTGACCAGAGACAAGGTAATACAGGCTTATTAATAAATTTGTCAAGTATGAAGATGGCACATAATCCACAAAAGTTATTAGCATCTTTAAAACAGTATAGAGCCACCAGCGATGTATTTGGTAAGGACAGACTCCTCATCAAACCTGGAAAAACTCTCAAAGTGGGAAGATGGCAAATGAAGTTTTGAACAAAAACTGTTGAGTACCCCAAGGAAGGGACTGGCTCTGTACACTCTCAGGCTACAGTGACAGTGGACTCAACCTCAGAAATACACTCTGGGAGGCAACATGAGCAGCAAGACTGGAATTTTAATTGAGAGCTGTTGTGAAAAAAATTATTCCAGTGCTTGAAAGAGACTACTGAAAACAGAAGAAGAAAAGAGTTGAGGTTACTAGCAAACACTAAGAACTTTTTTTCTCAAAAGATGCAATGATCCTTACAATCATGATACCGCACTGATCCTATAAACTCACACAATACAATCAAGAAATCCTGAGGCTGAGAACTTATTCCTTCATATAGTCCAAGCACTGCAGAAGTGAGCAAAGCCTGAGCAGTGTTAACCAGGAAAGCCTGTTGACATTCAGCAAGATAGCAGCCAAAAGCAAAAGCCACCGAACACCCTTATGAAATACCACATACACTGATGCTTACACGCCTCAAAGCAGCGATTTCATTGTTTTCCTCTATTTGGCTGGAAAAAGACAGCAGAGAGAATAAAATCTAGTATTACATGATGAGGTATTTCACATGTCACTTAAGATATCTCCTCCACAGTACACCTCAGTGAACAGCAGTCCTCACAGTAAATCAGCAGCAAGAGAAGTAAATGAGAAAGAATGAAAAAACCAGGCCCTTAGTTAAAGCAGTTGTAGGTGCTGATTGCTAACAAATGCAATACTAATGAGGTGAGTTTTAAAGGAGACTTTTCATTAGCACAACTCAAAATTCACATGTTTTTTTCCAACAAAAAGAGTAAGGTGGAAAACATGCCACTGAGGATTATTGCTGACAATCAAACAATTCTCCTCTAATCTTTCTTCCAGTCTGTGCAATGAATGTACTTTCTCAAATAAAATAACTTGCTTTCATGGAAATCTGGATCAAGACTTACTAGGATTTATCAAAAGTCTCTGCAACATAACCATGCAGGAAGGACAAGAGTCCTTCCTATCAGTAATAGCAAAATAGCATGCATAGACATAAATTCTGCCACCTGCATGCCTTGTGAAACATGCCTTCAGGATCTCACAACCATTAAAAAAAATAGAATAATTGAAACACAATAGAAAAAATTTAAATTTTTTTTAGAAATTTTACTCCGAATTTCTTACTATGTACCCTCCCCATGCACTATGACCCATTAATGCCTTAGGTAAATGCTTAAAAAAAATAAAAATAAAAAAACCCCAAAAAAGCTAGTAAGTTTAATAATTCTCTTGCACTTAACCTTACACTTAACCTACCTAATGTCCTATAAAGGAGAATTTTAATTTTCACCTGTAATAAACTGGTCTTCTTCCATTTAATATAATCTTCTTGAATTCTGCTGTATATTTCAAGACATTTTAAAACATATTTGAAGACCAACTATTTCAGAAAAAAATGTTAAAAAAATTAAACTGAGTAAATGTCATGTTTAGCTACAATTTCTATTATGCTACAAAAGGAAGCAACACTTAGATCACATAAAGGTGGACAGTACAAGCTTAAATAACCTGTAAATGCACTGTTTAAGAAATATGAAAAGATTGCCTTAGGAAATGAATTATTTATGTAGCAAGATTTAAGAACAAATATTTGGTAAGCATAAATTGCCTTAGATGCTTGACTTAGAAAGGACTTATAAGTACTTGTGTGGATTCATACTGTCTCATGTCCTGCACATTACAATGTGGTAACTAAGAGCACAGGCTTAAAAAAAAAACCAACCACAAAACCCAATGAAACCATTCCCTACCCCCCAACAAAACAACAAACAGAAAAAAATTACCCAAAACCAAATTTTTAAAATGCATCACAAAAAGAGAAGAAAATGAACAAAAACATGACCAAAGGAATAGAAAAGTTTATGTAATAATGAAATATCCAAACCAAGAGACATCTAATGTATACAGAAAGGATATTCCACTGAACAGAAAATTTAGAAGACTTAGGACGAAATTTCAGGACCACATTTAACTGGATTGAGTTTCTATTCCTAGCTTCAGTAAATTCAAACAAGCTGTTTTGATTGTTTCACTCCCCACTCTACCACCCTTTTTAGCAACACAATTTCTTCACAAGTGCATGGAAACTTGTTCTGCATGCTCTGCGTAACATCCAATCTTTTTTTCAGTCAAGATTCCTAGGTGCTACAAAAACCCACTCCACTCCAACCAAACAAAATCCCATCTTTTTAGTACGTATCTGAAAATGCGATATGCAGCTGCTAAAAATTCTGAGTATTCAAGAAAAAAATGGACAAGTTTTTCTTCAACAGAAAAATTGCACCTGAGTATTCATCCTTGACTAGATTCAGTTGGAAAGAAGGTAATACAAGTGCATATTCACTAGTCAGTCACTGGCAAGTAGTTGTGAATTGATGTTTTGCAAAGAAACTTCTGTTTACTCAGTTTTCGGCAGGCAAAATTCAGTCTAAACCAAAGCATGGTATCCAGTTTTCTTCTTTAAATTAATCCTTATGCCCTAGGCTATAGACCCATATGCAGTTAGAGAGTTTGCTATATCAGAAACAAAACAAGAATGGAAGAAAAGACATTTTGGTTACTCACTCCCGAACAATTTTTTCAGGAGGGAGCAGCTTCTAAGACAAGGTAGAAAAGCCACCTACTGTCCCAGCAGGGTGAGCTCTGTGGAGTAAATTTGGAAGCTGCCTCAAATGCATCCTAGGAAAGAAGTTATAGATATAGGGGATATGTACAGCAGCTAAACCAACCAGGTTATGTAATCTATTGATGCCTCATAGATATCACCTTGTAATGTATTAACGTCTCATATAAACTATCTGTTCCAACTGACATCATACAGAGACAGAAAAACCCTTGCAGGTAATAAGCAGTCCAGAAGTGTTCTCAACAATGGTGTCACTAAGTCAAATTTCTGAGCATTTTTCCCAAGACAAGTACTTTCAAAACTTTCAAGGCAAGTCTAAGACCTTCCATCCCTTTAGGTGAGGATCTATCCTTTCCAAGTCTGCCAACTGCAGAGTAATTCCAGTCCAGCTGGACATCCTAAGGTCATCTGGTCCCACCCCCTACTTCTAAGCAAAGCTGATGCTGGTCAGCTGCTCAGGTCCAGGTGAGTTCAGACAGCCCCGAGGATGGCAATTCCACTTCCTCTCGGGGAACTTTGTCCCCAGATAACAAAGCACATCCCACCATACAACTGGTATGTTTTTGTTGAAGCTGATGTTTGAGGCTTCTCATCCTTCCACTGCGCACCTTGGTGGATTACCTACCTACACCTCCCCTGCAACCGAATACGAGGCCGCCGAGGACAGCATGGAAGTCCCTTCTGCTGCTTCCTGTTCTTTAGACAGGACAAGACGTCTCCCGGCTGTAGCTGGGGTTCCCCAGCTGCTCCCGCAGCACGGCAGTGCCCGGGCCGGCAGGGCAGGAGCGCGGGCTGGCTGCACTTGGCCGCGCCGCCGCCAGGGCACACTGCTGGCTCGCCATCCGCCCGCCCGCCACCGCCAGCCCCTGTCTGTCGCGACACACCGCCGCTCCTGCCCGCGACAGCCGCGCCTCTGACCCGGCCAGGCTTTCACGAGGGCAAAGCCATCTCTACGACGAGTAACATATTGCCCCTGGGGGGGCATTTTACTTATTAGTAAAGTATTTTAAGGTAGATTTTTCATCCCATCATTGGCACCAGGCAAACAGAAACTTCAAAATCTTTAGTCATTTTACTTTGGAGCTAGGCGTTTACGACCAACAAACGTGATAAAGAAAGATCAAAGACATATATTTTTAAACTTGGATTCAGTTTTTATCCTCCATCTATCTCAGTTATGTCTCCTGAAGCTGTTCAAACATTCAGGAGTAGCATGGGCTTATGCGGTGCAAAAAATAGAAGTTAATTTTGTCCACAAATTGCTACTGCAGTGGGGAGTTTATGTGCTTCTCATCTTTTAAACTGTGACCTGAATTCAACTTTACCTATAGTAGACAAATCCTGAATAAACAAGAGGAAATTTTCAGAGTACCTCACTATGTTTACTGCTCTATTTGTAGAGAAGTATTTATTATTTTTAGGAACTTCAGCTTGTTTGGGCTATAAAGGAAACAATCCTGCCTAATATTTTGTCATCCAGCCTCCGCAGTTTTGGTATGCAATATAATCTCCAGAGTCAGATCAGATGCCCTTTTCTGCCCTTGATCTAAATATGAACTCTGAACTTAGCTTAATTCATTAGTTGAGAGAGAGCCATATAGACACTAATGTGCCAACAAGCTTCCTCCTAGAGTTAACATATGCTCTTCAATAATTTACTGACTTGATTTGACATAAGTGGATAGTGCCAAATGCGTTAGGGTGAGCTATGACACCCTTCCCTCTCATCTCAGCATTGCTATTTCTAGTAATTTAGGATGGTACGCAGGGGGCGGGCTGTATTGAATAACAACTGAGGAGAAACAATAGTACTCTCTCCCTCAAGCTCCAAGACAAATTCATCCCTAAATATTTAATATAAACTTAAGTTATCCTAGAAGCTCATTTGTTTCCAAGCAAAAAGGGTGGCACAGTCTAAGAGTTATCAAGTCCTGCATCTTCACTCAGCCAGCGCAGCCCCTCTGCAGATACCTGCTCCTGTCCAGGCAAGCCTGGAAAGAGCACAGCCTTGTTTGTACAGGTCAAGCAGGAGGCATGTCCCAACACACCAAACGTTGATACAACGGGCTACATTCTTCCATCTAAACACACCCACCTTCACCAGCGACCACAGTTCAGCTATCACAAACGTCTGATTGCATTGAGGTTTACCACACATGTTGTGGTAAATCAAAATGACCACACAGAATAACTAGACAGATACATATTATTTATACCTACACTGTGATTAACTACATAAATGACTAGCCTGCAGTGACATTTTCTTTTCTTCTAAGAACTTGATATTAAAAGAGTGCAAGATTTTCAATAAGAAATAATTTTTCATAATTTTCCCCTACAAAGCCTTTTCCTCCAAAAAAAAAGACTTGGTTGTGACAAACGCTGGACTAAAACAAATACACTTGCATTCGTACCCATAGCCACAGCTCTGTGTTTGCCCTGCAATGCCACTCACACACATGCTCCAATTGTGGATGCAGTTATTATTACAAAACATAGCAATGCAGCAATCATCTGAAAATAAAGTTGTACAGTGGCCAACAGTAAGTGGGTGACATTTGTTATACTAACAAGGCTCAGATGCTATAGCTACATAACTTCTGTGCTTCAATAACAGTATCATGCTACAGTTAAGTAAAAATAATGATCTATTTTACAATGGTATAAAATGAATATTATTTTGGCAAAATTTTAATACCTCTGTCTCTTTTAGAGATTTCAAGTACTGTTTTTCTTTATATATAATATATTTAAACACTATCAGAATATTTAATAAAACATAACTAGTGCATCAATATATTTTTATTTTTATACATAGATTAAATTCCAATCTGTATATTAAGCAAGACTAAATGGCTCATGCACCACTGAAGAACAAGAATACCAGAACCTTTTCTCTCCCCTTTTAAAGTTAGTATGACTTGCAATATTTTTTATTTTAATTTTAAACAGAAAATAAATACTGCCTGGACTTTAAAAGAAAATGTACTGACAACATATTGACAGGACACTAGAATACTGTATATTAACAATAAACAATACACATATTAAACAACACCTAAACATCATCTTACAGTATGTATCTGTGTGGAGTAGAACGATTTCAATTGTAGCAGGCTCACTGCAGTCTCAACTTCACCAGAGTGATTCAACTTCATGAGAGTAGTATCAAAAAAACAGACTTCTGTAATTCTTTAGATTGCAGAATTAAGACGTCAATGTGAAACAGAGAAGCAAAATGTCAAACCTAACATGAACATGGTGAAGTCTCTAAATAAGTAAGCAAAGTCTTAAAGCATGTATAGAGGAATCTATACAGCATGCCACTGGCAGATCCTGAAAGCATGTGAGAGTCCAGTTTAATACTTCATATTAACTTGAAACGCTCAGCAGTCAATCAGCCAAACTTCTCAAGACTTCATTTTGATAAACCTTCATAAATGAACTGAAGTTATGACATGGTTTAATCCCAGTAGGCAGTTCAAGTACCACACAGCTGCTGCTCACTGCCCACCCACCACTGGGATGGGGAGAGAAATGGAAGGGCAAAAGTGCAAAAACTCATGGGTTAAGATAAAGACAGCTTAATAAGGAAAAAGGGAGTAATATAAAAAGAAAAATAAAACTCCTCCAAGAAAAACGAAACAAACCCACCACAAATAATGCAAAAATCCCATAACTGCTCATCAACAGCCTACCTATTGAACTCCAGCCAGTCCTGGTTAAGGGCAGTGCCAGCAAACCTCTCCCCTCCTCCGCATGTTTTGTTGCTGAGCATGATGTGCTATAGTGAGGAGTATCTCTCTGGGCGGTGGGGGTCAGCTGTCCTGGCTGTGTCCCCTCCCAACTCCTTGTGCACCCCCAGACAACTTGCTCGTGGGGCAGCAGAAGAAGAAGAAGAAGAGAGAAGCAGAGAAGCAGAAAAACCCCTGACTCCATGTTAACACCGTTTAGTAATTCCTAAAATATCAGTATGTTATAAACACTATTTCATCACAAATCCAAATCCAAACAAAGCCCCATACAAACATCTATGGAGAAAATGAACTCTTTCCCCTTCTAAGCTAGCACAAGGTAACATCAGAACTCAACTTGCAAGACGGTGTCCTACTGAATGCACCCAGCTTTACCCACGCTTAAGTACAGGTCTTTAAGAGCCCTTTCTGATTATTCTGAGATATTCAAAGATGATTAGAATTTAGTTAAATACCATATTTTCTTTTAGCAGAATGTTTTCCCTAACAACTCAGTTGGTTTCCAGACCAACTCTATCCACATTAGTTTATGCATTTCCAAGCCCCACTACTGTTGCCTAGTAAATAATTAAATGCAGAAACATTTTACTCCATGACAGCCACAGGAAGACTATTAAAAACATATAAAACACAAGATACATTTACAGATCCTTTTGAATGTAACTCTACATGTACCACATGTATTAAAGATTTTTGAGACAACACTTCTTTTAGAAATTTGCATTTATTTTTAGAATAGAATATGAATTTGCATCATTTGGATTATATTAATTCATTAACAGGAAGGATATTTATTAGATTCATCATAGATTTACAAATATTAGATGTGCAAATATTTTCTAATGATAATACCTTGTAAGGCAGAGGAAGTTATGGATTTCTACCTGGACCGACATTACAGTGACTCTTGACCTAACTTGGTAAATAAATGGTAACTATCTGAAATGTGTCAGTTATTCCAAGCTTGGATTGCAGAGACAGAAGGTAAAAAGACACAAACCTTTGCATATCTTCCTTCCCCATCTCCTCTTCAAACATCAGTCCTTATCACTCCCTCAGCTGTTCCAGCTCTTTTCTTTTCCTTTGCTCTCTCTGTTTTCCTCATCTCCATTCACCTTATGTTTAACTGCCTGGCCCTCTCCCTCTTCCATACTCTTTCCCCTCCTTCTTCAGATCCCATCCCCATTCCATTTAGTTCAAACAACCTCCTTCTCCACTCACACTTGGACAGTGTGAAGAAAGAGCCCAAAAGTCTGTCCTTGCTTTCAATCCTTACACCTGACAACACAGAGCTACAAGACCACATGAAATCCTCCTTTGCCTTCTCATGTCCAAAAGCCCACTGAATCCTCAAAGAACTAAGGGCAAGTTTTTCCTTAAATCTCTACTGAACTTTAGCAAACATTTTTTGAACAGTTTATATCTTGGCCAACTACAAGCAGTGTCTATTTTGACAGATAATGTCATATCAAAAACTAAAGAGACAGCTGGTAAAAGAAAGAGTGTAATGAATAGATTCCCTACCAGTTATCTCCAAGTACAAAAATCATCAATGTCAAAGTAAAACCTGAGGTATAGCGTTCTTCTGAGTTTTTTTTTTTTTTTAAATCATGAACATTAAAATGTGTTTAATACAAAACTGTCAAAGAAAACAAAACATAAACATGATTTGCTCTGGGCTTGCACTTTTTTGTTCTCACTTTGGTTTTAAATAATCCAGAAGCAAATGTAGCAAAAAACACTTCAGTTTACATGTTTAAAGTTCAGCAACAAAAATATTTAAATTGCTATATTATCTAAATACTAGTTGTAACTTGCTCCCTTCCCTACCTCTCTCACATAGGAAATGCCACCAAGAATGCAAGAGAAGAACATGATCAGGGCAGGTTTGATAGTCTTTTTATCCTGTACCATACAATGCACACAGAAAGAAACTAACAGTGGAAAGAAACACGCCTCATCCACCCTCTTAAGATCTCTAAGTGGTACATTTACCTATGTTTAAAGGTATACATGCTGAAGCACAAAAACCAGAACTCATCCTTAGCATGAAAGTAGATTTGACAATTAACAACCAGCCAGAACCCAGTAATTGTCTAAATACCTTTTGGAGACATTAATTTAACCGAGCGGGCTAGTAATACCAAATTTGAACCTGAAATGTGATATAAAACAGGATTCTGACCTAGTCACTAACATACAGAGAACTGAACACCCAGTGTACTTGTGTGTCTGTTACGCACAGCATGGCTGTACCAAAAAACAACCATAGCAGTGCCCTAATGGCCTAACCCACCGAAATTCTGGGAATTTTCATTGCTGCCGGTTCTGTCGACTTCATCGTACCATACTAGCAAAGCTATCCATTGTGCTTAAAGATAGAGACCACACTTTCTGAGACAAGTGTTTTAAAATGTTGTGCTTTTTAGTAAGTCCTTTATAATTGCCATAGTGCTTCAGCAACAAACTTCAAGAGAAACCAGGCAAGCCTGCAACTGTACATTTACACTCCTCAAAATGCCAGCAGAACATCAGCAAAATAACAGTGAAAGTCAACTCAGTTTTCATACAAAGACATTTTCACAGAACAGCCCAAAATGACGTGGAATTAAATCCTGATGAACTTTTTATTTACAGGAAAAAAGCCGTAACTATTACAAACAACACTAGGTTGTTAAGATTACGTATTGCACCTGAGGTATTCCATCAGCAGTGAAATAAACACTGTGCTCCTAAAAAGTAAAAGTAAGTTAATTGTAAGGGCTTTACCTCACAAGCTAGCCCTCAGTGATCGTATGACAGAGTATACACAGGCAGTCACACCCTAACAAGTGAAATATTGTAAATTTACACTCCTAACTGGCACCAAACACTAAGATTTGTGTTATTTGCTGTCTGCTGTGATTCTTTTTTACCTTTTATTTTTATAAGCAGTTTCTTGTTTTTGGTTCCAGCCCAAACCTGCCAGTTAAAGACTCATCACTGCTGACTCAAGAAAATATGCAGTAAGAAGAGAACAAAAAGAGAAACAGTGCTCAAAAATGAGATCCTTAGCAGCATAAATTTTTAAAAGGGAAGCTTTTAACATAATTGCATCAGATTTTAAGAAAAAAAATTTGTAGCACTGAAAGGGAAAGAGATTGCTTTAAGACTAAATGCATCCTCCCCCATTACATTATGGGTTTAGTTACTGTACCAGGCATGATATAATGGAGGCAACTACACACATGTATGAATGCAGAGGAAAACTGCATAATCCAAAGAGGTATAAAGCACAGCAATTTCTTTGAAAAAATAAAAATGCAATAGGCAATTATGACTAAGATGGCTCTTCCCTAATATCAGATGGTAAAAACTAAGTTTTATTAGCAAAGAAAAAGGTATGGAAATACCTTCTGTAATACTAAACAAGCAAAGAGCAGAATGACTACACAGACCTCAAATAATTGGCTGGATGTCACTCCATGTGTATGCTATTTCTTTGTTGTTTCAGTAACAGAGGCTATAAACACCCCATGGACACAGTGCTAGAGTTTCTATGGATATGGGAACAACCAGCTGAGCCTACTTGAACTAACTTTCCAAGCTCGTACCAGAAGTCACCATCTTAATATCAAGTGAAATTAAAATTTTCATAACAAGAATCTCAAACAAGATAGTCTTTATTTTTTCCTGTTCTTTAGGAATAGCAAATCAAAACCGTACAGGATTAAAAAAAAAAGCTATGTTTAAAAGCTTATTCAGATTAAATATATTTTTTTAAATTTTACTTCAAATATTCATTTTGTCCTAGAATTATTTTTCCTGTGTTGTAAAGTTAGCTTACTCTTTAAACATTTTTGCCAATAATTGCCTGATTAATAATAAAAATCAAGGCTTTAAAACTACTTATTATTCATATGCATAGCCAGTAACACCTCTTCATAATTAAACAGCAAAAGAAGATACATGTACAAATGTACATGCAATATAAAAACAGCCCCCTGGAAAAATTTTTTACTAATTCAAACGGTAAACAAACATTATAGAGAGGCAGTGCTTAATATTCTACTCTATATTACAAGGCTGGAAGAAAGCAAAGAAATTATTAAATCTTGTTGTGAGACAAATGTAAATGATTAAAATTTTCAGTACATTTATACAAACAGAGTTTCAGACAATTGGAAATGCCCATGGCTTGTAACATAAATTTATTTAATCCTGGATATATAATGCCTCCAGCATCACCATATATATGCTTCATTACATGTAAAAAAGTCTGCCTTAATATTACTCTACAATAATGGAAGCTAAATATAATTGATTACAACAACAAAAAACCAAAAAAAAACAACCAAAAAAACAAAACCAAAACCCAACCAAACAAAAAAAGCAACTATTGTATTACTAGTTTAAGACTGTTAGACAAACTTCGGGTAAAACAAAACAAACACCAACTCTGTTCCATTATCATTACCAGTGTATTTTTCTCACCAGCATACTGGTTTGCCCCAGACATTTCTGATCATGCTGAACTATGCAGAACATTGGAAATATATGCAGTTGTTCTTTGAAACGATACAGAAGCAATGGACTACTTTAGACAGGTTATGAAACAGTGCTACATCTCATTACAAAATTTTAGTTAGATGGGTCTATAGGTCAAGTTTATGTTTTTGTATATATAGATACACACTTGTATATGAACAAAAAAAACCCCAGAACATTGTGTCATTATGGAAATACCACTCATTAAAATCATCATTGAATTTGCTACTATATTATTCATATATATTCTGGTACTCATAACAGTTATGAAATGTATTAGTGGATTTTTGTCCTGTTTATTATTGTTAACTGTAAATCAGAACCATAAAGGTCACTGGAAAAAAAAAAGAGCTACCAGACCTGTATCTCCAGAAAAACCATGCTATTGTCTCTTTGAGAAATGTGTTTCTAGACTTTTCAAATCTCTTCAGTCATATTCTAATTTCTCTGCATCACCACAAATGAAGATGAGAAAGAAACATATATCAAGATCAATCAAAAAAAACTCTACTGTATTCAGAAGAAAAGGTGCTTGCTATCGCACTGGGCCTACAGAGGTAGCCAAGAATGCCTCCCTCCGGCAGCACCACTGAAGTGGCTAAAAGTAAACAAACAAGAAACACTTGTTTTGTCTGGAGACAGAAGAGGTACTCAGGGGTACAATAAATTTGAGAAGAGTTAATTATATTTGACAGATCATGAGGAACGGCACAACTGCAGAACACAGCAAAGACTGAGAATAATCCTCATCCTCAAAGAGGCAAAGCTGCATAACAAGAATCATTGGCATTGACCGCAGGCATTCCTTGTGCAAACTTCCCTGGCTTGGCCTCCTGACAGGACTGACAGCAGCAAAGAAGCCGCATGGAGCTAAGAAATAAAAGATACAGCTAATGGAGAAAAAGTCGATGTTTTGATCAGCCTGCCACAGAGTGTGGTGCTCAGAAACATGCTGGAAGCCATGAATCGAGAACACATCAAAACAAACCTGCTAGCGGGGCAAAATCTCCCTCACTGTGCTCCAAGCAACCCTCAGCTGCGTTTCACACACCTGCTCCAAGCATATGCTTTCTCCATTAAATGTTACTGCCAGAACCAAACAAGCAATGAACTCATCCACTTTGTCCATAAAAGCACATGTAGGATAAAAAATATTGATATTAACTTCTACTGTGATTTTTAATGATGATAGTGATATGAAAATAGGCAGAGCTGACTAGAATATCAGACAGCTTAACTGGGCAGCTGAAAACTGACACAACTCTGCCTGAAGGTCAAATCAATCTCAAAACAACATCTTGTGCTACCAAGAAAATTTACCATCAGATGTGCAAAAACCTAGTTTGAGAGAAGTTTAAAGGCGTGGAAGAGGTGATAAAGTTGAGGAGTATCATAATGTGTAAACGGCTTTTATTCGGTGACGCAGTAAAGGGGAAAATTCTCCCTTAGTGTGAGGCAGGGTAAACAGAAGAGGATTAACACCACAGCTCAGATCTCTACCTGAAGGCAGTGCCAGGGAAGGCGTCCGACCGCCCATACCGCTGCTGCAGGCAGCTGGCACCATGGCTTCGCACGGAGCAGAGGGAAAGCTGGCAGGGCTGCTTGCTCACTAACATCCCAAAACAATCCCAAGCTGGACTCAGTCAGCATCCTGGTCCTCTGTGGTGTCTCAGCAAGCCAAAGAAGCTTTGGCTACCTGCCCACTATCAGTTTCTCTGTGACAGAAATCACTCCTGTTGCTTGCTGACAAGTCAAACTCTGCAGATAAACACAAGCACACACCTACCATTTCCCTGTCTGATCAGTTTTTTTACAGTGGGATTGAAAATATATGCAAAGGTAATTTTCATACCACCTTCAGTCTTCACTCTAATAATGAAAAGTGTTTTCAAGATAGATTTCTGACAAACGTGTAGTATGTAGCTTCATACTGCAAAGATCTTTCCACACAGAGCAAAGGGACATAATTGCACAATGGAATTCCAAAAATCTTCACATCAGACACTTAACACAGAGAGGATTCCTTTCACAGACACCAAATAGCTACGTTCACTAACTGGATGTGGTATTTGTGCATTGACCATATCAGTTTTAATAGATAAGAGCATCCCACCCCTCCCCAAATCTTACATCTATCTAAAATATAATTTAATTAGCCAGAATCAGTAGTAATAGCAACCAAAAAGACTGTTGAAAACAATTACATAATTGTAATTTGAGTACATATAATGCTTAGTCTCTAACTTGTATTATGAGACTTTTTGATCAAAACACATGTAAAAACAAGCATAAAAATGTAAAAATGTACATCACCACTTAGCCACTCAGGCTATAATTATAACATCACCACCACTCATCATTTAACTCATACAGCAGTTGCTACAGCTGTCTACAGAATTCATTAAAAGAACAAGACACAAGCATCTCCAAATAGTATCAGTTGTGATTTACCACCCTAGATGATATCAGTAACTGATTTTTTTTTAACCTCCCTTATTTTCTAACATATTTATACAACAGCAGTGGTACATTACTTAACATTGGACTGGACAACAGTTCAAATGGTACATTGTAAAGGTATTATTTTTCTGGAAGGATTTTTCCTATCAAAGTGAAGTACAAAGCAAAAGTAAAGGATAACAAGATAAAATGTACGATCAAGACAGAGGTAAAGAAACATCAGCCATAAAAAGTTTCAAGAAACTGAGGCCAAAATTTCTTCAAAGTTTCCATTTCAACTACGACTTGAAATGAGAAAAGCTCCAAATTACGAGTAAAATTAATCTCATTTTATAAACAACACATTTGTTTTTAATCTGAATTTAACATTTCTTACATTCTACTCTAATTAACCACAGCCTTGTATATAACATGGAATTCTGTAAAATAGTACTCAACTCAAATGTTGAGTGCTCAAACTTGAGTACTATTTCATTAGGCAAATGAACAGAGATTCTAATAAATGATCTAGTCTTAAAAAAGATGAAACAATCTTTGTATAAGGTAAAACAAAATACTTATGCAGGTATTATGAAAGCCTTCTCCACCTCAAAGTACATTTACTTCAGCAGTCTCCTCTTACTCTACTTTGCTTGCTCACACATTTCTTGTACATGTGAGGTGCTTATTTTAAGTAATGGAAGATGCTAACAAATGGCAATGGTCCTTTTATCACCACCTTCTTCAGACTCTCATTTAGGCAGCTTTGCAGTTGCTACAAATTTTTGTGTAGTACTGGTCCACAAACTCAGGCACCCACTTACTAAATGCTTTAACAGATTATTTTCACTAAATCTTGAGTATACGATCCTCTCAGATGCTCATTTAGTACTAACAGCTATTATATAGTTTTTCAACTACATTGGTTTATTTTAAAGACAGTATTACGCAAATCCCAAATGGAGCTAACACAGTAATGCTCAGCATGAAGGTGACTTAGCCCCACCACTTAAGGAAAGCAAAAACTTGATAGTTTGAAAAAGCTTGTCTAACTTGTTGAATCAAGCACCATTTCAAAGCACCACTTCCAACCAACATGAAGAGCTTCATGATCAGTGATTAAGTATCCTGTTGAACTACTTCAGACAAAAGATAAGAAACTGGTCTTTAAGAACAAGCAGAACTGAATATATTGTCTTCAACCTATGATCTTCTTTTAGCCAGCCACCTCCAAAAACATACAGGTTACAGGAGCCCTACTGTAAAAAAACAAAACAAAACAAAAAAACTGAGGTTTTGTTAGTTCTTCCCAGACTCATTGCTAACTAGCAGTCCTGCACCTCTCCACCAATTTCTACTAACAAAGCAGGACTCTGGATCTTGTCAGTGACAGGTCGATGAAGTAGAAGAAACAGAGGAAGTACCAGAACACATTCAAGCCATGACCTGTAACACTTGGCGGTCTTTTAGCTTTGTGACCAAGATTTCTGATGGAAGGAACCACAGACACTGAGAGGCCCATGGGAATGGATGCTTTTTTACCTCAGTGCAGTTAACAAACTAACCAGCAGCCGCAAGAAGGCACAGTCTGATAACTACATAACTGGGAGGCTATTAAGAGTTTTTCTCCAGATGAAAACTTTTGTCAAAAGATCTCCACCATGCCTGTAAACTGGAGGGAAATGCAAATGCTGCATGCCATATAGGCAGAGCTTGAGGGGATTCACAGGCTGCCTGGGAAGAAGAGGAGCAAGTAGGAGGAGAGGCACTACTGTCCAGGCCTCCATCCCAATGGCCTCTACTCACCCACAGAACGGCTGAGGCTGCTCCTCCTGCAAGAAGACCATCTGGGCATCAGCAGCAGTGGGAAAAGTCCCACTGTGCAACCAGGAAAGTGGGGAGAGCACCTACAAACAAAATGGAACAAAATGTAAAACTGAATTTAAATAAGATGAGATCAATGAAGCTCACTGGATTTTAAATTCTAAGGAAATATATTTGAAACTTGAAAGGAAATCTAATTGTATATTCCAAGCTTAGCAACTGTCGTCTAGTGTGTTTTTAATAAAATGGAAGATATTATACCAAAGAAATTCCTGGAAGCATTCTGACTCATAGAAACAGCTATAAGAGAAATTCAGTTTACATATAAACTCATTCTATGAACAACAGATACAAGCTAACTAGAAGAAACTACAAGAAACCTGCATCCAATAAATTAAATCAGTATTCCATGTTCTAATATTTCCACACCCATGTCAATCTACAGCAAAGCAATGATGTATTTGTAATTACTTATTGTCTTCTAGGACAAAACCAAAATAAAAGCGCACATGCTGTATCTGAAAAAAGCTGGGACTTAGGGGAAAGACAGTGGCATTTGTTTATATAAATATTTTCCCTCCCCTATTTCCAAATTCTTATTACATCAGAAGAAAATTATAGAGGATTACACTGCACTACTAAGTGACATCCATTACAGCATAGTATCCCAGTCTGGGTGTTGAGATCTATAAATATTAATAAAAAATCATATGAAATTGCCCATCTAAGCTCTACAATAAGGAGCTTAGGAGTTTGTTTATACCATTTGGTTTAATTACAAAACATTACAAACTATTAATCTTTATTGTCTGAGCTACTTATATAAGCTTTCAATAGATCTATTACCAATAACTACTAATTAAGTATACAAAGAGAATATTTTCTTCCATGTAAAAGACAGCTAGCTAGCAAAATCTTAATTAAATTCTAAATCTTGTATTGAAAAAAAAATTAGATAAAAACTTCTTAATCATCTTTGACAATCAATCTCACCCTAAATGTTTAAACTAATTAATCATGTTGAAGACAGATGAGTTATTTGTTTAAAGGCTACAGTCATAAAACCAGTAAGGTCTCACATTTATAGAGCTATTTAGAACTAGCACAAAGGCATTTTTTGCATGAATAGCTTCCTGCAATTCCAGAATCCCTGGAATTCAAATTCAGTTATGAAACCAATTAATCTTTAAGATTACTTAATTATCTCTCAGATCCAACACACAGGCAATTGTAAAATATGAGAGAAACAGGAGGCAGAATAAAGGCGTTTGTAACTGTATAATGTCTAACCTATTCCAGAAGAACAACTGCCCTCTGGAAGCAGCAATTTCCTCTGCAAGGCAGGAGCCCTGGTACATCTGCCAGCAGCTGGGCTCGCAGCACTCTGGCTGGAGTGTTTCTCAAGTTCCTGGGTATACTCTGTTTGAGAGCTGCAGATACTGTCATCAGAAAAGGTGAATGTGAAACAGACTGTCAGGAGAAACAAGCACCTTGGATTCAGCTTTCATTTCAAAAGACTCATTTCAACCTTCCTGGAGCAGAAGGTTCATCTGCCCTGTGGAAGCTTGAGTTATTTCACTTTATGTATAAAAATATCTATTACCTGTGAGCAAAAGTTAGGTCTTCACTGCAATTTATCAGATTTATTTTGATTTAGCACTGACCCCTGTTAAGATATATTTCTTCCCCACTTTACTTGAATTTTTGCTAATTTTCTCTTATTTTGTATACTTGCTGCCTTAATCCTGCATTTTCATCTGCAGAGCTTTACCCCACATATTACACTGGGAACAGTGGTAAATATGTGCTTCATGTTCTAAGGAGACAATGCAGCACTTTATACACCTGCCTATTACAGACTCCCAGCCTTTTCTTCAGGTCTGGACAGTCCACACCAGTTACTTTCTTTTGCAAATGGAAACTGTTAGCTTTTTGGAAATGTCAAGACATTTTTAATATTATTTGATTTTTTTAAGCAGCATTGGCCAAATTCCATTCCAAAAAAAGTCTTAAAATAGCCTGTTTATATTGTTCGCAACCTGGTCCCTGGGTCTGCAAGTCCATTCAATACACTGCCCTTGAACTCTTGATTTCAAACACATTGCAGATGTACATGTCTGGTTTTCATTGAAACCAAAGCAAAGTGCCACAGATACTGCTCAAAGTCTTAAAATAAAAAGCACATTATGTTGAAAGACTATATAGAGAAAAAAACCCCCTACAAAACAACAAAATAAGACAGCATTAAAGTCTCAGTTTTACTTACAATTTCTAATGATGAAATGTAATTTAACACTTTTTATCATTTCCCATTGAAATCATATTTTGTTTGCTTCTAACTGGCAAACCTAGCCCTTTAACCCAGAACTCCTTGTATTTCAGCACCAAGATCTTCTATTAAGGAGAAAAAACATCACATTTCAGCAATGTCAACTTGGATTTCTTGAAGGAAATGAAAGAAGAGAAGTAATACTGGCATTTCTTGCCAGTGCTAAAAGTAAGTTAATCCTTTTTTATTTGAACTTCTCAAGCTTATGCAATCTGCTAACACCTCTACCTGAGAAGTTTTAAACTGGTTGCCAATTCCAGTCAAATAAGGACAGAGTTTGAAATACAGAAAAATAAACTCTTAAAAGGTAAGGACAAGAAGGAATAAAGCCAATATCTGATTACTGCCACTATCTAGCAACCTGAGAGACAGAAAAGTAGAAAAGGTGGTTTCTTTGTTATTGGGTTTGGGTTGGTTTTGGAGAGATGGGGTGGGTGCATTTGAAGGAATTATTTTGTTTGATTATTGCAGTTTTGTTGTTCGTTTTTTTTAAAATTCAATACTCTTTTGCCTTTTAGAATAGTTGGCAATCACTGTATGTTTAGCTGTTATTTACACACCATGCATCTTTCTTTTCCTAGTGCAGGTGCCATGACAGATGCAAAAAGAGGCAGAAAATCATAAACACAGCATAAGCTTGTGTAACAATAATGAGAAGCTTTGTATCACCTAGACACACTCAACTTGAGGCATCCAGCTGAAGTATCTGAACTATGAACCTAAACTCTGCATCCTGACATAACACTATGGACAAGTGTGGATATCTGCAAAGGCATTTCAGACCTTTGATAACCTGGATCATCTTCCCCAGTTTCCTTGTTTAACCACAGTGCAACAAATCCATATTTTTGACACATTAAAAAAAACAAACCTGCAGAATGTATCACAATTAAACCTATTAGAGAAAACCTAATCCAAACAGCCCAGTAAAATCGTCAACTGTTTTAAAGAACAGATGTGCTACTATATTTTACTATGCATAGGTTTTCTGGGCTTTTCTTTGAATAGAAACATAATAAAATAGATTATGATGCAAGGACAAAACACTCTAGAAAGGCGAAGTTTAATCGGTTGCTCATGTTTTTAGTATTATGAGTAATTTTACTAAACTTACGTTATGGTTATAGCAATAACCATACTAAGGCTGGTGCTGTTAGACGCCATACTCTGCTATGACAGAAACTGCTTTAAGTAAACTAGAAGCAGAGACAAAAGCTATAACTATATTTTTTATTTATGAACTTTGTTTGTGCCATGTACAGAAGAGTATGGGAGAAGGTAAGAACTGCAGTGTAGAAGAGACGCCAGTGGACGGGACAGGAGAGGCTGATCTGGACAGACAGCTGAAAGGGGGCTGAGAGAGGCTGTTCAGCCAGCAGAGGAAAGAAACTTTCCATACTGGAAGCACCCGCCATTAATCATCAAGTAGTTTAAACTGCTGCAACTGCTGTTTGAAGGAACAGCTTTAAACTCTTTATGGCTCTTCTACAGAGCTGCTTTCTGAAGGCCTTTTACTTCAGACACAGAAGTAAGTTCAAATGCCCTCCTCAAGTGAAGCAGTTTTGTCAACCTCCAAATATTGTAATACAGACTAGTGGCAGATGACCACTTCAGGACATGCTTTAAGGTTTTACTGCGAGCAGTACATGAAAAAAGTGAGTGAGTACAACTTGATTTGCACAACTTCCACGATGAGGCTTTAGAAATCAAAGTTCAGAAACAACATGTCTAGGGCACTTCTCACACAATAAAACATTATTTTTGTCCTCCTGAAGTTCCCTTGTCGGAACAAATCAGCATGACATGAAAAGCATTTTGAAAAATAGAAATACTGTAGTTTTACAATATTTTTCAGCTTTGAATTAGCTCTATGAATTAAATGATTAAGCAATTAATAGGGAAGTAGAGAATAGTCTAAAAAACTCCACAGTATCTTTCATCTGTTTTAATTTAAAGCAGCTATCATTATAATAACCGAAAATTAAGGTTTAGTCTACTATACAAGACAGGATTTTGACTCTGTTAAAATGCTATACTCTGTGGAACTTTCAGTGAACCAGAAAACCACCAAAAGGCTGAGGCAAAGTAGGACACTCATGAAAAGCAGCAGGGAGAGAGGTACAAAACCCCACGGTTACTTCTACAGCTCTGAAACAAGATAAGAATGTCTCAACTGAACTTTGAAATTAAAACGTGGATGCTGTATACAAGGTTGAGACACGCTACCAAGAATCATTTTCTTCCAAATCTGAACGGTAGTAGTATGAAAATCAAGTCACACTCTAAAGAATAGTAATTACATCTTCCTCATCCAAGGTTTTAGGGCAAGAGATTGCAATAACCTTTCAACAATATACGAAAGTTATTTTGGAAAATGGGCATTTTCTTGCAATACCTTGGCATTGTGACGCCACTATTAAATCAATCATTTATTGCAGAATGCAGCATTAATATTTTTACACAATACATTCCTTGAAGTTTGAAGATATTAAGATGGAAGTATAGTAAAAAAACAGAAGAATAAATTCAAACATGTAGCTCATCATCACAATTTCTGAACTGGATGTTATTTCTACTGGTCTGCAATTGTTTCAAAGAAGTAAAACCCTTAAGGGTTTATTTTAAAAGTTGCACTGAAAACGATGATCAGTCTTTATGTCCAAAGGAGAGAACAGTGTCATCCAGACAGTGCCTTCCTGTCTTACATGCCTACCCTGGAAAGCTTTCCTTGGGTAAACACTGCATCTTTTTCAGCCAAGCAATAGATAGATTACTCATCCCCTTCCTTGAAGGCCCATACTGAAGTTCACAGCTGTGAAAAAGAGCATAAAAGCACTTCCAAGTAGCCTTTTTATTTTTAATAATGAAAATTCATTTTTTTCTTTCCTAGAACAAAGTTAATTGCATTATTTAAATCAGGAAGACAGAAATTCAAAAGGTCAAAATTTCAAACCTGAACAATTCAAGTCTCAGACCCTTACTTAACTATTTTATACATATAATAAAAACATCTTCAATTTGGTGAAAAACTTTAAAAAAAAATCACATTACAAACTGTGACAGTTAAATACTATTCTAAACAGCCCATTTTTATTTAAAAAAAAAAGTTTTATGTAATTGCAGGGCCCTAGTTCACACATCACAGAATAGCTCAAGCAGGACAGGACCTCTGGAGGTCATCTGGTTCAATCTCCCTTCTCAAGCAGCACCATCCTGAGCAAGCTGCCCAGGATCACATCTAGATGGCTTCTGAGATGGCTTCTTATATAAGGATAAAGACTTTGGTTTAACCTGTGCCAGCACTTGGTCACCCCTACAGTGAAAAAGTGTTTCCTGATCTTCAGAAGGAACCTCCTGTGTTTCAGTGTGTGACCATTGCTGCTGGTCCTGTCACTGGGCACCACTGGAAAGAGAAATTTTCTGCTCTGTCTGCTTTACACCACCCTTTCAGGTAATTATACACATTGTAGAGACCACCACAAGCCTCCTCTTCTACAAACAGAACAGTCCCAGGGAGACATGCTCTAGTCACTAATCATCGCTGTCCTCTTTGATGGACACTCTTTGCTATGTCCATGGCTCTCTTGGAAAGCCCAGACCTGGACACAGTATTCCAGATATGGCCTCATCAGGCTTGAGTAATGGGAAAGGCTCACCTCCCTTCACCCAATGACAACACTAATGCAGCCCCAAGATACCATCAGCCTTCTTTGCTGCAGGGGCACAGAGCTGGCCCATGGTCACCAGGACAGACAGAGCCTTTTCTGCCAAGCTGCTTCCCGGCTGGGCAGCCCCCAGCCTATACTGGCAGTGTCTGGGGTTTTAATTCTTCAGATGCAGAACTTGGCACTCCTCCTTGTTGATCTTCATGAGGCTCCTGCCAGCCCGTTTCTCCAGGCTGTTGGGGTCCTTATGGATGGCAGCATGACCTTCTGGTGCACAACTTCTGCACCATCAACGAATTTGCCCCATCATCCAAATCATTAATGAAGATGTTCAACAGGACTGGTTCCTGTCCTCAGTCCTGGGTACACCAGTAACTGCCAGACTCCAACTAGGCTTTGAAATGCTGACCACCACTGTGGACCTCGCCATTCAGCCAGCTTTTACCTCACTGCTCACCCAGCCCATAGTTCAACAGCTTCTCTATGAGGATCTTATTGGAGGCAGTGCCAAAAGCATTACTGAAATCAAGGGAGGCAACTGTCCGCTGTTCTCCCCTCATTGACCAAGCCAGGCATCATCATGGAAGGTTATCGAAGTGGTCAAGCATGACTTCACCTTGGTGAATCCATGCTAACTAGTCCAGATAACTTTGTCTTTACCAGTGTAGACCATGCATGTTACTCCCTTGCTTTGCACTCCATTCAAATAAATTTTGTAACAATTCATACACATGCATCCCAAAACTATTTTAATACCAAGTGGAAGAATCAGTATTATACAAACTGACTTCTGTCACACTCGCATACCATCTCCCCAAAACAAATAAAGAAGCAGGAATTATCTCCAATCAAGCTCATGAATCTTTTTAGAAAGATACCCGGAGCTTGGCTTTAAAAACGCAAATGGTAGAAAAAAATAATAATTTAAAGCTTAACCAGCCCTAACATTAATGAGATTTTTTTCCCCCCCAAGTCTTAGCTTGCAAGTTCTAGTTTTACACCTTCATCTTTAAAATCTATGTACCTACCCCATTCAATAGGATCTTTTCTTCTCTTAGAGAATTGTAATAAAAACAACCATTAGACGCCTCTTAATACACTAAATACACTGAAGTTGTTTTACCAGGTACAAAAAACTTTTCCAGTTCTAAAAAAGTTTAAAAACTCATCTAGGAACCTTTTCCTAGGAACACAAGCTAGGTATCATTAGTAAAGTTCTTGACCTGATTAAAAAAGAGAGAGCTACGCACTGAGAGCAAGCCAAAAGAAAAACAAGTAGAATGCATATCTAACACCAATACATAAGGCAAGGTTTGGCTCACTGCCATGCAAAAACAATCTATATTTTAAAATGACTTGTGTTTGTTCACTGCTTCATAATCAAGTAATGAATATTTATGTATAATAATTATTCAGATTTATAACTCCTGTCTCACCAGAGCCTACGAAAAAAAACAGAAAAAGGAAAGATGACAGCTAAACAGTGAGGCTGATGGACAAATGGTCACTCTCACAAAAAGTACAGCTGTCACCCTCAGATTACTAGGCTGTCCCACAGTGTCATTATCCCTAGATCCTTATTAAGCTCCTGCTAAGATAGCAAATACAAATCTCGACAACACTATATTTCCAATGCTAACCTTCATGCTAACCAGATTTCCACTAATTCTTTGAGGTTACACATTTGTTGATATCCTTCACTTACTTCCTATGCAAGTTGAACAGAAAAAGATTTTTGTTTTTAATCTGTATAACCCTTAATGTAATTTGAGCAGTCACCCAGGCTTACATTATGGCAATGTCCCTTAAAAAAATAAAAAAAAAAAACAACACCACCTCGAAACACATGACCAAATGCAGTCTGTCTATATCGCTAGCCACACTGATCAAACTATTTAACTGCTATACTTGATTACAACTCACAACAACAAATAAGTGTCAGTTTTTAATACATACTGTAGGTAAAACAAAGTGAAAGAACTATTCCTGAGCATATGACTGCAGCATAAGACTACACTGATGATGCAATATTAAAACTGCCTTCTGTAATTCAAGATTCCTGTCTAGTCACATCAGCTAAATTTCAGTAAAATTAAGCTGTCAACCCAAACCAGCTGGTAAATATGCACTTTGAAACACTATGAAAGATGACAGGGCAGGAGACCAGAATGGTTGACTGTGCCCAAAAAAAACAAAACAGAAGTCCTCAGCATAGCAGAGGATGGTGGGGAGTTCATCTCATATTTAATAATCACAGGGAAAGTTCAAGCTTTGGCTGAAGATGTTAATTCCTTGTGGAAGTAAAATGCCCTTCAGAAATACAACATTTGGGAATGGGTTATTATTACAAAACCTTAGCGGAAAATCACAATGGAAAAAGATGTGGTTTATTTTAGATAACTGATTCTTAGATTTATGTCATTTTCTTGGCCTTACTATTTGTAGAACCCTGCATTAGCACTGCCTTTCCCCTGCCTTTGGAGCTGTACCAGCACCGGGAACAGCAGCTGGCAATGGACTCAAGCCAGACTTCCTCTGGTTCACCACAAAGCAACTACCCTGTGGTGAACCATAAGCTGCAGTGCTGTGGGGCCACTGCAGCAACCCAAGGCAGACCACAGTCGCTGGGGAATTCTGCCAGGTTCCCATAGAGATACATCAGAAAGGAGAGACAACAGGCCATGGATTAACCTGTCACATGCTCACTGAGACAGATACGCCCTTCCTGTACTGAAGTCAGGTACCTCAGTGTGCAGGGGTATCCCCAGGGCAGTGCACCGCTCCCTCAGAGGCACACTTGCAGTGCTCAGTGCCGAGAGTGTTACTCTTCAATTAAACAAACACTGAGTACTTGGTGAATAGCCATGAATAAGATTGCATGTTTGCTTTGCTTGGCGTGTTGAACTCTTTCAGGTGAGATTTTATGAACGACAGAAGGTGTCCCTTTCCCTGGAGGCAGCTCACCATACCCAGGCAGGGGAAGCTGCAGCAATCTCAGGATGAGACAGCAGCAGGCAGGCAGACACACAGCAAGGCCAGGATGCCAACACAGGAGATCCCTGAGAAGGCACACAACAGGTGAGCAAACCAGCCACAGATGTGAAAAAGACGGCAGGATCTTCTCAAGGTCTAGGTGGGGATTTGGAAAGGCTTGCTATGCATCAGGAAGTCTGTGAAAATCGCCTAGCTGGAAAGAAAAACTCTGAAAGAGAATAGATAGTTCTGATTCTAAACCATTCATGGTAACATTTCACCAAGCAGACATGAGGTTTTGTGGTATGCAGGTTGACTTAATACTTTGTACTCTTAAATAATCAATTTTTAAAGTGAAAACTTAGTATTTTGGGAGACTTACTCCAAGCGTGGTACAGGACAGTTCTTCCTCAAAGCATCCAAACCAGAAAATCCATTACAGCAAGTAGAAATAGGATCTTTGCTTCTCTTTCCAAAGTGTTAAAATTATTCTGAGGTCAAGTTTCATACTTGAGTTTTGACGTTTCATACGTGCAATTCTTTATCCAGCACCCTTATTTTTATTCTATAATCTGGAAACAACTAGCCTGAATGCCCACTTTCATCTTAGAGTAAGGTCTGAATTTCAATTTGAAGGTTTTTTGGGAAAGAACAAGAAAGAGTTCTATGGTTTATGGTGTGCATTTGAGTATTTTCACTGGTTATTGCACATGAACAATCTTGCTATTAGTCTTTTCAATTAAGTTTCACTGGCTAAAATCATAGCTGTCTTTTAAACTAGAGGTCAGATTAGATGGTATCTTCTATCTTAAGATAGAAGAATCTGGTGTTGGAAAATGCTGTAACCTAAAAGTATGCTGAATTTTATCAACTAAAATTATACAGATGAGGCATAATTAATAACCCTACCAGAACTACTACTCCAAATAAAATAGCTCTCCTTATTTTAGAGTAATATCCAGGAAATAGGTGCTTTCATTTCATTAATTTCTACTATTTCAAAGTTAAGCCTGTTACAGGCAGCACTATAATCTCCACATTTGTACTGTAGCACAAGGTGAAGCCTGATGTGATTAGCAACTTAATGGGAGAATCCTTAAAATTAGTACTAAGCATTTTCTCCATTGTGTCTTGGCTTGTCCTCTCAAAAATGTTCCACTTGGTGTTGAAAATATTTCTCCTTCCATTCATAAATATTCTTCCAAAAATTAGAAACTAAGAATTGGAGTATAATTTTAAGATGATGAACTATCGATTAAAATCTCAAGAGCTCCTCTTAAGAAACCACAGAAGTAGGAATTTATAATTAATGAGCAATGCAATTGCATGAAAAACTAAATGTTAAGGACATAGTAAAAATAAAGTGCCAAATTTCCTTGAATGATGCATTTTCCAGAATGTTATTTTCCTGTAAGCTACTGCTAGATCTGACTGCTACAGTCCAAGTCAGAAAATTTTAAACAGCATGAACTGTTCTTTTACATCCTAAAATTATGCCTAATACATACATTTAAACATGCTTTTTTAAAAAATAAGGAGCTCTGCAATTGCAGAAATAAGCATTTACTCCACTGTGCAGAGATTGCTACAAGAGACTGATTATAAAATGTAGGAGATACATGAAGCAGCAATTATGATTTACCAGACCTAAAATGCCTATTCATGAAATCTCAATACTAACAGATGCCATGGGTATAAATTTGGAAAGAGGAAAAACTAATGAAAGAGGGAAGATGGAAACCCTGACTCTCAGCAGAGCTTCAGGGAACATCTTTTATTCCTGTTCCAGTATGTAATGGTGACTTAAACAGGTCATCAAATGACCTAAGTACAGTATGCTCTTTCAGCTGTATCCCAACAGACTTTCAGTCATTATATTGTTCATTAATTGATCCGTTTTTAGCCTCCCCTCCCCCTCCATAATTATTTCAAGTTTCTTTCTCTTTCACCTCCCTCCAAAATACCAACAGCATGGACAGAAACTTGGTGTGAAGAGCTTGTTATATATTCCTGGTTTCTCTGGATGCATATGATATACTTTACTTCTTGCACAATTCATAATCATGTGGAAGCATTAATACATACGCTTTTTATTACCACTTCCAGAACTGACTGCAACACAAAAATCTACTCTTTTAACACGACACAGTATCCCAATATATTGGTACTCCAGCATTCAACATTCTAGCATTTAGCACTGCCCTTCATTATACTTATGCTGCTCTCCTATTTCCTCTATTTCTAAATAGTCTAAATCTAAATCCTCTTTTTCAGCTTCTGGTGCAACTGAAGCCCTGCTTTATTGTATTAGTAAGTCTGTGTTAAGCAAGTATTAATCACTCAATATTCCTCAAGAGCAAAGTGAATAATCATCAATATTATAAAACAAAATCATTCTTGCCATCCTTATTTCTTATCTTGCTTAATATTATATGACTCATGAACCACGTATACAGCTCACATTTCCTACTTAATAAAGTATGAAAAATTTTTGCAGTAAATTCTAGCCAATGAAAACAATGAGGAGACTATCAATCACCAAGTCAATGCAAAAAAATCAAAGGGAAGAAGAGCTACAAAGCACAAAATTCTTCCCTCAAGTGTACACACAAGGTGGGAAATCTCCACAGGAGAAGCCTCACAAAAATGCTTTAACCTAAACCTTTTGCTGAGCAACTGACTGTGGGGAGTGCTACTCTGCCCTGCAGTGTTTTTCAGTCACACACTCGGGCACAACATCACTCTCTTGCTTGCCTTCATCATGTATAGCCCATTTTCTGTTCAAAACCATTATTAAAACTTTCTGAATGCTTGAATTTACTAGGAAACCATGAAAAGAAACTTACAGACAACGACTGTCATTTTCTTTCATAGATTTTAACATATACTGGAATAAGACCAATTTCTTGTCAGTGCCAAAACCAATTCAATTAGGACTGGTACTAAGCAAGTAACTCCCAAATGCTCTTCATCTGGCCTTTTGTTTGTTTTACAGATAAATTTTATCAAGTGCTGTTTTCTAAAGCTCTTAAGTATATTTCAGCCATGAATATTTTTCTCCATACAACGTCATCAAGGAACACAAGGCAACACAATATCTTGGGAGCAAAGACAGACTACAATAATGTTTTTCACTGAAATTTTAATGCTGAGTTTTGGAAAAGCCTCTTTCCTTCTTGTGTACCTGAAAGATAGCTAACCCCACTGCTGCAAATATTTATTAGAATTTGCTCTCCTTGTAAAAAAGGGCCAAGTTTTTCTCAGTCTATAGTGTAGACCAGTTCATATATTCAGTATAGAATAACCAAAGTCTGCGATCAGCTCAAGTAAACCCAACCATTCCTGGGCACTTCCCAAGTAATTTATGCAAACTCAAAATAAAGCGTAGGTGGAGTTGGGCTACTCAGACAATTGCTGAGACACATCAGGATGGCATTAAGAAAGCAAAAACTGGGCTGTATTTGAAACTGGTAGTAGGGGTAAAACCCACAGGGACTTCTGCAGGCTACAATGACAGGAAAAAGAAGATTAAGGAAAGCAAGAGCATCTACCCAATGGAAGCAGGACCTAGCAGTAAAAAGATATGGGGAAGGCTGATTTACTCTGTGTCTCCTTTGCCTCAGTCCTTCCTGATAAGGTTTATTGTCAGCCCTCCTGGCTCTCTGCTACATTCATGAGGATGAAGGACTGTATCAGGCTTGAGAAAGGTAAAGTTGGAGATATCTAAGAGCCAACAGGACTTACAGAACTCCTGAGTACACAAGAAGAATACAGAGCTAGTCACTGTGGAAGCTACTCCTAGGTACATGAAATAAGTGACTCAAAATGGCCACCATGGATGGAATGACACCTTGTCACTGCCTACAACAAAAGGATTGGTTTGGTGGATGAGGCGACAGCAGTGGATGTCCATCACCTTGACCTTAACAAGGCTTTGAAGATGGGTTCCCCCATAACACCTCGGCAACCAAAGGGAGAAGTGGATTGGACGGGGGCACTGCAGGATGAGTGAATAACACGCTGAACTGCCAGCCTTAAAGCAGGGTGGCTACAGCCCCAATGACAGCAGGTGACCCCATACTGGCCATGCTCCTCTACCTGCTGGCGCCAAGTGCCTGACTGGAGCTACAAAGAAAGCAGCACCCAGCTCTTCAGAGGTGCCCAGCGGGAGAGCGAGCACAGCAGGGTCACACACTGCAGCAAATGTCACTCCAGTTCAATACAAGGAAAACATGCTTCAGAGCAGGGGGGTCAAACACCAAACCTGTCTGCCTGGAAAGCAGCCTGCAAACATCACACTTTCAAAATATGTTACTTCATTTACTTCTTAGCTATAAACAATCTTCTGGGTTATGTGTGAGATTTTCTTGAACAAACGTCATTTCAGCCCAATGTACTAGGTTACAGTGGGCATTTCCGGTTTCTTAGGAAGATGGCTGCATGATTCATCACTTAAGATGTCAGGGGTGTTTTTTGTTGTGTTTTTCTTTGGTTTTTGTTTGTTTGTTTTTAAAATCATATTGCAGTACTTCTCATTCCATAGCAGTCACCAACTGTTTTCTACTGCTTTTTGAAAAACTGTTCATCTTTGATTCTACAAGTTTTTCCTAACCAGTTGTCTTTTCCCCCTCACTCTAAGTAGGATACACATTTGAAACAATTTCTGGTCTTGGAGTATTTTTTTTCTCTTTAAGGTCCATGCATAATTTGTAACAACCACCATTAGCTATAATCACCTATAAGGTATCAATTATTAGTCAGATGGCTAATGGTTCCCTTGGCATGCAAAGGGCTACCAGTAACTATGGCACTTCCACATCACATCATACACTACTTTGTAGTTAATATCTTTTGATCATCTCCATTTGGGAAATTTCACACATAAGTAGAAGTTATTCATTACATCCATATAGCTCCTTTGAGGAGAAAAATCAGCTGTTGCCAGAGTGCAGAAATGCCACTTTTCCAAATCGTATGGGAACAAGTGGAATGGGAAATAAAAGCTGCACAGAAACCTGCAAGAATATTATGACCACAATTTTCTGAACAACTCAGGAGTCAGAAGAGGGAAGAAGGCAATTATGCATACTTCTCATGTTTTCCAAGAAAAGTGAGAAAATATAAAAATGATCTGCCTTGCATTGAATCTGTTTGCTTCTTTTTGCAACTGACTACGAAGCCCTTTGCTCTCAATCAGAAGTGGTAAGATGGCATGGGTGCTAACTAGATACATCAGAGCAGAAACCAATGCTGTTTCTAGCTAGAACTACTACTGGACATTCTCCCAGTAGCATTAGTGTAAGAGACAAACTGTTGGTGAAAGGGTCACTGTGTAATTTACAGCAAAATAAGGGCTAAAGACATACGTGCCAGCCTTTAGCACATCTTTTATTTCACATGTGCAGCCAAAGTGTTTCTTTCTCCTTCAAGACATCTGAAAGTGGATACAAGTTAAATGCTTATGACTTTTAATAGCTCCAAGAAGATGCCAGTAAGTTACCAGTATTAATTCACTATTTTCTTTTCAGCTTCAATAACTTCACTAAAATGTAACTCTTCACTAAAATCAACTCTGGGATAACTCCATGTATATTCAGAGCCCAGCAAGTCTGGCCCTTTAGCCTCAAGTGCCTTGGGTATTAGAGATACTAAAATACATGAGCACCTCTAATTTTTATTAAGCTATACAGAGGTACACAGTATTTTCTCAGATTAAGAAACTGAAGCAGAAAGAATACCTCTATTTCAAAGGGCTTAGGAGGAATCCTGCCACACTTAGAGAAAACTTCATATATTCTGTCTTTCTATACTTGCTGAGCTACCAGACTACATATATATAGAGCTGAAGAAAGTCTGATCAAGCATTGATATGGTTTTAAGACACTAATATGCTTTCAAGGTATGAAGGGTAGAAATCTATGACAGCATGGTAATGTTGCCAAAAATAATTCTAGCTTACAAGGTTGATGACAATAAAACTAAGGGAAGTATTAATTTATGAATCATCAACTTAAAACTCTGTGAAGGCAATGCTTCCAAGTCAAGTAAAAGTTTGACATTTGCGAAGATTACAAGATGAGCTTATATTTACATATTTAACAAAGAGCCCAGTAACAAACCAAGTGTGTCTCATCCTCCAAGGTTTCCCATTCTTGTTAAAGTACTGTTGAAAGATGCAAGGGATAGCAATTTTAATTTGTAACAATGGTTTATTCTATCCTGTAGAAAGGAACCATTTATCCTTGCATATTGAAGACCCTAAGGCAAACTCATGTGATACTGCATTTGTAATCCATCTGTCCTCCTGCTTTGCCCATAGCTTGTTTTTTATGGCGATGCAAATTTCAGCAAATAATGTAAAAAATTGCTTGCCTAAGCAGATTTCTTTGTCAGCATAACTACCTTACCAACTCTGTTCAAGGCCTTCTGGAGACTTCCATTCTGAAAACAAAAATTTACCCTGACTCATTGCCCATTCAGAAAGATGGCGACCACTGTTCAATGAATGAGCATTCTACAACCTGTTTTTGTGATTATACCTGCAAAATTATTGCAAAATTTACCTGTAAAGCACAGTAACTTTCCCAGCTTACTGTAATCAAAGGTTTTTTACTATGTGCTATCACTGCCTTCTAGTACCTTATGAAACTTATCAGGTGGACAAGGGCAATGAGGACAATTCCTGAAACCACTCCAGTAATTTTTAGTGCTGGCTCTGTCATAGTAAGGATGCCTATGCACTTTACACTGAAAACCAACACCAAAAAAGAGCTGCAGTGTTGATGCTGTACATAAAACTAATTGTTTTCATCACACAGCATCAATAAGTTGAGAATCATTTTCACCACAAAGCACTGAGAAGTCACCTGCTCTTCAAGGCTACACTAACGGCAATACATACTGACCTTAAGCGGCACTACTCATTTTGCTCAAGTTCAGATGGACAAGACAGGTAGCTTTCACTATTTCACCCTTCTCCTCCTCTGGTTACAAATACATGTGCTATTTTACTGGGATTTACTGATACCAATAAGCAAATACCAAGTAGTCCATCCTCAAGCCTATTTTACCATCACCCAGAAATCTTAAAATCTTTAAGAGTACTGGAATTTTAAGAGTATTCCAAACAAATATCAGAGGCAATTCAATTGCTGAATATATGTTTGCCTACAACATCAAAATGCTCTACAGAGAAACAGCAGACATAGCTTTGAAATGCCTTTATTCCTTTTGCAGGGAAACCATGCTCTTCTATGTGACAGATTAGAATAGAAAGTTCACCCACAGCAAAAATTAATACGCTTCCTAACATTGTATTTGAGCACTTTCAATCCAGAAATACCCTGGAAAAATACCTGCTATTCTGAAGCCTCTCCTATTGAGGCCACCCTTTGCACCCTCAAAGCTTGAAACAACTATTCTTAGCTACTCTGATGCTCTGAGAGTTTAAGATACGTCACCAGGTAATACAGAACATTTTTTGGGAAGCCTCAGGAATGGACACATTTTCACCCAGAATCAAACATTTTTTTCCAAAACAATTGCCATATATTGGGAGGACTTTTATGGGAGGAGGTAAGTGTTTACTTACCGGTTATCCTGTTTATTGTAGTCTTCCTCTTCCTCCAGCCTACAACAGAGTCCTTATACTAAGTGTTATGGCTCCCACCTACCAGGAAGCAAAAGAATTGTCAATCAAGGTCATCAGGGAAGTACCAACCTGTGCACTTCTATCTCGGCCACATTTCCATACCATGGATACTAAACTGTATGTGAAAGTCAAGACAAAACTCATCACCAACCCATAATGAAGAAGAAAAAGGGAAGTAATTGCTTGAGGCATTAGGAGGCTAGAGAGAAGCACCAGCTTGTTGAAATCTCACTTTCTCCCCTGCCACATATTTCTTAAATACAAATCTCTGCTGAAGAAATCAGCGCGAGAAGAGATTGCTATAAACAGTTACCAGCAGCCAAATGCACACTTGAGGCATGCATCCAAACCTGTGCAATCTAAACACTAGGGGAACTGATGAAGCTTAATGGGGTGTAGCGAGTTACACCAGAGTGGGATTTATTGCTATTACGGACATGCACTGGCTTCGCTATGGGAAGACTCTGTGCTATTAGGCAACAAAACTTCAACTGTCTGCAGGATTTCGCTGTATTGGCTACTGTCCCTTGGAAACAAAGGCTATGAAAGGAGTTATGCTTCTCTACTACTGCACCCTCCAGAGAATGATCACACAATTATATACATCACTCCTATCTTAAACTATTCTGTCTGTACATGTGTATCAGCAAATTCTTCGATTGCATTATATACACACAGCTTTTCAAAAAGGGCCTGGACATGTTATACTTACCTTTTCCTTTTGTTGGGATTTTGCAAAGTATCTGCAAAATTGATCTAATCTTTGTACAGAGGGGGAAAAAAATTATCAATTCTCAGAAGTCTTTGAAGAGGAGGAATATAAAATGTATTGACTAGTGCAAAACACTGGTTTTAGGAACTGTGTGAGCTAATTTAAGACCATTTACCTGTCTAAAATGAGGACACATGACAAAGTTGTCATAAGATTTCATACTTCTAACATGCTTTTTATAAGTATTACAACGGTTTTATCGAAAAAATGTGGCTTTTATTTTAAAGTAAAAGTGACAGGTATCTCAGCTGCCAAACTTATTGGCATCATCACATTTGAAACTCAATCTTTGTGGAACTTACGGGTATAAAAAGCTTAGCTACAGACAAGAGCTTGATGTGATGATACGTAAGATGATGAGAGAAAACAAGAATGAGATCATCTTTCTATTTGAGCTTCACCTTTCCCTGATGTTAACTTTCTTTTAAAGAAAGCAAAATGTAACTATCCTTGAAAAATTTATATCATTTATGGAATCAGTTGGTTATTTTCAATTCTCCTCTCCTAAAAGATGGAATTTCAAAAACTTTTAGAGAAACTATCATTTACAGAAAATACTCTCTAAGTCAAAAGCCTCAAAAATTAGCTTTTTCTGTTTTAGCTCTGTCCATCATGTTATATATAGTTGTAAGCATCCAGGAACTACAGTTATCTAGGAAAGAGGGGTGAAATGAGAAACAAGCATTAATGAGAAAAACTGTCACTATTTGATAAAACAAATTAAACCACAAAAAACATCCTGTGTGTCAAATAGAGACAACACATCCATGAAGTTTTATCTGTTTGAATTATTGACTTGAGATACCTATGGAGCTCACTTCACTTCAGACAAGCATGGCTCAGACAATACCCCAACTAAGGTGAAAAAACTGAAGAAATGGAGTCTCTTCTTTACAGACTGCCAAGGAGTATTCCTGGAGGGATATTCACACGGGTAGCTCAAAATGTTAGCTTGAGAAGCAGGTCCATGGGAATTTCATGTGGTTCAACAAGACCAAGTGCAAGGCTCTTCACCTGGGCTAGAGCAGCCCCTGGTATCAGCACAGGCTGGGGATGAACAGATGGAGAGCAGCCCTGGGGAGAAGGACTTGGGAATGCTGGTGGAGGAGAGCTGGACATGAGCCAGCAATGTGCACTCCCAGCCCAGAAAGCCAGAAGTTCTGGGCTTCATCCAGAGCAGCATGGGCAGCAGGGGAGGGAGGGGATTCCATCCCTCTGCTCCACTCTGGTGAGACCCCACCTGGAACACGGCATCCAGCTCTGGGGTCCCAGCACAGGAAAGAGTTGGACCTGTTGGAGCAAGTCCAGAGGAGGGTCACAAAGATGGTCAGAGGGATGGAACACCTCTCCTACAAGGAAAGGCTGAGAGAATTTGGTTTGTTCAGTCTGGAAAGGAAAAGGATTTGGGGTGGCCTAATTGCAGCCTACCTGAAGGGTGTCTACAAGAAACATGGACAGGGACAAATTAGAAAGGAATGCAGTTACAGGGCAAGGGGGAATGGCTTTAAATTGAGAGTAGGTTTAGATTAGATATTAGAAAGAAAGTCTTTACAGCAAGAGTGGTGAGACATTTGAAGACGTTGCTCAGGGAAGCTTGTGGATGTACTGTCCCTGGAAGTGTTCAGTGCCAGGTTGGATGGTGGAAGGTGCTCCTGCTCAGAGCAAGGGGTTTGGAGTTCTATGATCTTTAAGGTCCTTTCCAACCCAAACCATTTGGTGAATCTCTGATTCTATGAAGATGTTATAGTTTCATTTCTCCACAAAAATAGAGATGGGCATTTACATTTGGGCCTCTGTATTTTTCAGAAGGTGCTTAAAAACCACTCAATCAAAATTATGGTAACACCTTTACCAGCAAAATACAAGCAGAAAAATCATGGCAAAGGAAAGTTATAAACTACAGCAAATGGGAAATGAAACAAGCATTAAGCTTGTGTAAGAACAGAATAAACAGAAGTGTACCCAATCTTCCTGCCATTCAAACACACACAACATCCCTATGAAAATGAAGAACCTTTGCATGTGGAATTAGCCAGGATAACTCAAGAGGAGCTAAAAAATCCCACTTTGAAGTCAGAAGCTGAATATCTCCAAAACTTTAAAGCTTAATAAAACTCATCTCATTAAGCATGAAGACCAACAGGTTTAAAAAAAAACCCCATACCCCAGGGCATTGAAGATTTAACCCACACCATGTGATCAAAAATCTTGACCCAGTAGGTACTCTACAAAGAAGTGCTCAAAACACCTTCAAACACCTAACCAATGCTTCTAATATTGCTTTAAGTGCTACTCCATTCCCCACTCACTCACCCACATCAATATAAAATTAATTACAATAACAGAAGGAACATTTCTTCACACAGATGTGCTGACCTAGGAAAACAAGCTTGTAAGTGGGCAATACTGCTGTTCTTCACCCTGACAGACTGCACCTTGCCCTTATTCAGTATCTCTTATCAAATGCTCTCTGAACACACTTGTAAACCATCAGGCTGCCAAAAGCCCTTCAACAGGTCTTTAACACTACAATGACTTTCCAGGATGGCAGTATCACTTCTGTTAGACGTCATGTTTCTGTCAAAATCAAAAGCAAAGAGAGCCCTTAAATTCCAAATCCAGAGCTGACCTTTCTGCCCCAGAGAATTAATACTCTTCACTTTGCTCAGCTGTATCTTCTGTACTTTTCTCTGTCAGTGATTCATCATCCAGTAAGACAATTTTCCTTAAGAGTGACACCCTTCCACTTCCAGGGACAGGCATTCTCAACCGCTCTCAAGCAGCTCAAGCATCTTGCAGCCTTCTCAAGACTGTCTTATCCTCACCTAGTTCCAGAGCTAGGCTTTTATTTAGTGACTGCCTTCTTCATCTTCTCCCATTTTTCTCTTCTCAAAACTGCACATAATTTACACACTCTCAGTTATCTTCTTCAGTTATGTTATTAACACCTCTTTTACTACTTCTATTCCTAGACCTTCCTGTGCACTACACCAGCTGCCATCACACCTCAGCCTTTCTTCTTTGATACTCACACAGACCTCAAGTTGTCAACTTTATCATCAATTTAGTTTCTCTCTTTTGTTTTTGTATCTAAATCATCCAATTCTTGGTCAAACCACTGCCTGTTTTTCTTTAATCGAAGTTGCCATCAACAGGCATCACTGCATTTCTTACTCTATCCCATTTCAGTTTTCAGTCCCTTTGCACAATGTTAACAAAACCCATGTGCACACACAGATCCTTGTCTGGTACCACTTTAGATCTTGAAGATGGGCATTTCAGGACAAAAGCAGTTCATAAGAGAACTTTCGTGAAGTGGCATTTGTCTCTCAATATTCAAATAAACGGCCTTAAGTTTCCTGCTCCTTGAATGTTTCTGTCTCATAGCTAAAATTAACTTGGAGTGATGGAAGCCCCTTAGAGCCTTAAGCTCCAAAATACTACCATGAGACAGCATGATATTTACTTCAGTCCCTACTGGAGTTAACAGGTGTTTCTATGAGTGTTTAATAAAAAAATGGTCACAGAAAGCCTGTTTGCTTCTCAAGGTTCACTATTAACTACATCAATAATTATAACATGGAAAAGTTTTACCAGGAATGACACCACCAGAAAAGCAAAATGGTATCAAGAGATTTCAATCGCTGTGCAGCAGAGGGGATAACTATTATTTCAGAAAGTATTTTTGCTTTTGTTAATGCAAGCAAAGTTTATAAGACAACCAAGCAGAGACTTGCTGCAAATACAGTCTCTCAAGCCATTAAGAACCATGTTTGAAAACACTGAAGCAAAATAAGGATTCCAGCCTCTACTGATGGAAAGCCTGCTACATGCAGTTCCCCCAAAAAAAGGAAAGAAAAAATTAAAGTGCACAAAAGCTCTATGTCTCACTGGGATACAATCATTAGTGGTCGAAGCATAACTTCCATAAAACTTTTCAGTCAATGACATAAATATCTAACACCTGAAGCTACTCAGAAGTATGAATCTGAAGGTGTCGAGTCAACAGAATTAACCAATGAAAAAGTCTATTTGGAAATTTGTAGGGGGGTAGAGGTAAGAAGGGTAGGGAGGATTGATTCAGAGCAAACAAAACCCAAAGCATCTGAAAGTACCTGTGTAAATTTTTCCAGGAAATTACCACAATGAAAGTTTCTCTAAAAGAAGTTACAAAAATCTATTTTATTACTGAAGGGCTCTCTTGGGTTTGCAAAACAAAACAAAAAAACCCCAAACAAACAAATAAAGAAGTTTAAAGTAGAGTAGCATAGTGTATAAAGCAAACATAATGAGAATATAAATTGCAAATGGATAATAATGGTCAAATTTTACATTCCCACTTCCAGTGATATCAAGAAGACAAATATGCTATATAAACCATGTTAATATATCTTGTCTTAAAACGACAGCACTTATCAGCTAATCTGTGACAAGAAATGACAGGGTGCTCACTCTGCCCCAACTGCAAATTCCAAACGAACTTAGAAATTGGAATTTGCATTTGCACTAAGCTAAGCATGTGGACAAGAGCAGTTACAATTTAATCAGCTGACACTCACCTAGCTATTATCAGGTCATGTATCTCCACATCTTAGAGACACAAGGTAAATCTGATTACAGAAGGATTAAAAACTCTTTGAGTGTTACAAACACTCAACATAGTTAGCAAATAATTGGCAAGTGTTAAGTGCAGATCTGCGACACTTTCATACATGCTTCCATGGATACTTCAGGAAACAATTCCCCCCTCCACCAAAAATAGCAGTGCTTTAAGTATGTGGATAAATAGAGCTGCTGCTGAGAAATACTCTTACTGAAAGGAACAGGAGAATATACTGTAAGGAAGAAAGCCAAGTCAAGAAAGGTAGCAAGCTAGCAAAAGTAACTTCTTGTATTGTCTGAAAGTAATGGACAACTCTAGATCCAAGATAAGAGAAGAGATGTATTAAAGACAGGATGATTAACTTAGCATCATTCAACTTGAAAAGCAAACATACATTTTCATCTAAACAGTAGTCCTGTTACAGGACTGCTAAGATTAAAAGACCATAGACAATTTTTTTTCCAGTTCATTTAGTACACTTACCAGCATTTGCTGTATAGACAATTTCATTGATGAGTCAGTTGTACTTCCTCTCTAAAGTGCTTTGAGGGGAGCTCAAGTGCATCCTCTTCCTCAATCTTTGAAGTGTTTACCTGTACCACCAGCTTTGAAAGTAAAAGGCAACAGGCAGGCAATGCAGAGACAGGAATGAGGCTGAGTACAATAGTATATTACTCCAAAAATATTTTAGTGTTGCTTTTCAAATCTTACAGGGACAATCAGTCTTTTTATTTTTTTTAACTGAGACTTTAGATACTATTTAAAAGATACTTTTAAAAATTAACATTTTAGAATTCAGTCAGCAATATATCAGTTTACAAGAATACAAGAACAGATATTCTGAAATCAAATACATTACATACACAAACACATAAACAGGATTATTTTCAGTGAATAAAATCAGTGGTGTGTTATAACAGAAAACAATTAGAAAACTCCCAATATTAAATAAAACTGCATCAATATTGGGCACTAAGAACTAATGGGAGCACATTGTAATAGAAATGTTATGAATGTGAAATTACAAAAAATAATTACATCTATATAAACATGTCAGAGTAAAAAGAATTCCAACAGTGGAGGAAATACTAGAGATGAAGACTAGAACTGGCAAAGGTTTGTCCACAAAGCTGGGGAGAAGGAAAGATGGGAACGACTAAAGAGAGAAAAACAGATTTATTTAATATTCACATCAAATAATTTCTATTCCAAAAGTGACTAGAAAAGCTAAAGGACTCTGAAGTCTGCCACAATTATTAATAAAGTTATTTCCAAAATCCAAAACTAATCTTAAGGAAGAAATGCTTCACGCAAGAATTAGAAAAACTAGCACTGAGTCAATATTGAATGCATCTGTTTAGGTTACTCATCTTCATGTTAAAAGGACAAGCATGCTGTGAAAGCATGAGAATGAGGTTGTGTCTGAGCTGAAGATGGCAACTAGAGAAATTTCCACCACCCTTAAATGTTAGGAAGCTCTCCAAGCACTTGGTTTTCATACTATTTGTTATATATATGTCTGCTGACCTAGGAAAAGTAACCTGCTTCTTATATAACCTGGAACTTTAAGAAAATAAAGAAATTGACTTATCTTTTATTAAATCTAACTGGCACACAGGCAGGCTGCATAATACTAGAGAATCTAAACATGACTATGCAAGAGCAAAATACTGAAAATTAATGCAGTTTAGACACCACCTCTTCTCTATACGGAAGAGGTAAAAAGGAAAAGGCAGTGGTTGTTGCTTCTCCTACTTTCCCCAACTGTTGGGGCTTTTTTTTTTTTTGTTTTGGGACATTTCAGGATTTTTTTTTATTGCTTTGGGGGCTTTTCAGTTAAATGTGATTTTTAAGTTTTCGTTACTAACATCTAAAAACACACTTTAGATTTTTTTTTTTTTCCCCTTCACCAGGGAAGTATAGAAATGAAAGTTATCCTGTACTTCCACATGCAATTAGCAAGGAGCAATTTTAACATAATATTGAGCTGGGAACATTTAATAGCTTCTAGGGAATACAGCACAGAACAAAGCAGATGTCTTGACTAGAAGAGAAGGGATTTTATTATCAGGAAAATGAACTTCTCTCCAAAATGTTAATACTAGAGGTAAATTAAGTGAAATATAAGAATATAGAGCTCCCTCAACTAGATGAGAAAAAGTCAATGCAAATGTTAGTATATAAAAAAGAAAGTGACTACAGTTAGAAAACTGGAAGAGCAAAATGAAGAAGAGTAGGGGAGATACAGTTACCATCATGTTTGTTTATTAAACAAGAGGAAGTTTCAAATCAAGCTGCCTATAATGTAACCTGGATTATAACAATCCATATTTGCTACAACAGAAGTTAAAATTACTTCACTAATGAAAACTACAGTGCACCAGTACTATAATTTCTAGTGAACACTCATTCATGATTTAGCACCTGTTTTCCAAGTAAAAAGGCTGGAAATATGGCTAGACAAATTCAGTATCCTCTGCAGAGATGCTTCAAATGGATCAGAAACCCAAAATCTCTCAGTATTAATGTCTAGAAAGCAAGTCAAGAACAGTTTTCAACATTTATCCCTCTTCTCCAATTTTTAAATTCTTCATCCATTACTATTTTCTTAATGCACTTCCCTCTGTTTAACTGCTATTTCAACTTCTACAGATTAAGAGTCAAAAATTGAAAGGCATTTGAAATCCTATGGGGTCAAGACCTGTGGTGGGGGCAGGTGAGTGAATTGACACAGACAGTGGTCACCTTTCCTTCTACTGCTGCACAATGTTCACTGTAGAACAGTAAGAATTTTAAGTATCTGTATATCCTCTCAGGCCACAGACAGTGGAAGTCTCAATGATGTCAGTATTTTTGGACATTAAGAACCACAATCCATTGATGAACTTCTAAACAAGAGGGAGAAAACTGTATGACCTGATTGTACCTGAGAGATACTTCATGTTTCCCACAGATAAAACATCTGTACATTTAACATTCCATTTGCTAAGTCTTAACGGGGCAGTGAAGTCAATAACCACTTATTGCACTTGAAAGAAAATAATTCTACCATCATCTTCTGGAAAGGAGGTCAGTACCTTCACATGCACAAGAAGAGTGTCTCAAAACACTTGAAAGGCATGTCTCTTGCTCAGCTCATTTGTTCTTGCACAGTTTTATGCATCAGCAGTAGCCCCACTACTGTGGAGCAAGAAGAGCAAGAGCATTTGTCAGTAGCTTCTGCAGATGCTCAGTGACAGCAACTGCAGTCTGCAATTTGTCTCCCACCCTGTCCAAACACAGGGCGGCAAGACCATATGAGCCAGAGCCACAGAACTGCTCTTGAGCACTCTGTGATCCCCTTGGATCCAGCAGAACTTTGTCAGACTCAAAAAGTCACGCTAAGAAACATGAGAGCTATGATCCAAATTACAGTCATTTGGCATGTGCAGCATTAGTGATAAAAGGCTAAATACATAGCACTAGCTCTTACAATTGCCTCTTCCAAAACTAACTGAAAGTGATGCTGGGTTTGATGAGGTGGTTTTATTCCAAAGAAAATTCCCTTTTAAGGGACTTACCTTCTCCAGTGCCAACGAATCCACAGGCTCAACACTGATGGAAGCCAGGGACTGCAGCGCTGATAGACTTAATCCACCTGCTAAAAAGGATCATGCTGGAGCTGGTAAGAACCACTGGCTGCACAGTCCAAATCTAATTCACTTAGCACATTGTGACATCTCTAGAGAACCTTACTTCCTAGCTTCTTGGCCAGGCATTGTCACAGAAGCCCAGTGAAACCAACAGCCCAGGGTCACTGAGGTCCCTAAAAGGCACAAGGCACACCAGACCAATGCATCACTCCCCAAACATACTCTCGGAAATAAACAGAAAAAGAATATCCCACAACAAGCTACACTGGAGAATTAAAACATTTGCATCCCAGTTAGCAATTACGTCTACCGTGAAATGAAAAAATAACTGCAAGGATGAAATTAAATTTCTCCACGCAGAAGTCGGCAGAAAACTCATTTGAACTACAGCCACAATCTGGACATTCCAACCAGCATGGTCTGTCATCTCTGCATCTTGTTTCAGGCAGACTAAAAGGATCATCACTATGATTTCAGGAATTTCTAAATAAAGCTCGCTGCATGCATACAGCCGCAGTACGACCCTGTACATCAGGACAAAACAGTGTTTTAAAGCCAAGCCTCTTTTTGAGCGAGTCACTCAAGCTCACAGGCAGCTACCACACAGTGTTTCACATACTCCAAAACAAGTTCTAATATAACCCAAGGCTGATGTATTACACAAGATATTTTCCCCTCACAGTGGATTTCCAGTTCCTCTCTCTAAACAAAAACCCATCAAGACCCCATGCAAGATCTCTACCCAGAGGAACATGTCTTCAGCATTAGTCATTGTCTCATCAACAGGACAGAAACTGACCATTATCTCTAATACTGCTGTTCTTAAGGCATACTCCACAGCTAGCTTTGGAATTGTAGTATTTTCAGGGTCTCCACATGCCCACTACATTTCTTTTCAACAACCCCCTTCAACAACACTGAACTCTTCAGCATCTGAGGTCTGCCAAAGCTTGGTTTATTTTCTCTCTACCTGACTGCAATAGCTTCACCAGGAATCACCATCACTTCCAAACTGTCAATAAATCAGGATGTGACATCCAGACATCACTGCTCATATGCTCAGTACGAACTTGCTTTCATCACCAGTTTAGTATGCTAGGTTTATACTGTCTCAAACCAGAGTAGCAAGATTCACCAGGCATCACACAGATCTTGGGTGTTGGAGCTCTCAAGTTGCAACGATCAAACCATCAGCTATTTTCAACATGTCACAGGAAAAACACAGTCAACAAATTTCTTTCTGAAAGAAAGATTGCTTTCTATGCACAATTTTTAAAGTTCTATTTAGAATTAAAAAAACCCAAAACATAAAAATCTAATTTATAACAACCAACCTCAAACTTTCAAGAAATAGCATCTGTAAAATACTGTACGACACAGGAAAACAATAACTTCAGCATAACTTGGAACTGAAGGCATATTATGCATAAATACCCATAGCTTTTACACCACAAATAAAGGCTGCTGAATGATCTCCATGGTATTTGTTTGTAGACAGAAATTATACAGAGGTGACGACATGAACAGGATACAAGGGAGAAACTATACACATTCTGAACACCAAGATGCTTCAGGCATTTCTGTCAGCATACTATATTTTTAAAAATATATTTAAATTAAAAACAGATGATGTTTTGGTATTTGGGGTTGTTATTTCAATTTACATTTCTATGATAAAGAGACTGAGAGCCAAAGTAGCACCTTCCTGAAAAGTACTCTATTTTTTGGCTGAATTTCTTTCCTTCACAGTACTTCCTTCAATGTTTCCATACACGTTTCACAAAGACGCTTCAAACAAACACTAGTAGCTTTAAAAGGAACAGTAAAGACAAACTAGCTTCAGATGTGTGCCAGTAAAGAGCTTTTCAAGAAAGGCCAAGCTGCCTGCATCTGACAGCCTAAAATCTCCTCCTTTAAAAAAACAAAACAAAAAACCACCAAAAAAACCCCCACCCACACCCAAACCAACCTTGTCCAGACTAGAATGAGAGTACATCTAGCACCACCACCAAGATCATAAATTCACAATCATCCCTATCACGTCCCCCAAGTGGTACTGCAGAGCTGGACAGTAGCTGCAACAGCACTTGCATTTCTTGATCAGCTGTTCAGAGCAGATCCACAGAGAATGAAGGAAGGAATGAGCTATTCAGGAGGCGTGGGTATGCCCAGGAAGACCATCAGAAGGAAGGATTGATTTGATGCAAGGTAGCTGGGGAAGAGATAGTTAGAAGCAGGTACAACAGACATACAAAAAAGGTAAAGGAGTAAGAAGACTCTGCACAGCTGACTGGAACACTGAAAGAAAACTGAGGTGGGAAAAAGACATTTGCATGCAAACTTCTATTTGAACTTACTCAGAAATAAGAGACTTGTACAATTCGTCCAAAACACTACATTCAAAAGGTCGTTCTCATTCACGTGATTATTTTGCTCTTCTGGAATAAAGTTATAAACTAACCAATATTTACCCAACAAAAGGAGTAAGCTGTTATCCCTTCATATTTCTTTATAGGTGGTCAGAAACATTTGAATTAAACTGCCCTCATGCAGCACAGCATCAACTGTATACAAAATGCAGAGCAGGTGTCACGTTCTGTTAAGTGATTCTAATACCTTTTGAAAACCCTAATCAAGTTGCTTTGAAATCTGACACTTCAGTTTTAATATTCCAAATTGAAATATCTATATGATGTCCCTAAAATCCAGTACCAAAAGAAAGAGACCCATACTGCTTTTAGATTCATCAACCAGTATTGATCAGATTCATTCCTAAGCATCCACTCATTAAAAGAGATGGCATCCTTATGAGTAGATCACGAGGACGTGGATGTCTCCTGCCTTAGTGGCACTGTATCCCTAATGCAAGATGAGGGCTGTATCCCAGTTAATGCAACATGCAAATGTACATAATAATTGCAGAATTTGTCTTGTCCCCAGCACCCACAACTACACAGCTCTCAACTAGTAAATACAGGCAGGCAATGACCCCATTCTTGGACTGTTTTCAGCCACCATCCCACCTGTTCTGTAAGTCAAAACAGCAATAAAACAAAGCTAAAATGATCTCCCACACTGAATGGATAACAAGCATACTGCAATCCAAGACTAGGAGAAGAGGAACCTTATTAAAGAGAATCATTAAAAGGTATTCTTCAAGACATATTTATTTCCAGCTGATAACTACTCAGCTACAACAAATGAGTCACTCCAAAACACTGAGCTTCCAACACTCAAAAATCACACCTTCTGCCATAAGTCAAACGCTTCACCATCTCCATGTTCCTGCCGCTGTTTTCCTTCCAAAGCATTCCTCTTAAAGTGTCACTTTGTCATCTCATTTCTCATCTATTAACAACAGAATCAAGTAAAGGGGAAGGGAAAGAAAAGAGTTATGTGCTGACATCTGAGTGCAACTAAACACAAGCAAAAACTTTGAGTAGCAGGCTTTTCAGAAGGGGTAGCAGTCTGAACAAGAAAGGATAGGGTGTGTTGCAAGCCCTCCACGTTTCCCACAACAACAGCCAATATGAGCCCAATTAGGATAGCATGTAAGCATCCCTACTGGTGTCTATTCTATACATGATAGCTGAAAAGTATTTTCAACATACTCAGATGAAGAATCAAGACACAGAAAGAAATCCACAAAATAGATGCAGGGGTTCTGCCACCTAGTGGCATCTAGAGCCTCAAATTACTGTATCTACCACATTATTATTACTACTTTTTTTTTTTTCCTGGAAGCATTTGACAGCAGAGAACAGAAGAGAGAACACATAGTTTCACTAGCACCAAAATTACTAAGCTTGGTTCCCTGTGGCTTCATTTCAGAACTACATTCTGCAGCACTCAAGATGATGAGAGTTTCAATCGAAGCTTTTCTAGCTGTTCAAATAGAAATAGTATATTTCTCTTCATCAGTCCTCCAGCTCCCACAGACTCTCTGCTGCCTAATAGCAAAGTTGATTTCCTGTTGCATAGTCTTACAGTCACCTGCTCATATTTAGTACTTGCAGAATTATAGTATTTTTGAAGCCCTTACCATTTGTGGAAATTGCTCAACTTTAATAAGTCTCAAAAATAATAATGAGCAGGAAACAGGGAAAGGAAGAAACAGAGACAAAAGCAGCAGAATGATAAAAGCCTCATTTCTGCACAACACCCTCTACATTGCAATTTGTCAGTAAGCACCTTTGTTGGTCCCAACAGCTTAAAGGATTCCCCTCCCCGGTTCATACCATGGACATGCAGCATGTCATGTCAAGGCAACAGGGAGAGGGAACACAGAGGGCCACAGAGGCATGAAGTCCCCAAGTCATGACCCCGCAGAAACCCCCCTTTCCACTAGGCCATAAACTCAAAAGCCCCCTTTTCCACTTGGGATTCAAAGCCAGAAGCATTTTAATGCTTGAACTAGGTCAGCCTTTGTTTACACAAAACACAGATGAGAAAGGAAGTATCAATTCATTGAACTTAAGATGGGTCAAAACCACCAGACTACAATGCACAGAGCACCTCACCCCTTTTTTCATTTAAGAAAAGAAACCTTATCAAAGGCACTTTCAGAGAACACCTCACACAGATGCAGCCAGGTAACAAACAATTCTTTTTTTTATGTAAGACAGATATGCTTCTTCTGTGGGAAAACTGACAAAGAAATTTAAAGTGACATCATATTCCTACTAGGCTACACCTCACAGATACTTTAGGTTTCAGATCCCATTTGCCTACTTTTGTAACCCTGGAACACCATGAGGACTTCTGGTCTGTATCTACCACACATACCTTAGTAAATAACAGATAGGTTGATATATTTTAATTTCAGTGCAGAAAAACAAACAAAAAACCCCCAAATAACCACAAAAACCCTCACCAAGCAAAAGAAAACAAAAAAGGCCACCAAACCACAAAACAAAAAGGACAAAAAAACCCCCCCAAACCCCAAATCATAAGTAAGATCACAAACGTGGTACAGTTGTAAGTCTTATCCTTTTGACAAGTTTCCTTTGCTATGGAGTTGGAGGAAAAGCTTGAGAAGGCAATCTTTGCACACCCCAGAGAGTTCCTTAACTGTATGCAGCCTATGACAATTTTGCCCTTAAGAGGTGGGGAAAAAGAAGAGGGAGGAGAAGAACAACAGAAAAGGGGAATATCTGCCACAAGGGATTCACAGGTGAGCCAATCCTGTAGAGCCAATGATTCACAGATTTCCACTGGACTTTTATGAGAAAATAAGAGAAGATTTCAGTAAGTTTTATTTTCCCCAGCTTTGAATTTCAGTTGTGTAAAAGATCAAGCAAATAAGAACTACCAGCGATGGAAAGAGGTGCAGATGTTACTTGATGTGAAACCATGTTGGATTACACAATGATGAGTTTTGTGGGCTGCAGCTGTAAAGACAGACTAGATTTGTGCTACAAAGCAAAGCTCTTTCCCTTGTCAATGAGCTAGTAGCTCTCACAGCAACAGCCCCTAGGACTGAGAAGAAAAACAGAGATTATTGGAATAAATGCATTGGCAGATCAATGCTTCACAAATGCAGGACTGAGTAAACTCAATGTCAGACACAGACACTTCTGGCTGCAGCCTCCTGAACCAAAGAAACGGTGGCTTACAGAAAGTGCACAGCTTTCTTACAACGAGCACTCATGCTCTGGCCTACATGGAAGAGAGCTACTCACATTACTGGAATGTTACAGTGTTATTCAAAAGAAGTTAGGGATATGTTACTGTAAAGTTACAGCTTTATCGCAGTTTTCAAGTTTCACTTAATCTCACTTCACATTAGCACTGAACAGATCTGTTGAAACTCTTCTGCAATAAGGAACCTTCAGAATACAGCAGTAAAGCACAGTCCCTTACACAGGACAATCCTCATAAAGGATTGTTAATTAGAGGTTAGTAAGAGTCCTTATTTAACCTCATTTCAATAAACATCTTGCTCAGACAGCAGCAAAGGAGAGAGTAAACTGTTTTTAGGCAGTACCAAGGTGTACCATCCCTTCCTATGATGCTACCTCCTACAGACCCGGTTTGGGAAGCTCAGTAACACCCTACAGAGTTTTGCAAAAGACTAAACAAACATGCGTTTAGAAAACCAAAATCTTGCTAAAGTTAGAATAACTTTATGCAGTAATAAAAAGTTCTAAAATAGCACACTTTACACGTTAAATATGACAACATTTTTCTCTTCTCATTTTCTGCTGCACCTCAGACTCATCCATTAGGTGTTATGTGTATCATGTTGTGCAAGAGATCCAGACCTATCAGTGAACCAGGCAGATCACACGTTTCTTTATAAGAGCCCTGATGCCCAGGAACAGCCTTTGAGTCAGGATCCAGGTCCCATCCACCCTCAGTTACCTGTATGTTCTCCCAAATATCCACTTTCCTGAAATACTCAGCTTCTTGCTTAGCACACTTAAGGTCACACGACAAACAGCATTAGCCTGCTGATCCATTAAGTGCTTTAACTCTCCAACACTAGAAGGAAATCTCAGGGAAGAAAAGATGGGTATTTCTTTCTCTTTTCACCGCCCCCCCCCACCCTTCCCCCACACTGCAGTTTGATCTTGCTTAGTTTGCTGGGAGTTTTCAGTTTCTAGGAAAGGATGAGGAGTCCTGCCTTACTCTGCTCTTCTTACTCATGACTTGGCAGCCTCCAGCATCTTGTTCAAGGACAGATGCAGTTCAAGGACACTGACAGCATTTGACTCCCAACAGCTCTCCAGCTCTAGCAGGTGAGTTCCAGCCTCAAGGTGTTTGTCCTTCTTCTCAGTATGCCTACGTTACACGACATTCAAAGCCCCAGCAGAAGGTATCCAGTTATTGCAAGATGGAAGCTGAGAACAGTGGCTTGCACCATGGTTAAGGACTGGGTGCTCAGAAAGATGTCACAGACTGAAGTAAATGCTTTAGCTCGACAGCTGATATGGCAGTACAAAGTGCAAGACTTCTGAAAAGCAACAGCATCAAGATTGCTATTTTAGTTTTCTGTCACATGTGATCTACCCAGGTAAGGGATAGCCACACTGCCCACAAACTATAGCGGCACAGTAATTAGAAAATTTTGTTTAACAGACTTATTTTACATCTTGTTTTCTATCCATCATTGTAGTATGGTACATCAGTCTCAAGATTATTAAACCATTTAAAATATTTGAAGTGGTTTTCTTCAGAAGCATCTAGATTAGCTTTTAAAAAATACATTATTTTTACTTAAGTTGTAAAACCTTTATGCTATTATTCTGTCTTGACTTCTAAAAAATGAAGAAGAGTTTAAGAACTCATGTTCCAAATTCCCATAAAGCAATTAATTCAAATTACAGAAAGACCCAAAGCAGAAAGATGAAACATGTTGCTTTTGGCATTACTCTGTTCCCTATTCACTTCTACAAGAAGCCTGCAATGACAACTGCTCAGAAAAAACTTCAGACCTGCCCATGTAAGTGAGCCAAAAGGGCTGGAAGAAAGCCCCAGCTCACATGACGAGAATGTCAGGCATTTCCTCTGCTGCTGTATACGACTGCACCTCCTAACCAGGGGTCAAAAGCAGATTTGAGCTTCCAGTTTGAGCTTTGGGGGCTTTTTTATACTTGTTTGCTTTAATTCAAAAGAGTGTTTTCTTTGTCCTTCTGGAGTTATATGCTAGTGCCAAACAGGTTCAACATTTCACATTATTAGTGCAGACATTTATAGAAGCTGAGATTTTGGCATATGTATCTGACAAGTAATTTAAATTCTAGCACCTTAAATTATGTAGATGGGTTTGTCACTATGACAACAATTTTTACATGTCTCTAAAACATACAAAAGTACAATTTTTTCTGTTCCTAACTGAAGCTAAAAGTATTGAAAGCTTTACCTCTTCTGGACAGAAAGGCAGAACTTAGATAACATCTGGTTCTAGACAAGCTATATAAAATACTTGTTGAATGAGGAAAGTTTCCATAAACTTGAACAGCTAGAATTTAAAAAGTACTTTGAACACAGAACACTTGAGGGAATCTAGAACAATAGGGAAGAGTGTATATATACAGGAATTCAGGAGGGGGTAGACCTATTTTTTATAATCATTAAGGCTAAGAAAATCTTTGGCTGGATTTTCTTTTGAGAAAGCCACTCAATCTCAAGGTCAGGCTTCACATTTAAAAGCGAAGTTTCTCTAAAACCCAACTGGTTCAAAGGATCTTGCTTCCATTCTAGTGTCCATACATACATACATCTTGGACACAAACACTTTGCTGGTAATGCTTCATTCTATTACAGAGAAAAATTAGTCTGATGATGCGGAAGTGGCATAGCGTCTGTTTTATTTAGAAAACAACACCACAACGACTTCAAGGCCTAAATCTGGAAACAAAATGCTAAAATAGTTTGTCCTATGCTATACAACTGTTGAGAATCACAAAATACTGGTATATCATCAATTAAAAGAGAAAACTGTGACGTTACTGGAGGTGATCAAACAAAAAAAGAAGATCAACTTTATTTTACAATAAACTGTTTCTTATTATTCCTAGAGACATAGCCACTGCACTGAAATTGTCATATTGACCAGTAAGTCACCGATACCACTATCACTGGATACATTCATTCAACACCCAGTTATCTCTGTCAGCATCAATGCTACATATATCCAAACAAGACTTGCCCTGTCAAAACAAGACCTGCGACCCAGCCACAGGAATATAGCTTCCTGCTACTATGCAACATTAACCTAATGTTTACACACCATTCCATTTGAGATCTTTGCTCAGGTCTCTTCTGTCACGTGTAGCTAACTTTTGATCCTTAAAATCAACACTGCATCTGGAAGAGTTCTGCTGAAAGTCACCTGCTCCATTTTCACTCTCTTCCTCAACTCGAGCAGAAGGTCAAGCATTCATTTAAACCTGTAACGTGCCACTACAGTTAAAGTGGACATACTTCAAACACAGCCTACTTGCCAACATGGAGAAGAGCTTTGGGAGGCACAGAATTTATCAAGAGCAAGATACCAGCTGTAAGATACCTGCCCTGTTTTCTCCTGCTCTCATAGAAGCTCCAAGTACAATCAGTTATCTTGTATTCGGTTTCAGGTGAATGCAGGTAAGCATTTGGAACAGAAAAAGGCAAGAAGAATGCTCCTTTGTCTCTAGGAACAACCCTGCTTTGACCATCACACCTGACTGCTGGCTTTGTAGGAGGCATTTGTCACACAGTCCCATGCCAGGGCTGTAGGTTAAGGTTACACTTCTGTCCACAGCAATCTCAAAAACTGCCAAGCTTGAAGGAAACTGAAGTGTCACAAATCCAAGATCCAGTACACTCTCCATACATATTACAGGCCCAAGGATCTGGATGCAGAAAAGCACGCATGGCATCTGTACAGCAGCTCACATGAGTGAGTGCAGCACAGCAAGGCAATAAGCTCAGTTACTACACAGTAAAAACATCACCACACATTTACATAAAATGGCATGGAAAAATAGAAAAGATACAGCATTACTTCCAATTGTAAGCAATTTTTGTGATGCTAACACTTTAGGGATTTTTAACCAGCTGCTCAGTTTTGTGCTCTATATTCAATCTTCCCTCCTAACAGTTCCTGCAATGCAGCTTTTGCCCTATTAATACAAACTGCATTATTCATAATCTAATTAAGACTAAAATTAGGTATCCAGCCACATCAATACAGAAATATGAAAGTCAGTTTTCCCTTTTGATATCTTTCTGAAACTTCTACAAGGTCTTCCTCTGGTTAGCTTGAAATCTTATGGCATAGATTTTGCCTGTGTGACAACTCACCTTAAAAATGGGACATGCTAAAATAACCAATATATTAGGAAAAGATCATACTTCCCTAATCAGGGAACAGTTCTTTGAGGAACCAGAGCCAGGGAAAAGTGACAAGTCCTGCAAATTTAATACTGCACTGTCATGCTGTGAAAGCAACTGCACTGCCAGATGTGCCACTGTCACAGAACCCTCTCATCAACTAATGATCAAGTTCTCTTCCCTTTTTGTTTTGGAAAATTGCTTTTCATATTGAAGTTCGTATTAGTATTCCTATTCTGTACCATTTCCACATCAAATTTTTTTTTTCTCCTTTTGTCTCTATGCATTCAGAAAAAAAGCCCAAAAGCTACACTGCTGTTTTTCTCTGTGTTCATGTGAAATTTTGCCTTCAAATACACTTACTTGGCTCTCACAAGCATGTTCAAGGGTAAGGTCTGGATCTTTGCCACAACTGCATTCCTTATTGAAAATATATGCCAACCTTCAAAGTTCAGTTATTTGAGCAAAAACATACGTTAATTGTTGTGTAAGGGGAGTGGAAAGTATATCAGATTAAGCACATCTGAAAGTATTTCACTCCACTTCTTGCTTGATAAATCAGCATAAAGCTGGATCTATTCTGTTCTAGTTTTTTCAATACAGCCATTAAGACCACACAAGTGAAGTTTTACACAAAATCAGATTTAACAACAACCAAACAAGCATTCAGAATAAAATTACCTTCTCATATTTGTTATTCCAGGACTGGTCTAACAGGTATTGCAACATTTGTCAGCATAAAGTTATTCAGTTACATGTAAAAAATAATGGAATGCAAGGAGTGTGTTGCAATAAGCCAGCTTAATAGATACCAGCAACTTAAAAGGCCTTTTCCTTTCACCTATGAAGGACAGCAGTGAATAGCTTGGAAAGGTGCAAGCCAGGTAACTAAGAAGCAACTCCTAAAACAGTTTAAATAATTTAGTATCAGCAGCACATTTTATATGCAGGCAGAGACGCAAATAAACGGAGTTCATTTACGTAGAGCATTAATAACATCTTTCATCAAAAAAGGTAAAAATGTTGTCCTTCACATTTATTCTAAATAAAGACTGAGTTTAACCTTGATATGGAAAATGCTTATGGTTTGGATAGAGTAGAATTGATGAAGTTGACTGGTTTCTCCCCTTAGAGCTCAAGTGTACACTGAACATATGAGACAAAACCACCATCATTGCTATGACTGATGGCACTTTGCCCTCTCTGGAAAATGTTTGTCTGTGTCACATCAGAACCTGGTATTATCACAGCAAACTCTTTGAAAGAATCTGCAGACTGAAGTTTTCAGTAAATCAGTTGACAAGAACCCAGCCTGATGTACAGCCCACTTGGTAAAAGACGGGATGCCTCTGACCCACAGCTTTCCCCTCACTTCCCAGAGGGAAGAGGAGATAGCTGTTCAAGCAGGGAACTTTGATTAAGAAGTGAGCTATCATTTTGAAGACCTGATGATGCCTCTGAAGAGGCAGCCCATAAGAGTACAGGTACAGGAGGAGGAGCAGGCTCAAGAACATCCTTAGGTTCCTGTTCTTTAAAGCTCTGTTGGGCTATCTAAACTGGTGCCAGAGTCAGGTATAGAAGGAAAGAAAGCAGAAGACCCCAGAACTGGAATACAGTCATTGAAATTCGATTTTCAGCTAACTGAACAGGCACTACATTACAAGTTTTCAATGCTACTTCCTATCAATGCCCTACAAATTTATTGTGCTGAAAAAAAAATTACTTCCTCTTTTAATTCCCTCATCCCCAATTCTCAGTATCTCACATCAACTTTGAAGAACTGATTATTTTGCGCTGGCTGTAGCTAATTCTTTGCAAATAATGACTGCAAGAATGCATAGATGCAGCTTATTAAGCCTCCTGCCTGTTAACTGTGGCTCAGCAGACAGAAGGCATGTTGTCACTTTCCACCCCCTGGCCATATTTTTCACAGTCCACTCCAGCAATCCAAGTTCAACCAAACTGTCATCATAAGCAGGCTCCTAAATAGAAACAAGCTTTCCAAGCTCAAGAACACAGGATTTCCTGAACCATATCAGAACAGGCACTCATCAAGACAATAACCAAAAGCATTTTAAACAACAATTAAAAAAAAAAAAAAAGAAAAAAAAAAAAGAAAAAAGAAAAAAAAACCAAACCCAGAAAAAAACAACCCAAACATCGCAAAACAGGAATCTATTATTGTTATTATTATTTAGGTATGCAATAGCTTTTCCAGACAGTTTCTTTCTAGCCCCAAATGCATGCATTTCCTCATAATAGGATGGTTCATGACCTCTATACAAACCTTCTCTATGAAAAGTCACTGATGGTCCATGTAGAGAAACAGGCACTTCCAGCCTAGTAATGGAGTTGGGAGACCTCTAAGCATAAATCTGCTTTATGCTATATACTCTACTGAAGGAACAACTCATTGAACATTGCCAGCATACCTACATGAAAAATAAATAGAAGTTGGCTCCCAAGTTCTATGACAAAACCAATCCTTTCAGATGTATCTGATCCTACTGTTTTCCAGGAAAACAAGGGCAAGGGGTAGAGATGACAACTGCCTTGAGTACCTGTATTACTGACACTGCACTTTAGCCTCACCATATTTCTTGCCAATAGACATCAGCACCTCTACAGAGGTTACACACAATTGAGAAGAGATTAATCTCTTCTTATTGCAGGCTTTCCCAGTACAGGGTAGAGCAAGACTCAGGCAGATAAAACAAAGAACATGGCTTTAAGCCCTGTCAATGACATCTAAAAGTGACATTAGAGCCCAGGCAACCTTATTTTGGGAAGGAATGATAGAAGAAGTTGTTTCAAGTGAACTGGGATACAAACATAATTAAATAGGTAGGCAAAGAGAGGGACAGAGAGGCAAAGTTCAAATGAAATATGAGGAGCCCAGGAAGGCAGGCAGAACCCAAGCCAATAGGAAAAAAAAGATCCTACACGAAGCTAACAAGAGAAAACTTTGGGTTAGCAGAGTAAGCAGGCTAGAATTGACATCAAGCCCAGAAGGGAAGACCACACACAGCCTGAAAAGCTTAAGACAAACCAGATAAAGAAGGAAAATGACTGGAAAGGCTCTTGAAAGTGAAGGTGCTAGCAGAAAAAGACACAAGAAAATGAAGTATGTGCAAAAGCCCCAATCCCTTAGCGCATTCCCATATGGAAATGGGACTCCAGATTTCAGCTCACTGTTTTTTACTTGTTAGGTTGTATCTATGCAACAGATTCCTTATCTGCAGGCTTTCAGCAAGCTGTGCAGTTGTTCTCAGAAACTCTGATTCTGGTCTATCCATCAATCAGGTATCCAACTTATGTCTTTTTAATCACACTATGTATTTAATTATCCATGTAAAGTGCGGTGAGGAGAGAGAAGTTAGACTACCCTCCCTTGGTCCCACTTTCCATAGCAACAGATTCTATTAGAGTATTTAAAGGTTTAAATTACTAGTTTCAAATCTTCCTGCTATTATCTTCAACAGACAAGCCAAAAGAGTGAAGTATACATCAGTACTTTGGATTTCAGGGAAATCTGAATTTGACATATTTAACAGATCTTATGAATCATCCCTTTTAACATGACACTACACTTTAAGATTTAGCTTGCCTTAAACTGAAAGACTTCTCTATTTTAACAAGCTCATAGAGCCCTCTGGTTTGTATACTACCTAAGCCATGTTTCAGGTGGACTTTCCAAGTGGCTGAATTCCATTTTCAGACTATTAAAATTTGAAAACCTGAAATATTCAAGCAGCAAATACTGGCTCAGACACACCAAAGTGTCTATTCCATTTTACCTAAGAGACTTGGCTTGCTTAGCAAACAGGGACGTGGCAAGCACTAGTGGAAAAAAGTTATTCTTCTTTTCCGTTAGCTTAGGTACAGGCCGAAGCATTACTTTGGTTTTAATTACCAAAACAAGAACTAATGCATTTAAAGAAACAACCTCCATTAGAGTTAGCATTCAATTACCAATACTAGTTGGATAAAGAGGGAATAAGCATTTACAGTGCAAAATCCAGCAGGCAGATTTAACAGACTGATCTGTAAAAAGCAGAAATCAAAATTCGATTATGACTTCTGCCTGTCTATTAGGAAATACAAAGGGATTTACCTTCCAACATCCCTCAGTGGTACAGTTTGATAGTCTGAAGATGCAAATGCAAATTCACATTCTTACGAGTAAAAGCTGGACTGTTATAACACTCAAGTTATAACTGCCAGACTTCTGTTACTTAAAGGTACCGTTGTTGCTTCAACACTTGCATCAGCCATCCTGTCCCAACTGTGAAAAATTAAAAAGTCAACAGGCCCTAAACACTTCTACTGGTGCCCCATAGTCTGAGGCTTTGGAAGAATACCCTCCCCACTCCACAACGAAATAAAACCAGGGAAAAAAAGTGAGAAAATTACACCTCTGAGAAAGTAACTGCATCACTGCTCTTATACCAGACAGTTTACATGTAGCATATTGTTACCTCATGGCTAATTATAAAATGCTGTTCATTTTAAAATGAAAAGTTAGCTGAAAAAAGAGATAGCTGAAAGCAAGTGACTCAGAGAATCAACTTAGCTATGCCATTCCACAAGCTATGTCCATTTCTTCCAAGGCTGTCAAGTACAAAAAGACAACCCACAGCAGATTTTCATAGCGCGTTAAACACATGACGAACTGCCATGCCAATGGAGTCCTGCTGAAATACTAGACTTAGTCACACATTCACAAGTCAAAAAAGAAGTGGTAAGACTGAAGAACCCATATATGCTGTTGGCCCACTACTAAGTAGCAAGAGACTAAAGGTTCTGCCTCTGCCCTTCCTAGAGTTACAAAAGAAAAAAAGCCCACAAAAACCACAGACCAAGCACTTGTACACCTTTAGTGAGCAACATCATGGCTGATGATTGTGAGTATGTTTCTGCAATTTCTCACATCTCCTTAGTTAAAGTCTGTAGCTCAAAACCAACTTTCTTAACACAAAACAACAGATGACATTGCACCTCCTTAAGTCAAAGATTCCCGTAACTTAAAATATGGTCGGTTATAAATACATTATAAATACATTTGCTTTTGCAATACGACTTTAAACATTAGTTTAAAGAAGTCTAGTTAAGCAGGTCCACACCACTAACCAACTTCTGCATGTTCCTGAACACTATGGAGAATAAATAGTAATTACAGCACCATAGAAAGGGTCCAAGATCACTCCTTTGACTGCTGTTCAGAACAATCCATAAACACACCATGTAAATTTAATTCAAGCTGCATATATTTGAGCCAACTCATTTCCAGTTCAGCCATAAGCAACAAAAAGAAAAAAAAGCAAAATAAATATGTACATATGCATAAGCATAAATATATGGGGCCGAACACAAATCTAATCAAAGGAACATAGCAACTGTAAAAGATGAGCATTAAAGTAACGCAACATTATGTGAACTTAAAGAAAATAGCAATTCATGCATTCATATAATAAAAGATACAAGTATGATCAGTAACTACTTCTTTTTATATGCCTTTACTATTAAAATCCACTGTGTTTATTCATGATTCAGTCACATCAACACATCTAAAGAAGGTATTCCATATTCAACTGCTTTGCAGCTGAAGATAAGCAAAGGTACCTACCACAAACCATTAAGTCCTAAAATCTGCAAACAGCATAGCACACAAAGCATGTTTTTTTCCTTCTTAAACTTAAGCATCTGGAATGCCAAGTTTACAAAGTACTGTCTTCCTCTAAAACATACACCTGTTTTCTAACATGTAGGAGACCAGAGGTATCTGAAAGTACACAAGTCATCCTAAAACATATAAACTGAACTCTAGTTTTTCCATCAACTGCACAGAAAAAATTACTAACTCTGAATTACTGAAGACAAGTGCTTACCTTCAATCCTTTTTAAGGCCGACAGACATGTATCCCGGCTTGGAAACTCAAATGGATTATTACAGGTCCGAATGGTGTCACATTCACATTTCCCGTTGATTATGTTACAACCTGTTATAAGGTTTTCATTGCACGGTTCAAATCCAAGAAGCTGATCATCATCCCAGTTTTCATCTAAAATAAACAAACAAACTCACTCACTATTGGATTTCGGCCGCAGTATGTAAATTCAGCTGCTTTGGAGCTGGGTGCGATTCACTTCAAGTTCAACATAGTGCTAAACATAGGTTAACAGATTTAAAAAATAATGGATTAATCTAAACAGTGGGATTTGCCAAATATCATGTCTTGCAGCTGGTTCTGCTGCCCATTTTGCTAAAACAACTGGCATTGTTTACTTCCATCTGTACAAAAAACTATGTCATCTCAGGAAAATGTATAGTTGTAGTACAAATGAGTGCTATTCTAACAGAAATAACTTTTGCAGCTAGTCGAAGTTATATTTACAATGGAAGTGAGAACATTGTACAGAATCTGCAGCTGTTACAGAAGTAAAAATTCAGTCAACAAGGGAACATTTTAGATGATGATTAAAAAATGCATCACATAGACTTCACTCCACAGAGATAACTTTTTATTACAGAAATGCTGCAAGATGCCAGGCCTCTGGTTCTGTTATATGACCAAAAGTGAGTTTCCCAGCAGTCCTGACTTATCATACATATTCTTGGAGAATTGATCAAGCACATTGTACTCCTTGCTGTCAAGGGGCTGGGGACAGTGGGGCCAGAATGAGTCTCTCTGCTAAACAACTGTTCCTTTTGAATCAATCCAGTCAAATATGTGTAACCGGTGTTCCCATGGTACACCTGCCCATCTTCCTTTTAGGAGGCTACATGCAACAAGACTTATTTTTTTTCCTCCAGAAGGAGATACAAATCCAGTCAATCTAGAATTCCAAAAGATTACCAGTCCTACAATATCTCAATTTCCTTAGGTCAAGTGCACATACAGCAACATCCCACCAACTCAGAATCACAAAATGGCCTGGATTTGAAGGGACCTTCAAGACCATCCAGTTCCAGCCCCCCTGCCATGGGCAGGGACACCTTCTACTAGACCAGGTTGCTCAAAGCCCCATCCAGTCTGGCCTTGAACACTTCCAGGACATCCACAACTTCTCTAGGAAGCCTGTTTCAGTGCCTCACCACCCTCACAGTAAAGAATTACTTCCTAATGTCTAATCTAAGCCTATTCTTTTTCAGTTTTAAACCACTCCTTGTCCTATCACATGCTTTTTAAGCAAAATTGAAGAAACTAAACTAGGCATTAGGTATTCTTTGCTACAGAACGCCAGATGTTTTATCCACAGACAAGCTTGGAAAATTCAGTGCTATAAAACAGTTGCAGAGTCCACTCACTTCTAGTAACAACAGAAGGAAGAAAGAGATATTTTTTATCTTTATATCCTTACATTCAACAGGAGCATTTGCATTGCACATTCGAAGCAGTTCACCCCAATTTTATTTACTACCAACAAGCAAGTTTGCAATATAGATCCCGACAAGAAACACTTCAAAAGAGTTAAGATATCTTCTAATTATGAAGGGTAGGTTTCTTCTTGTTGTTGGAGTTATCAGCACTGTCCTCCAGCATGAGAGGCAACAAAGCTGTCCTTCAGTAGTCTGATGCTCAATAGAAGCCTAAAAACTAATAGCAAATAACAGTATATACACACATATGCTGAGGTTGGCAAGTAAGTGCTTTCCACTCATAGAAATATGCAGAATATCTGCTAACCTGAAGTTTTTCCTGTTTTGAGGAAAATAAAAGAACACACCATCTAGAGTGAGCTGTTTACCAATTCAGTACTGTACATGACCTACAGGAAGTGTCACAGGTATATTTCTCCCTGTACAACCAACTGCTTGCCTTCTAATATGAGTTGGCAAAGCACCCTGCTAACAAAAAGCACTGATAAACAAGAAGTCTATTTTAGATGTGGAGATGGGAAATTCTATGAGAACCTCACATCTGTTCTACAGAAAAATAGCAAGAGAAGAGTAGTCACTAATGCCAGGATGTAATTTTTTTCTTAGCTTAACCTATCATCCAATACAGCAACTGTATCAATGAAAGTCAAAGGAAGTGCAGAAGTTCCTGAAGAGAAACTATTAAAATTCTTTCAAAAGAAGATGCCTCTCCAGTAATGTTGGGGACACTCTCATTGCGATGAGGCCATGCATACAGAGGAAAAAAAACAAAACTGTGAGAAGTTGGAGAACAATAATACATCCTGTTTTTGATAAGCCGGAATACAGCCTGGACAATTTGTATTTTAGAAGTCACAGCAGTAATCCATGTAACAACAAGAACAAAAGCTACACCTAGGGTCCAAGACTCGCTGTTTGAAACTCTGTAACAGCAGGAACCACAGCTTCATCCAGATCAGTCTAATGGCCTTAAAGAAGTGTTTGTGTTGCTCCCTGTGTCTCTCTCCCTTGTACCCTTGGGTGCAGGACAGGAGCCTGGAGGCAGCGCATGCGCTCTCACCCCTGCACCTCCCAGGCCAGTGCTGTGCACACTGGAAGGACACAGATGGCGATGCTCTGCTGCTTTTTTCACAAGCCAGTTTAGAGCATTTGTGCTGCTTTGCCTGCAGTATTTCAGCACTAGATCTTCTCAAGGCAGACAGATCAGCAGGATCCTGTCACACGAGAGCTGCACACCCCACCTAAGGTGGGAGCCAGCCTGCACAGAAAGCACAGTCGTCCCTCACCCGTGGCAGAACACCTCGATGCAGATGCACTGCACACTGGGGCACTGCCCACCCTAACTTCCAGGGCAGGTTAGTGCTGGCTAACACATCGGCCGGCTCTTGTAAGTTTCCAGAAAAGGAGGTGCACAGGAAGCACATGGCCCAATAGTAGGTGCACCTGAAGTGTTCACTGCCACACCTCAAAAATTAGCTCAGTAGCCATTACAACTATCGAAGAGAAATCCCTTGTGCAGACTATACTTCTAACATGCTGAATCTTCAAACAAGGTATTGTTCATTACTCGGTGCGATACAAAAAAGTTACATTCAGATAAGAAGGCAAATCCAGTTTTAGCCAGCATGTCTTCTACCAGCCTGCTTTTCACACAAGTTTATTTAGAAACAAGATTTCATACAATGAAGGAGCAAACACGTAGCAAGAGCTTATTTTAGTTCAGTAAATCAGTGCAAAGTCTACCATGATTTTTCATGCAGACTTGTAGAGAAATGGCTCGAGGAGCAAGGCGGCCATGGAATGTCAGAGTCTCTGTCTCTGCAGATTTTGCCCCTGCAGAGCACAGACAGGGCATTGTGCGAGCAGAAGGTAGAATTTTGAAGATAACTGCAAGGACGATGTCCTTGGTGGCCTGGAAAGTATCGAGGCCTATGAAAGAAGGATTGTAGTCAGGGAAGATGTCCTTGGTGGCTTGGAAAGTACCGAGGCCTATGAAAGAGGGATTGTAGTCAGAAGAGTAGAAAAAACTAGATCATAGGGACCACGAGAGGGTGGGAACAGGTTGATGTGACTGTACAACTAACCAATAATAGAATGACAAGTAGTTTTACTAACCAATGATTCTATGACATGTAATATTGCTAGGTGCTGCAAAAATGTACTTAAGGCTGTAAACCTGATGAATAAGGGATTATTATGATGATTATTATTTGAATTCAAATTGACGATTAAAGGATTGAAGCTTGCTTATAAATCATATTGATTTGTGTGTCTTGCTTCATTCACCGACGGAAAATGGCGCCTGTCTCTTAAATGAGGTGACTCTTAACTGAGGCTTCTCCTAAACGAGGTAACTCTCAAATGAGGTTTCTCCTAAACGAGGTGACTCTCAAATGAGGTTTCTCCTAAACGAGGTGACTCTCAAATGAGGTTTCTCCTAAACGAGGTGTCTCCTAAACGAGGTTTCCTGCAACATTGGTGACAGTGTGGATTTCTTACAATACGTGTTGCCGTTCTGCAACACAGACTTAAGACTGACTCCTTTTCCTAGCTGATTTAGTCTTCTAGGAACAGAATTTCAAAGTCCTGTTACATGAATAATTGTCTACCACTCAGAATAAAACCCTCAGAAGTCACGTCAATATAGGCAGAACAAAATTCTTTGGAATGAAAGGTGCAACCACATGAAAGCACTCATGATGTTAAAGGGATGAATCCAGCATCTCCCTTCAACTCAAGCCTTTGCATCAAGTATCCAAAGTTATCTAGTGCTCTCCTTGATGCAGATAAACGGTGGTCCGGTACAGCATGCTTGCTCCTTTAGAGGTCAGCAATATTTCAACTGACAATGGAATGATATCTTGTACAAAGCATATAACCTAGCCTCTATTATTCATAGAAATCATAATGTCTGAGGGACTATTCCAAAAACAAACTTTTACACACCAGTGATTTGGGACCCAAGACAGTTCATTAACTATTCCAGGCTGTATACATTTTCCTGCATGCTCTTGACCTTCTTTATGGCTTCCTTTTCAGAAGACTGTTCTTTCATGCCTACCTCAGAAATCTGGATGACGTGAAGAAAGAAACTGAGATGGAATAATTTGTGAAAGCTTCATTTCTCTGCAAGCAGGGTCAACAACCCCCAAATAAAAGAATCTGAGCCTCTCAAACCTTGGTATGCATATCCTATCCCCAGCTGACTTCTAGGACACCTAAAAATACAAAAATCAAGTATGTATTTAACATTCTGGAGTTTTTAGAAGCAATCCAGCTGAAAAGAAGCCCAAGTAAAGTATTAGTTTTCATCCAAACTGATCTTTGTTCTGCTGTGTTTTCACCACCTTATTGTGCCGGCATGATCAGGTAAGGGCAAGAAACCGAAAAGTTGCACTTTTTAGCCATCCTGAGCTGTCACTGGACTCTTGTTATACAGCCACTCAAGTACGTTTTTGCACACAAGCCTCAAAGCAGTTCAAATGCTCCCAGCAGGCTCTTAACTACAGCTTCAAAGTAACTTCTCTTTCAAATAATTTCTGTCTACATGCAGTTCCCTGCTCTTTCCAACTCAAGTCCCAGATAATAAAGTTTCAGATAATAAAGCAGTTCTGCATTTACACAAATCAAAGTTAAGTCTTGGACATAATACCTTCTTAATTCTTCTAACTGTGCTTTCATGCCAAAAGGAAACCACAGGAAGGGACACTTCACATTAATTCCAAACTTTTTTTCTATTCTCTTCTATCATTCATATAATCACTTGCTTTCTGCAAAGCAAATGTTTCATCTTGCTAAAAATTCATGTACTGCTCTGGATTGCTGAACTTCCAAGTCCTGTCATAGCATGCATGTAAAGTAGGGAAGAGGATTAAGGCATTAACAAGTTGAACAAGAGGTCCTTAAACAGGTCTAGTCTGGGAAACAGTCTGAAAAAATAGGTCTCCGGTAAGCAGCATTCCATCACTTCTTCCACACTAAATCCTACATACCAGCACTCACAACACAGCACCCTGCAAGGTACGATGGCTCATGACTGAAGCATTCATCTGCTTCTCCTGAAGAGCTGCCTGGGTTTTTAGAAAAGCATGCAACTGAGAAACTAACTTTGAGCCTTACCTTTAAGGCACACAGTACCTCACTGTAGTTACATTCATTGTCCCCCACTGGCAAAGGATCACCTCAAAACAGGTGCAAGCTAAAACTGCAAGGAAAGACCTTTTTAGAGACTCCTCCGTTGCTTATATTTTTGCTTTCTGTTCCTTCAAGTTCTCAATTCCTTCTACCTGCCACAGAAACTTCTCTTTTTTTGCCTCAACCCTTCTCTTTCTTTCTGTATCAGCTACTGTTTGGAAAATGCTATACTGATCTTCACAGTTTACGAAGATAATGCATCAACTCAAAACACCAAGAAACACACTGAAATGGTCACTAAAGTATTACTGTTGAAAACTAATATACAAGCATTTCACCCACAATAATCTTATGTTTACTGCCCTACACTTGAACTGTAATTTAATTGGAGTAGATTGAATCAACTCCCATAATTTACATTTAACTGCAGTATGTTACTCAGCTATTTCCACCTTTTTTTTTTTAAGTCTAACAGGTAGCTCTTAGGATGCTGAAAAGAGCAAAGACACCATAAAATACATTGATGATCTGAAAGTGAAACTGTCCAAGTCACATCTTACAGAGTCTTGCATCCTTTTAAATCCTGCATTTGAAGGTGAGAGAGAAGCAACCCTTACAAGACTGGTACTGCCCTCTGGGAATTGGAAGGGGGAGAGAAACCTTTCAGAAACTCCATGAAACTAGACCCAAGGTCTGAGCCTCACCACTCCAGCGAACTCATGTAAGGAACAGCATTTTCAAATCAGTGGTATTCATTAAGATGGTATGAGACTCTGAAAGGATTCTAACTTGCTAAAATAAAAAAAGGAAATGCTTCTTGCCAGTAGGCTCTGGCTTCTCTTTGAACAGGAAAAAAGAACGATGGAAAGGAAATTCATGTTTTGGAGGAGCTGAACAATAGAAATGACTAATCACCACTAAAGAATGCTTGAAACCCAGCCTCAGACCTTGAAAAGCAGCAGAAGGGAAGACTAGCCTTGAAGTGAGTTTGAGCTCATACACTGGCTTCAATCCTTTCTCCTCATGCACCTTATTCTTTCACTGAAGTCATGAATCAAGAACTAGAGCCGGAAGAAACTTTTATGGTAAGACACACAGCTGAGAGTTTTGTGAGAAAGCATTTTTTTTTCACCTTTTGGAAGAGTCCATTTTCTAAGACCAAATATTCACATGGAATGTACAGCAGTACAAAAGGGTTTTGCAGCTTCCTGAGAAAATTTTTAGTCAAAGCTAGAAAGCAAAACTGTACCACAGCATTTTGATACCTCAGGAACACAGACATATAATGCTTGTCTCCAATCTGACTGCCTGCTTTATAGTGGCGAGTATCTCAGGTGATCAAATCCCCAGTACAGTGAGAAAGATTTTCACTGCAGCAGCTCTGCATGTGTCCAAAGACAGCTATTTCATACTAAGGAATGCAGGGAGTATTTAAACAGACCAGCTTTCCAGTGAATTATCAGAGACTCCACAGAAGCCTTGAGGAAGGCAAGGAGATAAATGGAAATGTTAAGTGAAGCATGTGATGTGGACAACTACTTCAAGTATTGAAGTTTTCCTTTCCCCACCCCGTCTGGAATATTTCAGTTCTCCAGGTAGACTTCCGTCGTCATCCTGCCCCTCCCTTTTTTTAAGGGGAGAGGGCTGGAGAGGGGGAGGAGGTAGAGGTGGGGAGGAGTGTGTTTTGTTTTGTTTGTCTTTTGATTTTTTATGACTTTCACTCTTAGGGTTCCCCACAGCAAAAGCAAATGGCACTTCCTAAAGCCTTCTTCCACAAAGATGCTCTGAAATAATAAATTACAAGTCTTAAAGTCTGATCTGTACACATTTACACACCTGAAAAGAGACTTCCCAGCAAATTATTTTAATCCTATGACCAGAACCATGTCTTGTTCATATATAGCTGACTGAAAATCCTACATTGTGTCCCAGGATTTAATTGGCCAGAGAAAGCCTCTGCCAGTACTCCCCTGATTAGAACAAGCATGGACAGCGGCGTTTCAGCTGTCATAGCAGATTTTTCCTCTAGCTCTAGAAAACTCTTTACAAAAATAATTGCTAAAGCCTCAGAAAAGGGCCAAAGCTTCATAACCATTTTCCAAAGCCGTCTAAAATTATAATTTTTTTTTTTTTTCCTTTCTCCCAAGTTGCACTCTGCACCCACACACATCAGAAGCCTGCATGTACAGCAGCACACATCAGCTTCACTGCAAACAAGTAGCTGGCTGGCAGCTTGCTGAAGCTGCTAGGCAAAGGCAAAGCTGACAGGAGTAGGAAAAGTTTTGTCAAAGACAAATTCTGGAACAGGGCCATGCATAAAGCAACCTATACCAAGAACAGTCCACACTATTGTAAGAAATCTGATATCCTAAGTATTTTGCCACTTTCCTCCCGGTCATTAATGCAGCACCACTGAACACCGTAATTGCAACATGTTTCAGAGGAATTGCACCCCATTTCTTAGTCATAGCAGAGTACAGGAAAAACTCTAGCCTGGATTTAGAATTACCCTCAAGGTTTTTTTCTTTTTCCAAAGCCTAACTTGGAGATAGACATCACGTTCGGCATTTCTATTGTGAAAGAAGCACATTTTACATCAGCGTGTGTGTAACACCATTATCAGTATGACCTCAGCTTTTTATCAACAACCCATCAGTGAGGGGAAGAAATACCTCCACACACAGCCTTTCCAAAAATATCTTGAGGAAAGTACAACACAGCCTGTAGCAAAACACTGAAAATTAATTCATTTCAAGGATAAATGACCCACCAGAATGGGCCCTCTTGGATTCAGAAGCATTACACATGCTAGATTTTTCACCGATAAAAAAAACAAACCATCCAAACAAACAAAAAAAAACAAAAACAAAAACCAACCAAAAACTGAAGCTTAACAGTAGTGGCTATATAAGGCTTAAAGTTTAGGAAATGAGTAAGAACACAGGAATTGGTGCATGCCTGTGGGCCAGTGCTTTTCCTCCTGCCCACAACCCTGTGTTTCCCAGTTCGTTTTCTTATTAAGTCTTAATAAAGACTTGCACACTTGTGACCCACAAGGTGTCAATATGATTTGCAGGTTCTCAAATTAAGTACCCAGTATACCCAGTAAAAGCTGCTGGGGACTCAGTATTGTCTCTGGTAAAGGTGTGAACTACTTCCATTCTTCTCAAAACATTACGAAGGGTTTTCTTTCCCCAAACAAGGCCATACTCATCTGTTTAGACAAGAGTTCCCCCAGGGACTATTTTTAATCCTTACACTTAGGTGGAATTTAATCTAGATAACCTCTATGCAAAGTTCTCTTCCCATCCTGGTTTATGTTGGTAAGTTTCTCCATATACCTAAGTTTTCTGTGTCAGTATCAGTCATTTTCCAAATTCCAGTATTGTCAGACACAACCGGTGTCACTCAAGGTCTCAGGCTGAGTTCATGATTTCCAAGTTTACATTCCCTGTGGATTAAATGCATTCTCAAATGAAAGCAGTTTATAAGTCACAAGAGATACTTGATAGGTCACCTCTGCAAAGTATTTAATCCATTAAAACAGAGAAACATTTGGTTCTGCCTGCAAGATGCATAAACTTATTGAGGTGAAGAATCCTTAAGGGGGGCACAAAGTAAGGAGGGGAAGAGGAAAGCATTTTTGAACCATATTAATGGGTTAATTATTGCATGTTATGCCTGTCAGTGAAATGACATTTTGGTTGACTAAGGACCAGGCAAGAAGTTCAATTATGCAAGAATCCTTGAATTAGCTAGAGGGTGCTTCAACCAGCAAAGATGCCTAGGGGCAAGTTCGAAGGTAGTTAAAAAAACCAAAAAAAACAAACAAAAAAGACTTAATAAGCACTATTATTTTGGGGAACCTAGTGAAATAATCACCTTCTGTGTGGAAAAATTCATATAAGGAGAGGATGCAAAGTTTTAAAAATTAAAAATAAAGAGAATATTCCTTTCAGAGAAGTTGAAAAATTTAGTAATCCAGCCTATTCACAGTGAAATCTCTAGTTTTAAACTAACTGCGCCGATCCACAACAGCAAAAGCCTATCAATTCCTGCATCATATCTGTTAGACTTTTCCATTTCATTTTTGTTGAAATACTGGAACAAAGTAATTTCTAAAATTGAAACACGATGCCCAGAGACAGAGAGGAAACCATTTCCAAGTCAAATAAGCACCTGATCCAATTCAAATTCCATGCCACACTCAGAGTTACATGTTCTTACTGATGTTGAGATTTCAGCATTGACGGAATACAGAGTAGAAATAGCTTATAAATTATCCAGTCTGTGTGTAAGAAGTCAGCATTCTCCCAGTTAGTGTTTGCAGGGGGGCAGGGAGGAGGAGTAAGGGGAAGGGGACTGCTAAATTTGATCAAGACTAGCATATCAGAAGCTGAATATTCACCAAAAAACTACTCCTCATTCCAGTTTCACTACTTAAGCAGTATTTCTGATAATTTTCTTTTTTGACAACATGAATAATTTTTTCTATTTGTCTCCCTGATAGTCTGGGTTGCTGAGAGCCTTTGAACGAAGTACTTTGACTGTCTTCACACCAACAATCATTTGGTACACCACTTAATATTGATGAAGTCCCCAACTAATCATCAGTTCTAACACTGGATGTTACTGGAGAAAGTTCTCTGCACACACATGGACATCAGAACCACTTGGACATTTCCCCAGCTATTCACTCCATAACACAGAAAAAAACCCAACCAAACAAAAAGTTAAGAAATCTGGGCAGCAATATTCCAGTCCAGACGTAAACAACTGGGTTACCCACATGCAACTTCCAAACTACTTGAACTTCAGTAACTTGTACTGAAAGCAAAGTACTGCCTGATCTTTAGGGGTCTGGACTGCATTGCAGGTAAGAAGCCAAGCATGCTGTATAGCAATCTGTCTGGAGACAGAGCATCAAGTTGAGGGCTTTGTGTCCACTGACGCATTAGGGAGCACAGGACTGAAAACAAGGTTCTTCCAAAGGGTACTAGCTGCAGAAGTTACAAGCATCAGCACTACTTGTGATAAAAATATTATCAAGTCTGTAAGCAGGCTATTCTTCAGTAAAGCAGGGAAGAATTCCATTAGCACACATGTAAACCAATAGCTGGACAAAACAAAAAAAAAACAAGCTTCGCTCTCCTCTTTCAAACTTTGAAAAAAAGCTAGGCTTTTCAAGGTTTAAATTCTTCCCATCAGCTCCAGCTTCACTAAGCTTTGGTTACATACCATACACTGTGCCCTTATATATTTCTCAGGGAGGAAAACGAGGCAGACTTAAAGGTGGGGAGAGGGACAATGGATGCATCCAAACTCTCCCAGCTTGCCCCAACAAGGAGTCAGACAGACTGCAATGCTCCAAACTCCCAAAAAGATGCAGTTCATTAAATGAGACTAGGACAAGCCACAGTAAGGCAAGCTTCTGCTATCATCCTAGGAGATTAACACATATACTTCCCAATACTTGCCTAACATCTGCCACAGCAACCTTCTCCTGGTCCCAGGGGAACTCCAGTTCAGAAGTTATGCACTAGGCAGACAAGCCTCAAGTACTCAAGACAAGCCTTAAATTACCTACAGTAAGCAAAAAGAATACAGCAATAACTGTACCCCCCCCCCACCAAAAAGAAACCCAACCAACAACTAAAGCAAAAAACATATGCAAAGCTCATTAAAACCAAACCAACAAACCTAAACCAAAGCAGAAGATATTGTTGGTAAGATAGTGGTACAGTGGAACCTTCTTTCAGTGTCTACCTAGAGGCTGATTCATAGGGAGCTATATTCTAAAGAGAAACTAAGAACACCGTAAGACTAGCAGTTTTGTTAACTATGCATTTCAAATATATCACAGTTATATTACAGGGTTAAAAATAATTTCAGCTCATTTTCAGTGTTATATTATTTGCTATTGCCATGACTTTGAAGAGTTTAGTACAGCAATCTAGGCCTCTTCATCTAATGGCACCAGAAACCAGGGAAGGATGGAAACAGACAAGAGAGTCGTCTCAAGAAATGCCTTCACAGAGTAACCTAACTTCTCTGGCAGAGCTTCTTCAAGGCTCTCTGATCCCCTGGAAACCAAGAGACCTGCCCAGCTGCACTGCTGCAGAAGCCAAGGCTATGGTGTTTCCAAAGAACTTCAGTCTAATTCAGGGGTGGCTCTAAGACTACCTTCGAAGGCAGAGAGCAAGGGCAGTTCCTGCTTTGAATTCAAAATTTCTCAATCCTAAGAGTCTTTGGAAGGGGCTGCAGGCTCTCAACACCTCACCGAAACAACCTAGCAAATCCCTGTAAAGGGTGTTGTGAAGTCAAAAGAGGCTGGAGGTGTGCAAAATCTCTCAAGAATGCCCTCCAGGAGGCATAGCCACCAGGACCTCAGAATTATTACTTACTAAGAACACAACTGCATTCAGGAAAGGAATTTACTCACTTCAGGATAATGACACAAATGGAGCCTTAGAACTGCTTTGATATGTGAATATTTAAGGTGGAGAGAAGAATGAGAACTTCCTTTGGCTTTTAGAAGGATGAAGGAAAAAAAACCTCAGGATCAGCAACAGATTTCATTAATAAACAGTGCTTTAAGAAATAACAGTCTATCTGTAATTTCAGAAGGAGAAGCTAGCAGTAACAAATGCCCCGGAGACTTCTCTGTCAGGTGTTATGGAACTCATTTATGTCAAGTGTGTTAAATGCTAAAACCAAGTTAGCACACAAGTATTTCTACCTGTTGTTATTCCTGCTCTCAAAGTCTCCTGTATCAACTATGTGTTGATAGTCTGAAAAAAGACACTGATGAAGTTTCAAAAGTGATGAAAAAAACATGCTTATAACTGTAGCCAGTAGGGGTCATTTCAGTGTAAAAAATTGCAATGAAAGAAAAGACTAGAGACAAGAAAGAGAGTGAAAACATGAATTTCTATTCACACAGCTCTGTAAGACACTTCCATTGCCTCCTCCCTGGGCTGGGGAAGGAAAGGGTTTGCGCTCCCAGTGTGTAAGACAACAAAAAAAGCACAGCCTTTATTCTGTTAATGGATAAAGGCATGGCTTAATACCACTCACATCAGGCATCACCGGCCTAGCCTGTTGCATGTGTGCCTGTAAACTGCACAACTCTTCAGGTCATCACAATCAAAAAAACAAGCTATTCAACCATTTATTAGTGATCAGAGGCAGTACAATCAGTACCCTTTTATCCTTGCTGCCACCTCATGTGCAAAACATGCACCATGAAGAGCAACATATTACTTCTGTTTCTTAGAATGAGGCAGTTTCCTGACAATTCACTAGTAGGTATTCCAGGACTATTTATTAGGCTGACAGTTCAGCTTGGTTGCTTTTCATTTATGAGAATGAAAATTAAATAGATAAGTTAAAATAAGAAAATTAAATAGGTAAGTTATCTCCCGTAGTTATAGTTAATAGATTGCTATCTCCCTCCTGTTTATCTCCCTCCCCTAAGACTATTCCTATAGGGACAGCTGGAACTAGTTTCTAACCACAACACTAATTGAAACACAATCTTGCCAACAAATGCTTCATACTATTTTCAACAGTAGATGGGACGTGTTATGAGCTGAACTACAGCAACATACAGATTGCATCACTTCAAAGGAATGAAATACTCCTAAACTGCCAGAGATGTCCATACTGTGATACAGTAAGGGAATTAGAACATTAAGGCCTTTAATGACTGCATTCTTTTAGTTCCTTTAACCATCGAGACGGGGAGAAGCTGTTTTAGCACAGCTTTTACTAGAAAACACACGACAAGAGAAACTCCTCCAAAACCAGGTAAGTTTTTAAAGTACGTTTGCTTGTACTTTTCTATTTACAAAGTTTTCCAATACATATAAAGAGATTACAGCAATATACACATTCAGCAACAGAGTCTCAGCCAAGGTCTTCAAAATAGTTTAGGGCCATTTTTAAACGTTTAACAACCCAGTTTTTAATCCAGAGCTCGTCCTACCCAAGCATCAGCTCCCGAGGCTGATGGCATTGGCTGTAGCACAGGCGGGACACACTGCCCTGCGCTGCTGTGGTTTGCAATTTATTTGTTACGGAGGCAAATGGAGTTTTAAACTAATAATGAGCGCCAGGACAAAGGTCAGCTGCCCACTAAAAATGACCGGGTTTAGCTTTCTTAAAATAGCGCATCATTTTAAATGCAAGTTTTTTGGACAGATGCTGCCTCACCAGCTCTCTGGACTTTCTACTGCCCTCTACCCGCCGAGAGGAGACCGCCTCGGTCTCCTTTCCAGAATTGTCGAAGCTCCCGCTCCGAGTCACATATACATTTATACATATCCCGAACTACTGCTTATTTGTAATCTCTTTACAGCGCCATGTTTTGCTTCAACTTGGGGGGGAAAGGGAATTGGAGGCACAAGAGAGACTAAAAATCTGCCTCTGGCCTTTCATTAAATTATAATATATTAAAAAAATCTTAGGAACTCTGATAGGTAAAAAACTGAAAGGGGGTGAACGCCTTTTGCATTTCATACCAATTCATCACCTCACAAGCAGACAGCAGGAAGCTGAAGTGACTTTAAGAGGAGTTCTGCCGTGTGTACGTCCTCCACCCCCTTGATGCTCCAGTAGGGAAAAAGACACCCCTTATCATTATATGCGGAGCAGGACAGGCAGAGAGCTATTAAGTGACAGGAACAGGAAAGAAAACTTTGTAACAGATGATCAGTCTTTGTTGTTTCCTTACACAGGAGGGAATCCGGAACAGGCATCATATATGCGCGTACGACTGACCTCCGCCGATCTCCATCTGCCAAACGCTTCCCGAGACCTTTATCAAGGAATTTTAGCTGGGCATCAGTAGCTGGTATAAGCTATTAGCAAACCAATGACACGCTACGAGAAGGGGAATTGGTAGAACCTTAAAGTTTAGGGTAAGAAAATTAAGGGCAGAACTTCTAAGTAGGAGTTTGTGGGGTATTTTAAGCAGGGAAGGTTAGAAGACACGCTCGCAGATGGGACAGGCGGGCGGCTAGAAGGGAAGGAGGGCGCACTGGTGCCTTAGGTGCGCCGTCCTTCCCTTCCCGCCGCCCACCGGGTACCCCCACCCCGGGGGATGGATGGAGGGAGGGAGGGAGGGAGGGATGGATGGAAGGATGGTGTCCAGCCGCCTCTCACCTTCGCAGACGCCCACTTCATACTCGGTGATGGAGTCTCCGTTGAGCGGCGGTCGGATGACACAGCGCAAGCCCCGGTCGCAAGCCCCGTGCAGCCCATAGACTCCCCCGCAGCTCTCGTTCCTCTGCCGAGCGCACATGAAACAGCAACCGCAGATCCCCAGCACGATGCTACCGGGGCAGCTCTTCGGTTCTTCGCATTTGGATTCGTCGCAGGGTAAGCAGACGAGAGCACGCGTCCCCGACTCGCCCAGCAGCAGGGCCAGCAAGAACAGCCACCCCGCGGCCGCCAGGTGCCAGCCGCCGTCTCCGCCCGGGCGTCTCCTCCCCGCCGAGACCGCTGCCAGGTACATCCCAGCCGCCGCAGCCCGGCCTGGGCCGGGGGGGAGCCTCTCGGAAGCCCCCTCGCCGGGCGGCGGACCCGAGCGTGCCGCGGCTCCTTCCCGCCGCCCCCGCCTCCGGCCCCCCGAGGAAAGTTTCCTCTCTCGGCGGCGGCGGCCGCTTCAACCAAACTTCTCCTCCGGGCGGCGGCTCCGCCCGCTGCCCCCTTCGGGAAGCGGCGTCCCTCAGTCCGTTCGTCCCTCGCCCGCCGGATCCCGGTTCCGCAGCGCCGTCCGTGCGAGCGGCTGCGAACGCGGCTGCGGTGGCTGCTGGCTCCGTCCCCCTCGCGTCCCGAGTCCCGACTCGCCTCCTGCCTCGCACTCGCCCCGCTCCAAGTGCGCCCTCTGCCCTGCCCCCATTGGGCGATGCTCGCCTTCGCACCGCCCCGGGAGCCCGTCCGCGCCTCTCTCATTGGGCACTGTAGAGGCTGGCCCGCCCCTTTCCCTCCCGCGCCCCCCCAGCCCCAGATCCTGGGGCTGGAAGAGGCGCAGCGGAGGCGAGGAGCAGCCTGGGCCCCACAGCGGCCGCTGCCTCCGCCTCCCCCTGCACCTCCCCTCCCCCTCCCGGGGCTCCGGGCGCGGAGCGGAGCGAGGCGGCGGCGCCAGACCGCGGGGACGCGCTGGCGGCGGCCCGGGGGACACCGGGGGCGGGGAGGGAGAGGGCCCCGCGAAGGGCGCAGCCCCAGCAGGGCGATGCTGCGAGGAGTCGTCAATGGGGCCTCGCCGTCCCCGGACGCGGCGGCGAGACCTTCCTC
>VZTX01022159.1:733549-949510 GCA_013400915.1 Pardalotus punctatus | reverse complement strand
GCGGCGGCGCTGTGGCGCTGGCCCGGCAAGGCCGGCAGGCGGCAGCGCTCGGCGCGGCGCTGGCTCCGGCAGAGTGCGGCCGGCCGGGGGTGCCTGCCCCGAGCCGGGGCGAGGGGGAGGCTGGAAGAGAACCAAAAGGAACGGTGTTGCCGAAGGTCAAAATGCCGCCTTGTCTGCCCTCGGCAACCGCGTGCGGCAGCGACCCGGCGGAGGAGGCGGCAGGGAAAAAGGAGGTAGTTGGCCGCACAGGGCAGCCTCCTCGGTATAATCTCAGAGCGGGACCTGCCGCTGCCGTGTCCTGCCCAGCCCAAGGTGCGATGGCAACTTTGGGAACGATGCGTTCCGTGATCAGGAATTCCCGGAGCTCTGGTCAATGAGAGTATGAAGCCATACTCCGCAGGGGGTAGTGTCATCTGTAGGGTGCTGAGCTGGAGAAGGCTTGGGTTGCGTGTACTGGTGCCAGCAATTTGGGAAGGAGGGTTTGGAACCCTAACAGAGATTATTACAGAGAGGCCAAGGTATGTTTTTTACTGTTTCTCCAGTCCCACACACTTGTCCATTTTGGCAGAAAGAACCAGCTCTCCTGTCAGCTGAGAAGCTGCTATGGAAGAATAAAACTCCAAACTGGCAATGCAAAGTTGCCACTGGGAAGAGACGAAACTATAGTGTAAAGCTTTGTCAGCACTAGTGTACCTTTGAGGTGAATTTTAAAATCCACTATAATTCACTGTTGTTGACTGCAGCCTAAATACCTACTGGTAGCAAAGATTCCCTATTGCTAGCACAAGCCCACTGGTAAAGGAAACAGTGCAGCCATGTAACATGATGTTGAAAAATAAAGCATTTCCATATTTGTCTGAAAGAAAGCATTCCCCATACTTGTCTAATTTAAAAAATAATAATGGTTTTATTGTAGCAGAATAGCAGGCTGTGTTGTGATCCATTCAGAACTTAAACTAAATTGTAGGAGATTTTTTTCAAGAGCTACAATGTTTTAATTAGTCGCAATAGTTTCCAAGACATTGGCCTGTTTGACTCCATTATTGTGATAAAACACTTGATACAGCATACATTACATGGATTAGGGCCATTCAGCTGACATAACTCAACAACAAATGGACAAAGAGTGATTTACTGGGTATTTGAAGTAATACTGTGATGCTTTTTTTTAACAGACTTGGAAAGTAAATGGCCAGCTGGTCTTGCTAAATGCGCTGTGTTTTGGTATAAACGAACCCCGTGTATACATTTGAGAACAACCAAAAACATTGTGTGTTCCTGAATTATGGAAAGCAGTAGGTCAGGAAAGCACCCTGAAGGTCATATTGGACAAGACCTCAAACTCTGAATGTTACGGCAAATGGACGATACTCCCGGGTGAAGCAACACACCAAGCAGGAGCTTTGTGCCGTTTCCTCAAAAATGCAAATTCTTTTTCCCCTCATCCTCAGCCCTCTCGTGTCAGTTTGCCGAAGCACCTGCAGGGGTCAGAGTACTTTTGATTCACCAGAAGTTTCCACCAAAAAAACCTGCTGTGATTTGCATGAGAGTAGTTTGTAAAAACATTCTGTTTCCTACAACCTGGAAACATCGCCTTTTGGTCATGTATTTTACTGACGAGGCACATGAAGGGGTTTTGTCTTCTGTGTGTAGCATCGCTGAGATTGCTTTTTGAATGAGGCATGCAGTTCCTGCGACTGTATTTTTAAAACACTGTTCACAAACCTGAGATAGTGCAGAAAGGAATCACAATAGTGATTTTAGTGCTAGGGAGGGTGCTGCTCCATACAATACGTGGTCAGAGGCTTGAATTTAATAGGCTTAGTTTATCAAAAGATGAAAAGTGAACTGATTACAATGTATTAATCCCCTCATGTGAAAAAATGAACTGGTCTATGAAAAATACGTAGGTATTTTTCCAGGACTTATGAACATAGCCAGCATGGAAATCCCAGACATGTTGGATTGCATGCTCAGGCAGTTCAATATTTCCCAGACATGCCAGACCTACCGTCATGTACTGCAGCGATGTACAGTATATTCAACTCACAAAGAATTCACTGGACCTACTGTGCCTGTTTGCTTGTGTGGGAATGAACAAAGAAGATCTAGAAGCAGTACAAAAACAGAAGAAGAGTAAAGCTATAGACAGCTTAGATAAGAATATTGTAGAGCCCTGAGAAAAAGAGAGCAAACTTTTGAGCTGACTGCCAAGTGAGAGAGGCTTCAGTTGTGAACAGGATTAGTACCCTGCTTCATACACTGTTTATCCTGTGATAGCTGCATGTAAGAGAGGAAAATACAGAAATATGTATGGAACAAGGACCAGAATTTGGGGTTCTTGTCTCCTTATGCCTTGCCCTTTAGGTACAAGTCGCAAACTGTTCATGCTTATGCTTGTGTGTTTCCCTTTTCTGGCCTCAGAAATCTAAAAATTTCATTGAACAGTGGCACAGATTCAACAGGAAAGGTAAAGAATTCTCTTGCCCTAAACCTGAGAAGAGTCCATAGGGACAATAAGGTACACCTTGGAAATCAGAAAATCTGATATCTGGTGACTTTACAGGGAAAGAGAATATCCCTGCATTCCCCAGCAAAGAAGCAATGATGGATCCTTACCAGGAAATTCACTTAATCCCTTCTCCTACCTGCTTCTTGATTTATTAAAGGTTCTACTGATCCAAATAGCTTAGGAGTAAGTGGATTCAGCTACTGAAGTGAAACCCAGCTCCATCTTTCCCCTAGAAACAGGTTAGTGAATACTGCTGAATACAACTGTGGGAGGAAGAAAAGCATGCTGGTAAACAGGCTGTAGCAGCTGAAATTTCCTGGGCTTGTTTTCCTGTAATGTTAGTGTTGTACTGAAGCCACATCTAGGCTGGATGAAGTTGCAGCAGTAATTGAGTGGAGCTGTACAGCTTTCTTGGTAATCGTGGAATGCGGAGCTGTTGTGAAACCACACAGTGATATGAGAAAACTACTATTCCCTTCACTGATTCCTCTGTTCTGTACTCACTACCCTTCCTACTGGTAAATCTCCCCACGTGAAAAAGACGTGTTCAGCATAAATCTCCTTTAAGTCTGAAATTCACAGTAATGATAAATGAAATTATTTCATTTTATTACATAGTTGAAGATAACATTTATACTACCAAAAATAAAAACATCTCCCCCCCCCTGCATCCCCCCAGCACTAAATAAAATATCAAAATGTCCCCATTTCACTTCAAAAGGCTGTTTCCACTGTGCTGATATATGCTGGTAACTCCCTATATATATCTGAATTTGGGAACATTGGTGCTTTTAATACCAAAGTTGTAATTTTTTCCTACACAAATGTTTTGTTTCTATTCTGTACCTCTTTGTGTCTTTGTTGCACATTAAATTTCTTTTTTATTCATTAGTTCCTTAAGATCATTTATGTCTCCTTTGTAGCAGTCTTTTGGCATAAACTCTTTCATAAACAGGTTATACAATTAAGCCATCTCTACTACCTGAAAAGAAAAAGGATCAAGATGAAACCTGCCACTAATACAAGCAGTGCCGAATCAGTCTAAACCTCATGAGAATAATTTCTCTCATCTTCACAGAAATATCATGGGCTTATTACATTAGTACCTGCAAGGTGTTTCAAAACCCTTAAATGGAAATTGAGAAAGTGAATATGAGTGTTCATTTTAATAGAAACAATCTTTGTATGAATTGTTTTGAACCATTTAATAAGAAAGCAGGAGGTCTCTTCCCATCAGGAAGTCTCTCGGGTGTTTTTAGCCCTACAAGCTTTTCCTCTTGGTTGAATCCTTAGCCTGGGACATGTCAGTAGTTCAAAATTTAAGTCTGGGATACCTAACAGGCAGCTTTTGTAGCTTTTCCTTAATACATCTTTGATTCCTCATGTGGAACATAGAAGTATCTGCTTTTTTAATGGCCTCAGAGCAACTGCATAAGCAATTTTAAAATACAGTTGCATGACTAATTGACTTGGGAATGTGTTGGTTTTTTTCCTCAAATTTAGAAGCTATGTATTGTTACAGATTATAAATAAATAAGATATAAATGAATAGGACTGGCCATTTACAGGTGTAGTTCTTCACATTGCACATAAGTCACTGAAACTGTGCATTCAACCCAAGGATTTTTTTAGACCTTAACATGTTAGAATATATAACTTTAAAATTGCAAGGTTAGGGAACTAGGGAGTCAATATCTATTTAAGGATATGTACCAGAAACATATTGGGAAAAATAAGTGCTATATCTAGAAATGCAATGTTGTATTTAAATTGATCACATTCAAGGTTCCGTTGGATTTAGCTTCTTTTGCATGAAGAAAATATTCTTAACAAATAAGCATACTTAGCAAGGAAAGACAATTTGCTGTCAGTTTACAGAAGAAAAGTAGATGTCTTTTAAACTGGTATGTCATTCCAGAGATTATTTGCATTTTTATTACAGAAAATCTGGCCACCAGAAAAGTAGGTGGTTTAGATCAGCATCCACAATCCTCCTTATAGTGCTGCATACTGATAAGATTTAAAATGTTAAAATATAAATCTGAAAATACTGTGTTTATTTCACTGCAATCTGCCATGTATCAATAACTGCAGTAAAAAATAGATTAAATCAAATAGGATCAGGGATACACTAGATGTGAACTAAGGTTTGTCATAGCTAATCCCCTATCTTAGTAGGTTCATGGAAAGTTCATAGCATTCTAGGCAAGGTACTTCCTATTCTGAACAGGGTTTTGAGCTCTTGAAGGAAAAGCAGAAGGGCTGAAGCTGGTGGGTGCAGACAGAGCTGGTGGGTAGCTGCTTATCAAGGTAAGTCAGGGCCCAGCTGTAATACTCTCTATTTCTGTTCAAACTCATTAAAACTTGTCTGAGCCTGAAACTCTTCAAATGACTGATTCAAATAGGGGAAAATGGCTTGTCCTCATTGGTTTTCAGCTCAATCCAATGCTGAAAGGAAGGTTGTTGAATAATGAGTGAGTGACAGCCATTGAAAAAAGATTTATAATGACAACACCAATGATAATGAGGATCTCCGCTTTCTCTTCTAGCAGGATTATACCTGTAAAACATCTCCAAAGTATATCTTCTGTGTTTGAGAAATTTCACTTCATCCGGTACATTCATATGTGTGGGACTAGTCAGCTCTTGATTTTTGAGTAACCTGAAAATGGAAAGCAAAAATCCACCTGAAACCCAACCCTACCTCAAACCCCCAGAAGCACAGGATGAATGCAAGATGGTCTTTGGGATCACTCCATTACAATGCAGTGGGGAAAAGAAAGATCTGGTGACAATGGTGACTGCAGAGGGTGGGGATGCGGTGGGTGTGGAGCATGCCAGTGTGTCAGTGTCCTGCCAACACAACTTTCCTGCTCACGGATGTGAGCTGGCTCATGTGGAGCCTTTCAGGAGTCCCATGTCTTGCAATATGAGTTGTCCATAACCCAGACAAGCCATCAGCAGTTGACTGAGAGGCAACTAGAGCTGATCCTGCTTTATGGCAAGAGGGCTTTATAACCCCCTGTGAGTTTCCTGACAATGTTTCTATAACTTTTTCAGACACCATTGTGTATTCTGGCTGGAGCTCACAGATGCCAGGGGTTATTACCACTATCTCAACATGCCCCATTACTTACTTAGCAAATTAAACTATTTTTGATGTCTTTATTAAAGCTGGATAGAAGCTTTCATTCCAAGAAATCACAGCAAATTTCAGTATATTTTCTAGCTCTTTCTAGATTTTAATGCTGATAAATATAACTGGCCTCCCTACTGACTTGCTTCCATTCATGTCTATAATCATCTTCTCAATTTCTGTGGATGATGATGTGGGTTAGCAAAAATGTTTAGGACAATGTGAAAGGCTATTTTGATTACAGCAACTTCATGTATGCCAAATTAAGAAGTTTGTCTTCTGGTATCTACCAAGTATGTTGAGGGAATCAGATTTTGCTAGTTCATCCATTAATCCTAGGAAGATAATGCTGCTTATGAGAGTAAAGCAGAGACATTTTCCAAGAGTAAATGTGTACTTCTATTAATTGTTTGAGCTTCTTTATTTCTCTTGATGGATAGTTAGCAGACAGTCTAATTGCTCAGCTTTTTAATATCTTGGTTAGAACCAAGTACAGCTTAGATACCATTTGCAAAGTCTGTATGTCTGAACTTACTGGGGTATGGTTACAGTGAGAGGACAAGGTAGTATAGGTCAGCATTCATAACAATTGTTTAGTCCGTGTTAGTTTTTGTAACATCATAGGGAAACCCGCACAGATTACTGTTTCTTTTCCAAGGATATTCAGACCTTATTCATTACTGGGGTTTTTTTCTGTTAATATTTTCTTGTTCGTGTCAGTATATGAATTGGCCTTCCATGGCTGATTTCAGTATATTAGCAATAAGTATTTGCTAATTCCTGGGTTTTTCTCTGTACAAGATTAGAAATATGGTGATTCATATGTAAATTCCTAAGTACCCTGAGAAATGTTGCAAGTCTGGATTTTGTTGTAGACTTCTACAAATGTTAATACATTCATCCTGCATCAGGAGATACTCAACATCATGTAAGTTCATACACCTTTTCTTTCAGTCTGCAGGAAGACACATTCAGGAGATTTCCTGTTCAGGTTTGGCTGAAAGAAGGAAATGGATGTAGCTGTACACCCAGTGTTTTGAACAGCATCTCTCTGTTCAAGTGTAACCTTAGAATCTTAAATTTAGAGACTTGGATGGAAGTTAAGGAAACAAGCAGGAAGGTAAGATGACTTGCTTGTAACAGGGGCAGTGATGCAGTTAGGAAGAGAACACTACATCTCCTGCTTCTCAAAACATTTCTGCCTCACAAATTATCATTTCACATGAAAAATTATGGTGAGGTGAAATAAGCCCTGAGGAGCAGAGAAGTCTCAGCAATAAGAAAGATGGGAAGGAGGATCATTTGATGAATTCAGACGCATAGAGAACAGGCAGACAAGAAAAGCTTTCTCAGACCAGAAGGATGGATGGATTGGATGGAGTTATGGGGAATAGCATCCTACCATTGGTAGGAACTTGCAATATATTAGCAGTTTCCTAGATGTTTCAAATTCCATCACTTCTTAATGATTAAAGAATAAAACCACAAGACATTATCAATATTATTCTCCCAGTCTTTCCCTCTTAATGTATAGGGGATTAACGTTAACAGCCTACTATGCCATCCCTTTTAAATCAGAAGGGTTCTTCTCTCATGAAATGTTCAAGTCATCATTGCTTTTGAGCTGAGGCAGACCCCCCCTTCTTGGAAATGCCTATTTGTGGGGTTATGTTAAAGTAACATTTCCCATCTCCTTTCCCAGTTAGTTGGTCTAGCCCCAAAGCTGATTACAGCCTTTTATAACCTGCTTTCAGGGTTACTAGGCTCTAGAGCACATGGGTAGATTTTAGCATGCTTTAACTCGTGATAGTGATTTTAGTCATAAAAGACTTTGTAAGGTTTAGTATAATTAATGTATTCTCTTGAGTGCTTGACTGTTTATTTTCCTTTTTCTCCTTTTTACTTTTTTATTATTAAAGAATATTTTTTTTCTTCAGAAGAGAAGATACAGAGAGTTTAGGTTACAAATTTGAAAAAAAAAAATCAATCAATTCTCGCAAGTTAATCTTTCCATTCTACCAGAAACACTGCTACAGGGCCCCTATTACCTTATGGCAATTAAGCTGTTAGAGTTTTCTTACTCAGTAATAAGGAGAAAGATTTGCTCTTATGCTGTGTCTGTTTAACTCTTCACAGCAATGCAGAGTGAGAGTAAAAAGGTATTTTTTACTGTCCAGTCAATTTGGTTCTACAGGTGGCTTTTCATTACTAGATTTGCAAGCAGCAAGCAGATCATACTTGTGACTATTGTACAGGCCGTATACAGCTTTTTCACCCTCTGTTTCAGCTACAGTCCATCTTGGGAAACTGTCGCAGTGTCACCATACTGACTTGCATTTTAGAAATATTTTTCTCACCCTTCAGCTGGACCTTGTGGTCAGACTGAGTCTAGAGTAATGTTCCAGTCCTGTTGACATACTACTCTTTGTAGTAGATTTTATGAGGACAAAACCATTGATTCTGTCTCAAGAATCTGAGCAGGTGATCAGGAACAGGACAAGAATTCACATTTCCCCTGACTAACATGAAAGAGACTGAGAACAGCTGGCAGTGGGACCTAAAAAAGTCCACATCCTCTCTACACTATTCAGTTTTTATATTCAGCATCAAGCCAGGGCAAAAGCATCTTGAATCTCCTTCCTTTCCTTGGTCATCCCATATTAGTTTCAGCAAATCAAGGTACCAACACATTATTTTTTTAATAATGTTTTCTTATCTCTCAAATTATAGCTTTGGTGGTTTTTTGTTTCTTTGCTTTGTTTTGTTTTCATTTATACAAGAGAGCGCGGTCCTTGATTCAGCTTAATTAATGCTTATCTATGGGATCTATGGGTTTAGATCATATGTTTTATAGAGAAACTCTTTGAATGAATACAAACTACAGAAATGCACTCTTTTTAAATTCTTATAATTCTGTGGGTATTCATTCTCAATATAAACATTTTCAGATACAATTAAACTTTTAAAATATGAAAAAGATAAGGTATTTTTAATTCTTTACTTGAAGCTTAAAAAAATTGTAATTATGCAGTAGGCAGTATTTCAAGTCCACCTGGGTATTTATATTACAAATTATTCCATAATACCTTTGATATTTTACATTTGTTATAAGAAAAGGATTTTTTTTTAATTTTATTTTACAAAATAGGCAAAGAAAACTGAAAATTATCAAAAGGAATACTCCTTGGACATTCATTGTTCTCTCTGTATCAATTAATTTTTCCAGATCACTATGAATAATTCAAACAGACATCTTAGTTTATATTAAATGCTTTGTCTTTTTGCTATGTAAATGCAATTTTTAATAAGTGAGATTTAAAGCCTAGGAGTGACAAAAAGAGTTGGTTTAACTATAACTGATGAACATATTTTTAGTAGAAAAATCTTAATTTGGCTCACCCCTAAAACCCATTGAAGCTAATGTTCCATTACAAGAATTTTATGCACATAACTAAAGGACAGAACACCTAGTGAAACTGGTAAAAATACTCTCATTAACTTCATAAAGTTCTGCCTAATAATTATGTATGTGAAATACATGTACCTTTATTCAACTATGATTCTGATTTCTCCTTTCTTCTGAACTTTGTTTTTTTGCTTTTTTTTTTTAGACAGAGGAGCAATGTGAAAATCTGGAATGCTTGCTTTCATTCTAAATCTAACTGGTCTCAGAATTTTCATACATATGTATTAATAATTTAGCTGGACTGTAACCATGACAATATTGATAGCATATGTAGAGCAAATAGCAAACAAGACTACTTACCCAGGAAGAGTCAGCACATAGAATATTATCAGGATACCTGAAATTCTCAGATGTGAACAAGACATTAGTTATTGTTTCTTATATTATAAGGTATTACAGGTTAATTTTTTTAGTTGTTCCTTTCCTGTTATACATTTGTCTATCAATAGTCTCATCCATTTAACAGTCGTGACATGTAAAAGGTTAAACCTGACAGTTGTCCTTTAGATTATATTCCTTTAAATGCCAAAGCATGTCTCTCTATTTAAACCTTCTGCTGGACAAAATATTAATTGGGGAATAGTATTCACTTGATCTCAGATTCTTCCTAGGCATTGTATTTAAAACCATTCAGAAGCAGACACAGCTGATTTTTCACTTCCTGGGAGCTCACTACAAAGTACTTCATATGTGATATGGAAATATTTTATTACATCGCAACCATATTATCTGAAATTACTGTTTGGAGTTCAAATCAGAGCAATCAGGTGCTCTATCTTTTGCAAAACTTCCCATTCAAAATACTATTTTATTTCCTCCTGTTTTCTCAATCACTTTCCTCTGTTTTATAGTTCAGAGCTTTCATTCATTGCAATCAATACCAAGATGCACTAGGGCTATAAAATGAGCTTTTTCAACAATTTGGGGACAGTGCAGACAACTGCTGTCCCCTCTTGTGACATGTATTTCAGATGAGTGAGATGAAAGCTCAAGTTCTACCATGTGCTGGTAGTTTCTGTTCAGGTTATTGATGACCTTTACTGCTGGATAAAACCTGAAGGAAGTCAGAAACTGTTAATATGTTTGGTGAAGAGGGGCAGAGAAAGGGTTCTTTGGTGGTTCTAGGAATTCATTTAGATGTATTTTTCTGCTTATTTCACAGCTGCACTATGGGCAGAACACTTCCTTTCTCTTCATTACTATTGTTGTAGGCTTCAAAACCACCGGTATCTTTAAAAGTCACATTGAAGTGGCCAGTGTTAATGTTAGTCAAAGTGCTGTTTCTGTATCTACATATATTTGTAGGCCTTCCTTCAGGATATTTGAGGGTTAAAATTATAGTATTAAAATATCCCAAACACAAAAACTGAAAAAAATCATCAATACAAATAAATATAATCTCAACCCAATATAAGAAAAAGGAGGTAATTTCTAGGGGCCACTAACAAATGCTGAACTTCTAGAATGGTGACTTTCTGTGACAATTGCATGTTATTTTAACCTCTGTGTTGCTTTAAATGCAATTAGAGCCCATGAAGGAGGGTGGTGGCAGTGGTGGAAGAGGAGGGTTGGACATTGTGGCATCATATGAGCAAGATGTGACAGGGAAGTTGGTACCTGGCGATTTTGTCCCGTTTGGGTGGTACAGCTACTTTCACACTTTGGGGTTCCACTGGTCTCTGGTCTCATCTCTCAGGCACTGGGACCTTTAGAGACAACACCTACAAATCCTTCTTTAGGTGGACCTCCACTGTGTCCTAAGGGAAGCCTTACTAAATACAAACAAAATTTCTCTAAGATGCAGAAATGTATGCATGTATAAAGCAATGAAATTTGGACATTTAAGGGAGCTATCTGTAAGCTGCTTTTGTAGCTGCAAGACACTTCTCACCTCTGTGAATATTCAGCCTCGGTCTTCTTTAGCATCCTGGCTTTAATTGCTTCCTCTCCTCTCCTCTCCTCTCCACTCCTCTCCTCTCCTCTTCTTTTTCCTAAATGTAGACTGTTATAAAGACATTTTGATAGGCAAGTTTAAAAGCACACCTTTTCTACAGATTTTACAAAATTGCAGCTATGTCTGTTCACACAGTCCTATGAAATTGAAACTGAAATTATAAAAAACTCTGAAAAATATTTCTGTATTTTGGGTATTTAACAGATCTCCTTTCTTATTTGAGTTAACTCTGTTATGTTACATATAAGTTCACTCAAAGATTTTAGGAATTATTTGAAGTACTATCTAGAAGTGTAACCTTAGTAAAGAAATTGAGGCAATAGGCAAAGGATCTAGTAGTTAATGAGGGAAGAACAGTAACTCGGAAGAGAGGCCAAAGGTAAGTTCTGGTATACGGCATCCTCTGGCACCAAATACATACCAAAAATGGTAGAAAGTGAATGCTGCCAGTTGGCAAAAGTGGTAGTTAATAGACTAAATTATCGTTTTACTTGAATTAACCCATATCGCATCAGTCAACAAGAACATATTCTGTCTGGGAAAAATTGCTGTTTTATGACATGCATTAAAATTCAGTATTAATTAAAATAATTTGTTCAAATACCACTTTTTGTATGAAGAACATTTTGTAACAGATAATATAATTAAATTATCCAGATTCTTGGAAATAGAAGCATATGTGCTCAACAGATGACGTTTTTAGCTCAAGTCTCTTCATTTTATACAAAAGCAAACAGCACCAAACGTAGTAATAACATCTTTTAAAGTACAGGAGGTATGGCAGCAATGATAATACTGTGTCTCCATGACCATTCACCTCCATCGCAAAAGTCAGCTGGAAATCTAAGCGATAATGAGACAATTTTCATACCCCAGCAACACAGATGAGAAAGCTGAACATCTTTACATGTATCCAAATGTGGTCTACATGATCACATGGATTCTTGACAAGCCAACCAACTGTTATGAAATTCAGTCAGAAAACAGAAAATTAATTATTCAACACAATCTGAAAGAGTTTGTCTTTGAAGGGTGACACTCATTCCTGCTGCATTACACAAAGGACCTTGCTTGGGGGGCAAAGACTCTGAGGTGGTTTCTTGGTGGTTTTTTCTGTTTATTTTTGGGTTTTGGTTTGTGGCAATTTTTTATTCAGCTGTCAAACCAATTACACAGACAATAAGGCCATTTGATTATTTTTATTTCTTGTCACCAAGATTAAAATCCAGAAAATTGAATATAACTCAATTCATCCAGACCAGGGAAATCTTAATTTTGATTCTCCAAAACTGAAATATATTGGTAGATTTTAGTCATTAGTTTTCCATTTCTAAAATATTTCCATTTTTAGGTACACAATGATAAAAGTCAGGGAGATGGAAAATTAGATTCCTAGTGGTATTACTGTCAGGGCTTTTCCTCATAACAGGCAGCCCAGGAACAGCGGGAAAGGTTGAGATCCTTTCACTACCTGGGAAGACTTGAATCTGTGTTATCCTCCTTCATGAGCAGCATGGCCACAGCACATTACAGATGCCTCCAACAGATAGGTCCTCAAGCTCTTTAGGTGGGGACATTGCACTTTGCATTAAAGCACAGCATTGAGCCCAGATCTTTCATGTCTTTGCCAGCCATGAACCACTGCATTGTCCCTATGTGTCTCTTTTTCTAATAGGCCTCTCACAATGGATGGTATCAGGTAAAGGCATTGAGAAAGCCTCATTCATAGTGGATTAGGGAACAGTGCCAGAGGATAGTGCCACTCTTGAGTAACACTAGTTCAAAACTTCTCAAGAAGCTGGAGAACAATATGCATCTTCCTTCCTCATCTGGATGATGCAGCCCTTCTTTTCTTTGACTCTTCAGTCACATATATAAACAATGATATGTTGGAACAATCCATTATGTAGCTATGTCAATTACTACTTTTTGATATCTTAAAAACATTTCTGCTAATATTACTTGGCAAATTGAAAGCAAACTAGTGACCATTTTCTGTATGCTATGGTGACATCCTCCCAAAATATTGTTTATATATAATGTCATCTCCTTTGCAGCAAAGCCACTACAAGAAATCTAAATACAATCTGAATGACAGTAAACAAGACTTCTTAACAAAATATTACAGAAAGGTAGAAATATAAGAGTGAACTCTACAAACAAAAAACTGTACTGCATTACATTCCTACTATCCAGGGAAAGCCATTTCCATTAGAATTCTTACAGAATTATTGCCACACAGAATAAGTCAGGAATTTATAACACTTCATTTCTATTTCTGCCTTCCTAAGAAAAAATGATCATTCAGATAATCTTCCTTGATATAGTTGTTGCAATTTACTCATAAATATGATTAATTAATTTAATGTAGTCTGATTTCTTGCTGTTTTGGTAATAATTTGATCCAGTTTCTCTATTGTATTCTCTTGTGGCAGTCAGGTCTCCTTTACAGCAGTCTTCTCTTTTTCTGATCTATTTTGGTAAATCAAACTGTAATGCAGCTGTTTCCTAAGCACTGAGTGTCATGCCATCCTCATTAGTTCTTTGCAGGACATGGCAATCTCCTTATAGGAAGAACTTTACCCAGAATTACTGACACAAAAGAAGAGTAAAATCATAAATACTTAAAAATATTTTAAATTAAATAACTACTGCCATAACTTTTCACATCTTCCCACCTGAAGACTTTTCTCCGAACTAGTTTGGTCTCAAGTAGAATAAGCAGTCATGAGTTTCTCTTAGAATAGGTATCTCGAATGGTCTCACTTTAAGCAAAGTACCTAATTTTCTTCTTCTTTTTTCTTTTCTTTTTTTTTTTTTTTTAGTAACATTTTATACATGCCATTTAGCAGGCTGAGCTTGTCTGGAAAACTGCCCTGTGAAAAGACAGGTTAGAAACAAGGAGTTGAACTGCCAATTTTAGTGTAAGGACTGTCAAAAAGAAAATATATTATCCAAGATGGAAGCAGGGTCAGTCACTGCCTGACAATTTACAAACCTTTGGTTTCTAACAAATTTCTGAAGAAATAATCTGTTAGGGTAGATAAGAAGCAGTTCAAAATCAACTGAACTGAAACATACTAAGTGCTCTTTTAAAATCAGCAATAGTACTTCTAGGTTTTAGAAACAAAAGATCTTATCAATAATCCATCTTTGCAGAAGAAATGGAATTGCAGCTGTGTCTTGTGGTCTGCTTTTTTACCAAAGAGTCACAGTTTCATTGACAATATACCCTGCTCATGGTCCTATTTAATTAACCAAAATTAATATTGTCATTCATGAATATTGAATTTTTAGATTTTTTTCTTCTGAGAATTCACAGACTGTTGTTGTATCACAGGCATGGGAATGAGAAATTCATTCATTGAGACTGGAAAAAGTACACTAGCAGACAAAAGATATCTAAAAATTTCCAAAGCGCCCTCGCTAGTTAAGGAACTTAAATTCTGTGTTAAGAAATCCCATTGAAGAACCTATATCCTGTGTGACTTAGACAAGGTACAATCTGGATTTAAATGTATATAGGTGATCAATGTACTTTGTGCAAAACCCTCAATGCTTGTAGTGATTTGAAATCAGGCTCTAGTCTCCTAAGACAGGCAGGCTCTGTTGAGGTTTACTTGAGTGCTACCAGGCACCCAGGATTCCCCAGTTCAGGGGGCTTGATGGGACCCTGCTATGGTCTGGCCTGTGTGAGTGCTTCCTTTTCATGGAGGCAAGAAGAGCAGGAATACGGGAGAGAAGGGCTACTTACAAAGTTGCCCTGCTACTCATTCAGGATCCAGTCACGGCACAGTCCTGGACTGGAAACTATTCCTATAACTATATCTTATATATAAACCTTCCCCTTTTTTCCTTTTAAAAAGTATTTGGTGGACGCACACATGGATTGATACTAGAATCAGATGTTTAATATAGGCTTAAGTCTAAACACTTTCCAGTAGCAAAAAAAAAATAGCCCAAAGATGAATTCTATAGGTGGAAACAGTGTTTTATTTTCAGAACTTTCCACCTATTTTGGATGGTCTTTCATAGGCCTGAAGATTTCCTTTGAGGAAAAGAAAAACCAGAGACCTAAACCTACCAGCAGAATTGCTTAACTAACATTACTTTTGCCCTTAGCACATTTAAACTATATAAATTTCAATGGCTTTCTGAATTTTGTTTCTGTGATTGTTGCAACAAGAGAGGGAGAAGTAGATCAAAAATGCAATCCGAAGACATGTGAGTTTTATGTGTGATTGCTGCTCCCAGACCCTGATGAATCCTGCGAGAACCCCTTGGACTGGGCCCACTGATCATTCTGTGGGAACACAACCCCTCTTTCTCCCTACAAGAACAATACAGTGGAAACCCTGCTAAGAGTTTGCCATGGAATTTCCATCTCCCCCTATAGGATTTTCCAATACAGGATTAATCTGGACAGTTAACGGCTTCTTAGCTGAGCTTTAACTTTGGTTCAAAAGCATATGAATGCTCTCTTGGGTGGAACAGCAGGCTACTGGAGGATATGAAATATTTCCTCAATGGAGGCATTTACCAAGGCCTCTGTAGGACTTCCATGAATCCATGAAAGCCAAGTCTTCTGAAAATTCTCATGTTAATTTATATAGATGTTTTTAAAAAGGAGTAATGGAATCCCATACCTCATATACATTAATTTTCCATCCAGCAGAATAACTTTGGCCATCTTGTACTTCAGTGAAAACCACCTCTGTAAGCCGAGTGTTATGGAATAATGGAAAGTTTCATTTCCAAAATATAATAAAGTTGCAGGAATAGTGAAGGAAGTGCACATTACTTGTGCTTATGGTACACTCATTTATGACTTTATGAATATGTATTTGTGGTTTCCTTTTATGCTGTTGCTTGTATAAATGAAATCTACCACAGCATTAAAAACTGGATTAAAATGTTTCTTTTGTTTCTGCTTTTGAGCCTTTTACAAAATAATTATGTTTTAATGTTACTATTATAAATGTTTATGCATGGGCCTAGTCCAATTCCCTCTTAATTTGGTTGAAAGATTCCTTTCATGTTGATGGGAGCTGGATCAGATGATCGATATGTCTTGCTGTTTATATACATTAGTATACAAAATCGTTAATGATCCATAAATTAACAAAGATATTCCTGTCATCTGATTTTCCAATGTAGATATATTTCCTAAATCAAGTAGTTCCATAAACAGTGGGATTAAATGAAGCCTTGTTTTATATGTTTCCTTTTCTGATGGTGAATTTCTGTATTGATTCTCCTATACGTACCCATGATTGCAATCACACTGCAGCCTTTGCTGCCAGGACAGCAATATCTGTATCCCCTTGACCTTTGAGGTTGATTATTTTCATGAGACTTGAAGGAAATGTATACAGATGAGTCTTCCAGCTCCCTGTTGAATTTGGGCAGAAGTAGCTGACAGATTTACCAGGGGCTAGCAGATAGGCAACATGAAAGCTTACAAATGCTATAGCTGCAAGACATATTTCTGGGGAAACTGGACTAAAAGTAAAGGAATGCACACACTGGACTTTGTATCATCAGACTTTGATAATATGCTAAAGGAATGGTTAATAAGAAACCACAAATGTGGACTTAAAAGGAACAAGAAGTAATCTAAGTTTTAATAAGCAACACAGGAAGCTTGGTTATCCCTGTAAGCACAGCTCAGCATTACACAACCTCATGACTTCCCAGGGGAGGCATCTTGTTCCACTGAGACCCTAATGCCTCCTGGAGCTTCCCAGCATACAGTTGGTATTTGAAATATTTATGGTACTGCAACATGCCTTTGGGAGCAGTTGACTCCACCAAGAATTAAGACTTGTTTTGTCAGCCGGAACAGGATGGGAACAGACCTTGGCTTGGTTCCCTCTGCACTTTGGTAAGCAAAATAGGGAATGATTTTACTTAATTTCTGGGGAATGCATTCTTGAGAACAAGGAAAGAGTCCTTAAACCAGCTAGAAGAGGGAAACGAAGAATTCATAGGGTCAGACCTTATAATCTTTCATTCTTCATTCTTTCCATCCTTCTAGCCTCCATTTTCAAAAAGACTGCTGCAGAAGTAATAGTAAGTGTACTGGATCAAACTGAACATTGGAATTGACCTTGCTTCAGTTATTCCTGGAGGAAGTTGATCCTTACATTTTTTTAAATGAATTGCATTAATAATTGAAAACATGTTATAACATTCCATAAATGTAAAAGCCTTAATTCCAACGTATTTCCTTACTATAGAGCAGATACTCCCTGGGGCCTGGGTCTGGGATATTACTGGGAGACTCCCTGAACAAAGTCAGCGGTCTGATTATTACCCTCTGCTGGTTGTCCACATTGGCAGTGATGAGGCTGATAAGAAGGGTACCAGTGTCATTTAAAAGGCTCTGGGTTGATTGGTTGATGAGACAGGAGCACAGGTGGTGTTCTGCTCAATTTCTTCAGTAGCAGGGATGGATGATCAAAAGAACATGTTAAACCATGAAAAAACCATTTTAGCAGTAAGTGGCTTAAGGACTGGTGCCCATCAGCAAAATTTTGGGAGCAGAATAGCTCCCCCTATAATCCAGGAGGAAGCAACTAGTGATCTGCTGAGCCATTTAGATGCTCACAAACCTATGGGACCAGATGGGATCCATCCTAGGGTGATGAGGGAGGTAGCAGATGAGCTTGTGAAGCTCCTCTCCATTATTTATCATCGGCCCCAGCTTACCAGGGAGGTCTCAGATGACTGGAGGCTGCCCAGGGAGATGCCCATCCATAAGAAGGGCTGAAAGGAGGATCTGGGAAACTACAAGCCTGTCAGCCTGACCTTGGTACCCAGCAAGATAATGGAACAGATCATCTTGAGTGACATCACACAGCACCTACAGGACAGCCAGGGGATCAGGCCCAGCTAGCATAGATTTAGGAGGGGCAGGTCCTGCCTGACCAACCTGATCTCCTTTTATGACCAGGTGACCTGCCTGGTGGATGTAGGGAATGATGTGAATGTTGTCTATGTGGACTTCAGCAAAGCCTCCGACAGCATCTCCCACGGCATTCTCCTGGAAAAGCTGGTAGCCCACAGCTTGTACAGGTTTACTCTTCACTCAGTTAAGAACTGGCTGATGGCCAGGCCCAGAGAGTGGTGGGGAATGGTGCTGGTCACTAGTGCTGGCCCTAGGGATCAGTGTTTGGCCCAGTTCTGTTTAATATCTTTATTGATGATCTGGATGGGGGGCTTGAGTCCGCCATTAGCAAATTTGCAGATGACACCATGTTGGGGAGGAGTGTTGATCTGCTGGAGGGTAGGAGGGCCCTGCAGAGGGACCTGGGCAGGCTGGATTGATGAACCAAATCCAAAACATGAGGTTTAACAATACCAAGTGCCATATCCTGCAGTTTGGTCACAACCCCCTGCAACACTATAGGCTGGGGACAGAGTGTCTGGACAGTAGCGAGGCAGAAAGGCACCTGAGGGTACTGGTTGACAGCAGGATGAACGTGAGCCAGCATGTGCCCGGGTGGCCTGGAAGGCCAAAGGCATCCTGGCCTGTGTAGTGTGGCCAGGCAGGACCAGGGAAGTGATTCTTCCCCTGTACTTGGCACTGGGTAGGCCATAGCTTGAGTCCTGTGTCCAGTTCTAAACCCTAAGTTTAGGAAGGATGTTGAGATGGTGGAATGTGTCCAGAGAAGGGCAATGGAGATGGTGAAGGGTCTGGCGCACAAGTCCTCTGAGAAGCAGCTGAGGGAGCTGGGGGTGTTTAGCCTGGAGAAAAGGAGGCTCAGGGGAGACCTTGTCACTCTCTACAACTCCCTGAAAGGAGGGCGTAGCCAGGTGGAGGTCGGTCTCTTCTCTCAGGCAACAGCGACAGGACAAGAGGACACAGTCTTAAGATGTGCCGGGGAGGTTTAGGTTGGACATTAGAAAGAAGCTCTTCACAGAAAGAGTGGCTGGGCATTGGAATGGGCTGCTCAGGTAGGTGGAACAAAGGATTCATATTTATTCTTTGTTCCAAGCAGATTTTATATTTTAACTTAAATTCAAAAGAAAAATAATAAATGAAAGGCAAAGAAGTATCTATGCAAATGTTCAGTCATCTCCTCTTCTCAAAAATCTGTATTTTGTAGAACTCTACCACTACCATCAAGATTACTTTAAGAGACAGAAAGAACAGTCCTGAAATAAGACAGACAAATGTACTGATCTAAGGAACTTGCAGGCAGAATCGTCCAAATTATAAACCTTTGAGAATGTAATGTCTATATCCTCAGTGGAGTTTGTTAAAGACGTACTGATAAAGGTCTCAAAACTTCTCTTTCTGACTAAACACTTTAAGTGGGTGTCATTAATTTTGTGCACATAACATGTTGTGTAACCTTTGTTTGGCTAATTTATGTGCCTAATTTATGCCATATCTCTCTCTGCCATTTAGAGTTTGATAGATGGTTGATGAAGTAAAAGAGACAGAAAGAAGAAAGAAATTTTCTCTTTGACTTAGTTTTACCAAAGTGAGACCTGCAAAAGCTTTACTTTGCCACAAACTTTTGTGTACTGCAGAACAAGACTGTTATAGTGCATGTGTTCAAGTATGTCAAATCAAAGTTCTTTAATTCATAAAATTTTATCATTTTTCTACTTTAATGTTCTTTTAAGACCATTTTTATTTGAAATCAAGTGCATCTGATTTCTTTAAAATATACTCCTTCAGTTAACAGACTTACCTGTGTTACAGATTTACCTGTGACACACATAAGGTTAATCCATTGTTGCTCTTTAAAGGATGTTAGAACTCATGGTGCTCTAGGGAATGATGTGTATCCTACTTGGATGCTCAATATGGTAATTTTTCAAAACTAAGTATGTCAGTGTTTCTCTTGAAAATGTTTTTCTGGTCATAAAATGTAACATGTAGAATGTTATGTCCTGAATAGCTGGTTTATTGTTAATTTAGTAGTGTGCCATCTTATGAAATTGTTGCCTTATTTTTGTATCTGTGTATGCATCCTGTTGTGGACTTCCTCCTAAAGTATTTTCTGTGGGTTTTTTCCACAAGATGAATGTTTAAAGAGTTTGAAATCAATCCTGCATGCTCTGCCATGTAGGTGGTATCCAAAAATCTCTTCCAAATTTAGCTATATGTTTTGTAGCACCTGTTTCACAAGTTCTTGGCACCTGCTCTCCTTATGGGAGGGTATTGGCATTTACTCCAGTAGATACAATATCCGGTCCAGTTTTTGTTGGTAGTCCTGCACAACATCAACAGCTGTACTACCAGAAGAAACAAACATCAGAAGAGATGAGCATGACATACTGGCCCACAGGTCCTTCTTGTCTTAATCCTGTGGCTATTTCTATCAGACTTAGGAGTTTACTACTTGGGGTAAAGTGGGAAGGAGGCAAAAGCTATACTCCCCTGTGTGTTTCTGGTAAAAAACAACAGGAGACAGAGAAAGGCTGTGGCTTTCACAGATGCCTTATGCAATCCTCAGCAATTTTCTTTCTGTACCATAGCATGCAGCTGACTTGAGAAAAGGCAAGGGAGGGCAGTGAGTCTACTGTAGAGTCTGCCTCTGCCACTGTGGAGGTCAGTGCAGCTCAGGTCTGCATTGGGGAGTGGCTTCATTTGCTGTGGCTTTGTGAGGCTGTGAAAGATCTATCCTTAGCCACGGCCAGTATTTTGAGCAGCAGCATTTGAGGCTTAGCAAGCAACCATTTTAATGGAGCACTGCAACATTTACAGGGGCCAGGACTGAACACAAGAACGCTTGTGCTTGTCAATTGTGACAATTTACTAGATCAGAAGAGTTTATGTGGAAATTATTAGTTAGAAGCCTATCTTCTGCTTATGAAATGTTCACAAGTGCAATGGTGGCTACAAATTAAGCTTCATGATTTTTTTATTATAGTATTTCACAATAAATATATATTATGTCCCTGGGAAAACTCTGATTTATGAGATCTTTGAGGTTTAAGTTTTAAGATTCTTTTAGCTTACCAGAGCAGAATATAAATTTTTAGCATATTTGAGAAACAGGGACAGAAATTTAAACTTTTTTGATACATACTTGATCATCATTGAACAGACTGATAGTCTTTACTATCTAAATGGAAAACTGCTCTAACAATTACCATTGACCCTGCAATTCTCTCCTATTGTTTCAATTAAAAATAAATATAAGCAATGTAGTATTTTCATTAAACATTTTAAAGAACTTTATAGGAGAGGTCAAGATAATAATAATAGGGAAACTGACGAAGAGCAAGAAAGAAAGGAAATGAAAAATATAACCCCCCAATGATTTTCTCAGTGTTACCAGGTAGGTAACATAAATAGTACATGTTCCCACTATGGGACATGAAGGGACAAAGAAGCAGATTGCTGTGTAGATCTCGCCCTACAGCCCAGTGCAATGCTAAAAACTGGGTAGTGTTAGCTTCTCCATTGGAGGAGGGAAGCAACATGTCTTCCCCTTTCTTCCCCTTTCATCTTAGGATGAAAACCTAGGAAAAGTGCTCTGTACTTGGTTTGTAAAGGTATAGTCTAGTCCTTAGCATATGGTCTGAAATGAAAATACTTTGCTGAAGTTAATATTAGCTTCTCAGGTAAAGTTAGTTTACTATTTTTTCCATATCTTAAAAAAAAACAACTAATTCTTAATGTTCAATGTACAGCCATTATTTACTATTAAGATTTCTGTATGCTTGAAGTGGTAGTAATTTTTTTCCAGTATGATGAATCTTGGTTTGGCACAAATTGACTGTGTTCAATATACTCTAATTTGTTCTGGGTTATCATTGCCTTAGCAGTTGAACTTTAGCACTGATTCTGAAAAAAATGAGGAGTGCAAAGGCAACTGTTTGCAAGGCAGAGCTAGACAGAAGTTTTATCAGAGTAAGAAGTTCAGGATTTGACCCTCTGAGTAGATGTTATTTTCAAACCAGTTTCCCAGAAGCCACAGAGAAAAGGGAAACAAAGCTAAAATTGGGACAAGGTCAACTGGATATAGAAGTGACTATAACAAACCTCAAATAGTTCTGTTATTTTTGTTTCAGCTAAAGTTCACAGAATTTTTATGAGGAATCTAACCTAGATATTTACACAGGAATCGGAAAGAACAACTTTCTAATGACTGCCTAGCAGGAAGGCTGTATTCATAACTGGTGTTAACTTCATACTCAATGCTGACAGATACTGGTTTAAATATTCAAAGACTGGGAAGCCTCCCTCTACTAAGGGTATACCATATTGGAAAGTAAGAGATTGGAGGAATCTTTTCAGCCTGTTTTGTAATTACTCCTTTCTTGGAAATATGTACCTGTATATATAGGTATACATATAAACACACACACACATATATCTGTACATATATGCATATGTGTGTGCATATATATATATCCATGCAAACATATGCATTTTATCAGAATAAGACACAATTTTTTTTTTTTATTTTAAGGGCTTTACAATCAATGTGAGTAGGAGAAGAATCAGTTCTTATTTAAACAAGATAAAAATGCAGATAGTGCATATTTTACAAGCAGAAATTAATTATTTCAAATCAGTTGTTACGGCTAGTTTATCTCAATAAAAGAAAGACACTTAACTTTAGACACTCCTCTTCTAATAGAAACTTACTTTATCATAGATGGAGCAAATATTTGCATGCCTATGGTGTCTTCATGTGGGCCTTCACCCTGCCGCCCCCCCCCAGACTGCTCAGAAACATTAGCTATCAGATAACATAAGTCACAGAGGTACTCAGAATTTCCTCTGTTGCTAAGAATAGACATTACTGTTAGAGGTTTCTCTGAGAAGGTGTCTGCAAATTAGAATTCATTTTCTGTCCAAACTAAAATAGCTTAAATGTATTTGTTCTCCTAGAAGGCATGTTACTTTTAAATGAGAAATGCTGAAGATCCTGAATTGGTGTTTACTTTGAAGTTTTACACCTGGGAAGATTTAATTAAGATAATTTCCACATTTTGCTGCTGATGTGAATATACAAATAATATTTTGTCATTCTCTTTCATTTTTGTGATGATGTTATAGTCTATTTTTCATTGTTGCAATATGCAGATATTATTTTCCTTTACTTGCATTTAAGTAAATATTAAGCCAATATATAAAGTACATAAACAGCATAATGGGAACATAGGTATACTCTGTATGCTTGTACTGAAAGTTGTTGTCCATTACTCTGAAAGATGACACTTGACAATTCATGCGACATGGAAAATACATAGGTTTAAAATAGGGATACAGCTAAAATGCAAAACTCAGCCAAGAGCAACAATATCCCTTGCAAACTGTTTTTAATAGTTGCAAACTGCCAAATCCTTTAACAGCAGAATTAAGTCTAACTGACAGCAGAAGAAAAGCGCACCTGATATTTAGAGATAAACGTATCATTTTCAGTGTCATAAAAAGGTAGGCTAGATCTAACCTTCAGCCTGGATTCAGAATGTCATGATACAAAGGGAAATGCAGTTTCTTTTTGTTATATCTTGGTCATTATTATACTGGCTAAGTCAGGAGCTGTCTCTAAGTCTTTCTCAAAAATGGGATCAAGAAGGGAATTTAATAGCTTCCTAATTGCAAATATACCACAGTAGTCTTCATACTTTGTGACTAATCCTAAGGATCCTGAAAAGACAGGCAATGTAGAAAGCATCTCAGTGGGACTACTCTTATGCTTAAAATCATGGATCTGTTAAATTTGTTCATGAATTATGGTTCTTACTGCATAATTAGTGAAAGCTCCTGATTCTCATTGCATAAAACTCCAGTAATGCACAAAGGTGGGGACTAAGAGATGAGCTACTTTTTTTTCCATTTTACAAAGGGTAAACTTAGGTGCAAGAAGATGGGGAGTCCTGTCCAAGACTGGGCAGGGAAAACTTGGTGAAGCCCTGAACTCTTAAGTTTCATCTGGGTCTGTTAACTTGACAGCTAAAACTTTAGTTTCAATGAAAAAGCTAATTATTTACTAATTTCATGTAATGACAGTTGACTGAATGATAATCTTCAAGCAATTTGAAAAGAGAGGATTTTTTTCTGCTGTCCACCTTAAAAAAGCACGAGTAAATTAAACAACTAGAACTGGTTACAAAGGTAAGCTAAAATCTAAACATAATAAGACACTGTTTTCAGCATTTCAAAAGAACCAAATACAACACATCAGCAGCTTCAAAATCCTTTTGAATAAGTGCACTCAGAAACAACTAACTAGCAAACAAAGCTATTATGAAGACAGTGTGGTCAGTGAACTTTTGGCATGTCAATTCTATAAAATGTAGGCCTCTAGAAATATTCCTCACATTTGAGTAAGTAGAAAAGAGCCAAATTTAGCAACAGATGCTCCGGATGGGGTATGATGATTTGCTGCTTTTTACAAAGTTTGACAGGCAAGAATTTCTGTAAAAAGAGAAGTATATTCCTTATGTATTGTTCAAAGGATGTAATTTTTCTCAAATTTTGAATGATTGAGAATAAAGAAGTGATCAGAATCTCAGAGATCAGTGAGATAATTTTATCAGATTATTTTATATTTAGGTGAAGTTCTATTCTTTTCATGTAATACAGACACTGATTAAACAACATCCTGTATATCATGGGATAGATATTCTATATCCTACCATTTATCATAATTTCTAAGTGGCAAAACTAGTTCTTCTGATAGATCATCTTAGTCTAATAGAGTGTGTCAAGTATTACAAAATTGTAGAATATTCTCATTTGGAAGGGACACACTAGGATCATTGAAGTCCAGCTGCTGGCCCTGTAAAGAAAAGGCCCAAGAATCACATCACATCACAAGCATTACATTAAAATGAATGTATTTTGAAAATAAAAAGTGTTGGTTTGTCGTTTTTCTTTAGCTGTTGAGTTCATGTAAATATGCACATGAAGGTTTATAGGAGGAAAAAGTAGTTCAACTTCACTAATAGCAAAAGTTATAAGAAATAAGTAGGTAACTGTATCGCATTATCTTTGGTGAATGTCAAAGCAGAATCAGCACAGTTTCAGTAAACATAGTGTTGGGGTGTTTCCCTTCCCACATTTTTCAGAAGGGCTATTTTATACTTCCAATAGGACACCTTCATGCTTAATTTAGGATTGTAAAAATGCCAGATGAGAATATAAATTATAAAAAAGGATAAGGGCATCAAAGTGGATTGATTGTACTAATATGATAAAAATTGCTCTGCCAACAAAATCTATTAAAACTTGCACTATCAAAGTTGATTTTCTAGGTTTTGATTCAGGAAAGTGATTAAGCACATGCTTGAAATCAGCTTTCCAGAACTGGAGGCCTTTAAGGATTAATATGGGCCTCTGGAAATGGGATACAGGATATTCTGAAGTATGCTAGACTCCCAACTAAAACAGGGCAGAAGGGAAGTTATGAGCTGATGTCCAACAGTCTCTCTTGTACCACTAGAACCACTAAAAGAATCACAACAGCAAAGGCAAAGCCAGAGATGCATCTACACCCATTCCAGCTCATGACAAGTACGATCCTGCCTTTTTGGTTTTGCTCCTCAATAGTTCTCATTCTGCACAGAATTCACAACAATGTTGCTTGTACTGTCTGAATATATTATTTTTTAATTAAATAAATTTTGTCATAAGTTTGAATGGTTTCAGCACTTTTATTTTGCCATCCTTTATAATTGCATACTTTAGAGTTTCATAATCTGTTTGATTTCTGAACATCTTTTTTTTAGATGTTGTGTGGATTCCTTAAAAAGGAAAGATATTGTGTACGCTTGTGTCATTAGATCATTTTTCGGCACTTTGTTTCATTAAGAATGGATATGTTGCAAACTTTCCATGGCAATTACTGCAACAGAAGCCCTTGTTTGCTTTTCTCAAGTTTTTTTCCCTACTTGATTTCCTGTTATTAAATTTAGATAGCTCTTTTTATGATGCCATGGTTCTCATGAAACCTTCATAAGGTTAAGACAAGTTGCTATGAAAGACACAAAAAATAACATATTGATATAAAATCAAAATGCAAACTAGGGGCAACATACTTCAGATCCCAATAGTTAGAAATGTAAAAGTAAATGCGCGGGAAAAAGAAGAGGAAAAGGAATTAAGATTAGACAGCAAATCAAAGCTGATAAAATATGTTTAAAAGGACAATGCTGTTCCTCACTGGCATCTATGGATACAACTAAAATCAGCCCAGTTTAATTTTGATGGAGATAAACATTTAATTCAAATGACAAATATAATTTTTTTTCTTGAGATATAGCCAAAACAAGTAACAGTGCCCTCCCCAAATTATCCACAATGGGAATGCATTCAATGCATTTTTTAATTCAATTATAATTTACTCAAGTATCATTATTAGATATTTAAATGATGAACTGGAATGCGTAATTGAGTAAGCATGATAAATCGCGCATTATTCATGTTACCTGATAGGACGAGCATGCAAGCAGTTATTAATAAAATAATGAATGGTCTAAAATCTACTTCTATGAGCTCAAGCCTGCAGTTTTTATGTTCAGCAAACATGAATGTCCCAAATTTTAATTGCTAAATATGCCCAGAAAAGACATGCTGGAGCTGTATTAATTTAATTTTTTTTACAGGGGTGATTGAATAATTGTTGAGCTTTTGCAACAATATCATAACAGGCTTTTTTTTTTCGGTTGGTTTGTCTTTGTCTCTTGTTTTTTTGCGTGATCACTGTATTAGGCACAAGCTCAAAGCTATTTATGGGTAAAAACACCAAAGATGAAACAAAAACCAGAATACAGAAGATATAAACAACCTCTTAAATATTTTATGATACTTTGAAAAAACAGAAAGCAAATTCAATTGTTCAGACTAAGGTACTGTATTTTGCTAAATCTGCAAATACAACAAGGACAGAGAAATAACTCAAGAGTGAAAATTTGCTACAGCCTTTGAAACCCCAACAATCTGAACTATGTAATTAATGTAAAAAAAGTATGCATTTCTGTGAAATGTAAGGACTGAGGTGAACGAAAAATGTGGAAGAAAATCTATGGAAAAGAAAATTTCCATGAAAAATGGTCATTTATGGAATATATAATTTTTTTTAATAATTGGTCTTTTATATAGAATTTTTTTTTTCTTTTACTGTACAACTGTTGAAGAGATGAGAGAAATGCACAGAGCCTAGGAAATATAGATACTCCTAATCATCATTCAGAGCACCTAAATTTGACACCAGCTTTGACCTTGGTATCGCTGTTTTAAAGTTGCTCTGATACTGTTGCCCTGGAAGAGAGCACTCCTGTCTTTTCCCTCTCCATTGCACCAAGAACTGATCATTTCTGCCCACTCCCTTGCATCAGCTACAGTGACTTGTTCAGTCTTGGGGACATTACATCAATGTACTGATGTCGCTTAAAACTCGTGATATTCTTCCAGGGTTAACTTTAAATTGATTTACCTTGAAGAAGCAGCAGAAATGTGGTGAAAGCTGGACCATGCATCTCAGCATCAGGCTGTTTTTAGATCAGCTTAAATTCATCATGAAACTGATCTTCAACAAGATGTCTAAAATATATTATATGAACAGGCTTTGGTTTCCTCACTTCAATAAAAAATGCTGATTATATGAAATTTCTCATCCAACTCTAATGGGCTTTGATTCACTTTTCTTGCTTGTTTAATGACAGGGGACATATAGAACATTTTTTCACTGTAGTTTCTGCTACATCTGTTGAACATAAGTTCCAGAATCATATTTACCTTCTCTTACTTCCTCAGCTACAGTCCCTGTTTTCAATCATTCCCTTTATCACGGTGCTGCTCTTTATATCAGTGGTAGATATTGCTGTCAAGACTTATATTGATACATATATTTTCCTATTTATATCAGAACTCATAGTTCATCGCTTAATAGAAAAAGAGATTCTACTTATCATGTTTCCAACAAAACCTCTTAAAACATTCTCATATTCAGGCTCAGAGATAGTTCTCCATCCTTACCCAGAATGTTTTTCCTAGACAAGAAGTAACACCATTTTCTTCAACATCACACATGCCTCACATATAACTCAGGCTTCTCTGCAACTGCGCTGTGGTGCTGCGCTTAAACCCCACAAAAGTTTCCATTATAGTCTCGGAAATATGCTATTTCTTTTTACCCTGTGAGACACCTGCTACCTTTCAAAACTATTCTTGTTTTTAGTATTTACTAATATTTACTTCTTTTTCCCCTCTAAGGCGTCCTCAAAAGGAAGGAGATTCATTGAAAATTCTGCTGCAAACACTGTTTTTTTCTTTCTTGTCTTTGACAGAGTCATCCATTCCTGTGCATCAACACATGGCCTCCCTGTTCTTCAACCCTACAGATCAGTGTCCTACTCTTCCCACTCAGACTTCCTCTCATATCATTTCTCTCACTCATCTCTTTAGATCAGGTTTAAAATCTTGCCTTTGCTTCCTGCCATGTTAAGATTCTAGCATCTATCATCCACCTGTTAACATTCTGGAACGTGCCTTTCCAAGTCTGCTTTTCACATAGTGAGGCAGCCATGGGTTCTCCCTGTGAACCTGTGCAAAGTTACCATGACTTCTGCCTGTAAACATTTCCTTACAAGTCTCCTGGTGAAATTTTCTGCAAATCTCTTGAGATGCCAGACTCTGTCAATGGCTGTCAATCCATCATACTGATAAAACTGGCTTTACTGTTTCTCAAACTTCTCTGTTTTTAACCCCTCTACTACAAGGGACTAGACTTAAATTTAAAGGCTTTGGAGAATGGGTTATTTCCCCCCCTTTTTTTATATGGCACAGTACTTAGTACAGAGAAATTTTAGCTATGACAGAGGTTGTGGCTGCTATGGTAAGAATAATCAATTATTATAATAGATTAACAATTATTAATATGAACATATAAAAATAATATACCAGAACCAAACTCTAAGTCTTTTACTATTACTCTAGTATTACATTTGCCACCAGACAAATGTTAGTGTTTTCTCAAATTAGAAATTACTTTATTTAAAAATCTTTTTATCCTTTCAATTAAAATATTACAGCAATACAAAGATGTTGGTAGAATTTCTGTACTTGAAAATTGTGAATGATGGAAAACGCACTTTGGGATAAAAGTCACTGGATGGCACATAAAGAAGTGGCTTTATTTCACTTCTCTTGGTAGAGCCCTTAGTCAAAGAAAAGGGCCATGAATGGCTATGGAAGTTGCTGCTGGTATTGTTATGGTGGGAATTCTAATAACATTTTTTAGTTATACAAAGAATAGATCGACTTATCTAATTATCTAAGAACAAGAATGCAACTAATTTCAGATTTTAAGTGAATGTATGACTAGAGAAGCAACACTTTTTTCAGATTGGATTCTTTTTTACTTATTATACCTCACCCTAAACATGCTCCTTAAGTTGTGTAACCTTCTGTGTCCATACAGATGGTAGGCTGATGTTTTGCATGGAAGCCCCCTTGCTCAACATCCACCTTCTATGATAATCCAGAAGCAGCAGCAGCAATCTAACAGGATGTTCCTTCATCAGTGATGCCATCAGAGAGAGCTGCTGTGTGACCTCAACATTTCAGAAAAATGCCCCCATGTAGAAAGTAAACAATGAAATAATTTGTGTTTATCCTACTACTGCTTCCCCAGTTCTACTGCTTCCCCCAGTTCAGGTAAGAAATGGTGATGGCTCCTCACAGAAAGCAAACAAGGTCTGCAGAAGATGTAGACATACCTTAGTTTCATTAGCCTCATTTTAGCAGATCAAAAAGATTCTGAATATAGACAATATCTGAGCTGGATCCATTATCACGTGTGTTATTCATAGGGTTAGACCTGATTATGCCTTCTGGCATCAAAATCTAGTAGTAATCCATGAGGACAGCCTTCAGTCAGAGTAATCTAACTTTTAAAAGGCCTTCTGCTTTTCAGTGTCCTTTCAGTTCCTGGGAATGAAGACATACTGCTCCAGGGAATCCACTCTGAGCTCCCTCAGGGCTCCAGTCCCTTTGTGCTGGGGAGGTCAGGGATGGCCTATGACAGCTTGGTGATGAATTAATTGGTCAACACTTACAAATTTATATATTGAAGGGAAGTATGAAGGAATGATTTAACAGATGTATTTGTGCAGGCAGAAATTTATGGGCATGTGAATATTCTGTGCCAGGACTTTTGAGCTGCTGGCAAATATCCTTGCCAGAAGTCATGGAGCTCAGATTTACACAGAGTATATTTGTCATTAGGGTTGGTATTCATCAAATGTAACCTCAGTATCTTGTATTACTAAATGTCCCAATGCGAGTTGTTTCAATTTTTTCCAGAGATAACCCTGGAATTATCTTTAAAGCACTCAACATTCAATCCCTCTCTCCAGTTTTGCCTTTGCTCAACTCCCAGCTCTCTGTGTTGAGTGTGAATGGTGACATTTCTGAAGAAAGGCAGCATGACTGAAAGTTGCCTCACTGTTGATGTCCATACTGTTACGGTTTGGAGGTGATGGATTTTTTTTTACCATCTGAAATACCACAAAAGCTTTGGCTTCATAGAAGATCTCACACTGCTATAACATGATGACTGCAACTTGCGGGGGTGGCCTCTATGAGCCGCTGGCATATGGGTTTTATGCATTAGGGTCTGTAAAGGAGATACCACTCGCAAAGATTTACAGTGTGCCAGGACTGTGTGCCAGATGGTAAAAGCCATATGAGTTGCAGAGTTCTTAAGAGTTTTTTTTTTAGTTTGTTTTTGTTTATCATAGAGAATATGCTTCTGCGTTCATAAAGTTTCAGCATGTTCTGCCTACTGCGTCATGGAGAAAAATATTAACTCCATCCTGAATCCAGGCCATCAGGAGTATAAAAATAGTATTTAAAAAAGGAGGTAGGCAGGCTGTTTCCTGGGACAGAAAAAATAGTTGGTTTAAAATACATTCTTGCTATTTTGATACTAAAATGAATAGATTGTTACTTATGCTATTCTCTGAAATGATTTATTCAGAAGATTAACCAGAGTTCTTTGAAACAAGAATATTTAAATACTCTGCTTATCCTGCTCACCAGGAAATGCCAAGTTTTTCTTGCTATGAAGAGTCACTCACATTTGAGCATATGTTCAATAGGATCATGGCGGGCCTTCCCCTACCACAAATAATTGGTATAATACAGTAAGCCCCTGTGATTTGAGGTCACAGGCCAGGCAAGCCAGTGTAACTCAAGGGACACTGGACTAGCAGGAATTCCAAGTACACCCCACATGGGAGTGAAGGCAGAGTGTGCACGGGCTGTAGTGGGGTTGCAAACCCACAACATTTAGTACAATAGATCTATCTACTGTGATAAAAAGGACACAGCATCAAGGTATTTAACCGGATTGCCCATCTTCTTTGAAGCCTGCTAACTACTGTGCTTGTGAAAACTCATCTAAACTCACAATTTCTTCACAAAAAAGAAGACATGGGATGGGCAGGAAAACTGTGGAGACACCGGACTGAGAAGACCCTGAGGGCAGAGACCCCTCCGCGGGCCCACCCCTCAGGCTGCGGGTGGGCGCTGCGCAGGCCTCGTCAGCGCTTCCAGCCCGGCAAGATGGGAGCTCGCCCTCCCGGCTCGCCATGGCTCCCAGCTTCGCTGGCCTCGGGTTCGGGTCGGGGCCCGGGCCGGTGCCGCCAGGTGGCGGGGCGGGCCCGGCGGGCAGTGCTGGGCGGGGGCAGCGCCGCGGCGTGTTGCTGTTATTGTCCCTAAATAGCTGACCTTGGAGAGACGCGGCCCTGCTCCGAGCTCTGCGCTGCCGCCCGCGCCGCCTTATCAGCCGTTTGTTTAGCTGGGTGGGAAGCCGGGCCCCGCCTGCCCGGCCCGCCAGCAACTTCGGGATTTTTCCACCGGCCGCGCCGGATTTTTCTAGGCTCTTTGTAGCGAAGTATCTTGAAGCACGGAGTATGCCCTGGTTTTAAAATTTGTGTTCCCCGGGGTGCGTTAGGGAACACGGTGCCGCGATCCGATCAGAGCTGGCTCCGAGCTACACCCGGAATGCCGCAAGTTTATGTGAAAATGAAGTAATCGTAGGTTCAGTATAAATTCTTGTGTTAAAACCCACCTACCCCCCCCCCCCCCCCCCCNCCCCCCACCCCCCCCCCCCCCCCCCCCTCCCCCATGCTTTGAATCTGAGTCACTTCAACTAGACTATAGCTACCATTGACATACAGGCTGTGGATGTGATCCAGGAAAACAAGATATTTTGGGACCAGTGAAGGGCACCTCACGTTTGTATTGCTTACTGGTAAAATTATTCATTTTTGTTGAAACCTGCAATTCCTGGCTGAACCATGCTGGGATAAATAGGGGTAAAACATGGTTTGCCTGGCTATTGATAGTAAGCTGCATGCTGCTTTGCGTGAGTGAGAGATCAGTGCTGCTTGTGGAGGCGTCCCAGTCTAATCCCTGCCGTAGACAAAATTGACAGCACAGCCACGTGGTGTACATGGCAGATGAAACTGCATGAATGCTTTATATTTTTGTTAGTAAATTCGAAGTGTAAATTGGTAGCGGGAATTCTGTTGTAACCACCAAAAATAATCCTGCCTTGTGCCAATTCTCCTCCATGTTTCCTGATACGTCTCTGTTTTCCTTTTTGTCTGCTGCGAAACATTGAGGCTTTTAGTCAGTCTCTCAGCCATTCCAGGGAATTTATTTTTTTGGTTAATTGAGCTACCAGTCTTGTTTTCAGGCACCTGGACTTATGTTCAATGGACATGGGCGTTTATGCTCAGAATCCAGTAACCACCCTCATTTTACCCTTAGTTATTTGGAGCCAGTTTGCTAACTTAAATGCGCCCTTTTACATACATAAGTGATTGCTTTTTCCTTTTCCTGCTCCTTTTTTCTGTAGTGATTCAAAAATGTACTTCCAAACAATGAAAATTACAACACAGGGCAAAGTATAAAATGTTGAGAAGCTCCTAATCAGACCCAAACTTGCAGCTGCTGATCCAAAGTGTTAAGCCAATTTTTGATACATCTCTGCAAGGCAGTTCATATGTGGGACAGGCATATATGTGAATGATTCATCACACAGAAGTCCTTTACAACCAAGGAAGTATATGCAACCTATATTTCCAGAATGGAGCAGATCCATAAACAGAGACAACAAGTTTATAGAGAATAATTCTTACAAAACAGATCAGGTTGGGCTTTTTTTTTTTTTTTTTTTTTTTTTTTTTTTTTTTTTTTTTTTGTTCTGTAGAAAAAGACTTTGGAGCTGTTTCTGAGAAGTTTGTGCAGCTGTTAGTTTAGTTAGGTAGAAGAAGGTTTTGGCTTTCAGTGTAAAGTAAATATTTTCAGGGATCAAAGAGGTGGAAAATGGGGATGAGGGGAGTGTGCGTGTTGAGAGGTAACTACTCAACTCTAAGCAGCCTATTACACAAACAGGTATTGTGTCTATGTTTTTGTCTACCACACAACTAATACCCTGCTAATGAATGAAAGTATGTATTGACTTATGTTTTGGATGACATGAATTAAACACATCCAGAAAGCAAACCTGAGAAGTTCTTGTTTTTCTGGTCTCCTTTCTCCCTCATGACTCCAAGAGGTATGGTGTCTAGCCTTATGTCTTGCCACACTTTTCTCCACTGACAGAAAAGCTTTGAGTTTCATTTGAAGGGATTTGTGTTAACCACTAGCTAGAGGTCCAGAAATTCTCCATTCATGTGCAGGTGAGCCCTCAGTCCAAGTGTTCTCCTTAATCTAGCAACTGCACCTGGAGATTTGTCTTAAAAGCAGGCAGAAGGATTGATTGGGTGTTTTTGGCTGGTTTTGGGTTGATTGGGTGTTTTAGCTGTCTTCAGTTTTCAGAAGAGGATTTTGGGATCTAGGCACAAACATTCATGAAACAGAGCCACCTCTAAAGCAACAACCAGAAGCAAGGGTTTAAGCCTGAAGGCATCTCACAAGGCAAGGGATGGAGGCCACAAGGAGGCCTCTTACAGCTCTTTCCCAACGGTTTGACCAACGTGACACCACCGCACCAAAATGTAGCTGGTCCTTAGGTACAGGCAGCCAAACCCCAGGGATGTAGCAGGAGACAGGTTGCAGAAGCCAAGTGCATTCAGGACCCTGACAGACTTCAGCTGTCATGAGCATGAGAATAAAATAACTGCTCTGAGATTTTTACACCATTCCTCAACATTTTCTTTATACACAGCAAAAAGGAGGAGATGTAACTAGTCCCTGTCACAGAAGAGGAAGAAAGCACAACATTCTCATCAGGCCTGCAAAGGCTGCACAGAGGGCTTTCAGCCTGAAACAGAACGGTTCAGTAACATCAGGTTGCAAGCACCACCTCAGCTTCCTGCCTGAACTAAATGCTTCCTCTGGCTCCCCATGCTCTTTGTCCTTGATTTCATGGGTCCTCGAGAGTTCCTGTTTCCTTAGACAGTCCCTGGAGCACCCACCTCTCCCCACAGAGTTTGCATTTGTTGTCTGTGGTACAGAAGTCACCAAACTTCATTCTGTGCTGCTCTGTGTTTATGGAGAGCCTCTCTTGAAATTATTTGGAAAGCCATTCATGCTCTACTCCTTCAGATCATCTGCCTTAAGGTTACTCCTAAGAAGGATGCATTTAGAAAATCAGCCAATTACACTAATGATGGCTAACCTGAGGGGTGGGAGGGAAGAGGGTGGGGGGTTTTAGGTATGGTAATATTTAAATTATAATTATTGATTAGCTCATGTTTCTAAAATGGTTTAAACTTCAGATGCATGTTTTTCATCAATCATTCAATTTCATAATTTGTATTAGTTCTTTAGATACAATCTCCAGTTGATTTGGTTGTAAAATCGTTTTCCTTCACTAAATAAAAGAGGTGATTAAGAATATCTTAATTACGACTCTGATTCAGAAAAACAGACAAATTAAGTGTGTCCTAAAGAGCTATGCCAAACTGGAACCAAAATTACTAGTGCTACTTGTAGTATAATTTTGGCCTGTTATTTTTGTTACCTTTTTCTTAATTTCTCTGCTGAGGATTTGAGCAGTGAGAGTTATTTGAGCCATCAGGTTAAGATATGGGACAGTCTTTTAGCACTTTCATGGAAGTTTTATTTTTCTTGTTTGCCTCATCTTTGATTTGTCATGAGCAAGAAAAAAGGTCATTGATAAGGATGACAGTAGTTAGTAGATTCTACCTACTGTTAACATGCCCAACCTGCTAGCAGCATAATATTCCTTTTAACAAATTTGCCAGAGTTCTTATGTCCAGAACTGGAAGACTTCAAGTACTCCTCAAATATGGAAGAGAGGGTACTGAAAGAATGTCATGGATTAGTATGCAGAATTATTTTGAATAAATAGGTTTTTGAAAGAGCAGCCTCAGAAAATACACTGCTTCCTGAGATTGCGGTTTGTAACTTTAATAACTGCTGTGATTGGTGAAGTGACAGAAGATGAATGGGGTTGAAATCCTTCACTTTGTGGCAAGACACATAAATGAGATAGAAATTACCTAGATTTCACAGAGATTAATAATCAGTTATGTAGGTAGCTACAGCTGGTGCTTGTCTCGGCACATACCTTTGTTGACTGGCCAGAATATGAAAATCTTGTGGAGTTTATTGATTGTTTCTGAATTATCTGAAGAAATTGTTTGATAACAGTCCACAATTGTTTTGAAACTATTTCAGACACATTCAATAAAGCATGTTAGAACTGCTACTTATCTTTCAGGATCAAATGGATAAACAAGGCTTTTGTACATACATTTGAAAAAGCTCTGGGGAAAATTAAGCAGAATTTTATTTGCAAATACAAACTGTGTCTCAAAGTCCACCATACCGGTAACTTTAATCAAAGGCTTTCTAGACTTTATGATTTGTTACAGATAGCATTTATTTTGCACAGGAACTGTATAAATAAGGTGGAGGAAATAAGATCTATACTATATGTCTCCCGGACATTCTGCAGCTATTAGTAGGATGTACATAAAATTACAAAGAGTGAAACAATTAGGATAAAGGTGTTGTCAAGAAGGTATATTACTGGGAGCATGGTATAGCTGTTTTTGGAAAAAGGGGCATAATGAAGAAATATATTGACCAGCTGTTACCAGACAAAATGGTTTAGGAAGAGTAAAGTGTGTTGAAATTAAAGCTGATGTCCATGCAGTTACTGGGAGGAAAATGATTATGCTTTTTATTGGCCTGAAGGGGTTGTAAATGAAAATGTTACAGTAGGATGTGAATCTTTTAATACAGATGAAGGGCTAAGAATGAGCAAATGCCAATTCCCTTCCTAACAAGCTACCTTCAGCCGTAGGGCATATATGGAATACAACTTAGGTTTAAACATGTTGTGGGAACCATGTTGGGTTTATGTTACATGTGGCTCTCTTATTTGTGAATCCATTACAATGAACAGTGTTTAATAAATATATGTACTTTATATGTATGTGTATATGTATATATAAAAAACCCTCCTGATTTATGAAGACTTTTAGTTATGTGCTTAAACAAAGACTGTATTTATGTCCCATTGAATTTGAGCTGTGCTTGAATCCTTTTCTGGTCCGAGACCTTAGACAATTACTTTCCTTTTCTGGGCATCATGACATTTCTTGAAACTCACATTTTGCAAGACCGATGTGATATGCTACAAAAAAGTATTTTCTCATGAAGACTTTGTCATTGTTCCCGTTTTCTTTCATCTCACATAAAAATAACTCATGCTGAAAATGCAGTCTGTGTATACTGGCAATTAAAAACAAATCAGGAAATCTCTCTGCTATATTAAATCACACATGCCTAGTTATGATTTAACATGCTGGGGGATGAAATCAAATTCCATCCTGAAGTATCAAACACTGCTTTTGTAAACACTAGGTTTCTCATTCAGAATAACTTTTTTTCTCCATGCTTATACAATTAATATATGCATCCCAAAATTCCTGTGGAGAATTAAATTATTGGGTTGCCTACCAGTAAATACATGTGGTTCCTGTTTAAAACAATGTTCCAGGTAACTGAAAATGAGAAATCTTGGAGTGCACCCAGGTTTGCTTTTTCCAATGCAAGCAAGCTATCTTGCAGTTAACTATGCTTCTTCAGTAAAAAGGCAGCAAGAGGAGACGTTAAAAATAGAGAAGAAGCAAGAGAGAGAAAGAGTGTGTGGAAACCTAACACAGCACACTAGGTGCAAGTCCTGCCTTTGTTTTCACTGAAACAACCCTACTGAAATAACTAATGCTGGAAATAAACATTAGTTTATCAAGATATTCAGTAAACAAAAAATAACCGATGTCACGGTGCCTCAAAGTGGAGGAGATATGCCAAAGATACTGCTGGAGGACATTCAGCCAAGTTTCTTGGTTGGTCTCATCAAAACAAGTTAATTCTCTTGTTTTTCACAGATCTGTTTCAACTGCTGTCTCTCTCTCTGTAAGCAGTGAGAGAGTATACTGAGTTTATGTAAAATATTTTCTATGAATAAGCACAGAGTCACGAGGCTGGGATCCAAAGCACATGTAGGCAGTTAGTGAAATCTTTTATGGAGAATTAATATTGAAAATTATGGTGATGATTATTATTAATATTGACTTCTGAGGGAATATCGAAGCAGGCCTAAATGTAGATAGCAAATTTGTATGGCTGCAATACAACATGGCAGTAGAAAAATGACATTGTAATTTGATGCTGCACACAGAGAAGCTGTATCAAAGGGGAAAGAGAGAGCTGCAGTAAAGCCGCAGTGTAAACACTACCTGGAATTCCCTTTTTAGGTTGCTGGCCAGGATGCATTGCCAACTGCGTGACACCCAAAGAGCAGCAAAATACCAGGGAAATGTTGAAGGTAAGACTACAGTCTTGAGAACATGTTTTTTTGCCGAGAATGGCTGAAGAGAAATGTAGTTTAAGTGCATAGAATTAAATGCCAAAGAAATGCAAGCAATTAAAAAACTTATGGAACTTCCTAATATGAGAATAAGAGCCTTGTATCAAGGGCACTTGGTGTGCTTGTTGACCTTGCATTCATTTTTCTCTGCCTCTGTCATTTAGACTAGCTGCTAGATATGATCTGATTGCAGTGAACTATCTCAGGACACTTGTAATTTGTGGTACTTGCAATTAGCCTCATCAAAATGGTAGAACCACAGGCTGTGGGTATTACAGCTGCAGGCAGAGGGGAGTCATAACAGGCACCATTGGAGCCTGTCTCAGTCGGGAAAGCTGGCAAGGCAGCTTGTAAGCTGGTGCACAGGAGAAGACACTTATTCTTTGGGTGTATCATTCAAGACAGACAGGGCCAGCTTGCTGCTCAGGCAGAGTAGGAAGTAGCCAGCAGCAGCAGAGCCAACAGCTTTGCCTATGCCAAAGGGCGCAAGGGCTGTTTGTAAGAGGAGAGCTTGCTGCATAAACAGCAAATTCCTGCCTCCTCTTCCTTCTCCTCTTCTGTTCTGTGGCTGAGAAAGGGGTGAGAGTTTGCCAAAAGATGAGCAGCACTGAATTCCTGTTTATATTATAGATGCCTGAAGAAAAGGTTGACTGCTCCATCTCAGTTTGACCCTCATACCCAGGATCTCTCCAAATTCTTCTAGCCCTACCATCTGCCCCAGTGCCCTTTAGCTTCCTTTTAAGTCCTTTCACTCCACCGGTGTGCTAAGCCACCTTAGTCTGTTCCCACCACCAGCTTCCTGACAGTACATTCCCTGAGACAAGTCAGTTCTCCTTGTATGGTAAGTGGCTTTGAGGGGTTTAGTTTTACCACCCAAAAGACAGATGACTAGTCACATGAGGCTGATTTTTTACTGCCCCAAAGGGACATCCTAACTTAGGATAGACGAGTTGATATAGTAACTTTCACAGGATGAATGTGATCCCCAAACTATGTCTGCATCAGGCAGCAGCATAAGCAAGTCTGTAGACCAAAGCGGTTGGGAGTCCCTTATGTACATGCCCCATGCATTTTGGGAGTTTGTACTCAGCTAGATTTCTTCTGATGCAGTCTGGAATTTAAGTATACAGTAACATTTGAAGTGTCACAGGTATGGTTTATGCCTGTGTCTCCTGATTTAGCTCTGTCTGGAAGGAAACCTTCTTGTGCATTCTGAGGCAGCTCCACATTGTAACTCAAACCACAGGAAGTGGGGAAGATTTGAATTAAAACTCTGCTGTAGATACACTCTCAAATGATTTCCAAATATTCTTAAGAGCCACTTGTAGTAGATTTGGTTTTCAAAAGTCTTTGCAAAGAACAAATTAATTGTATCCATCAGTTTGCTCTTATCTATCATTATATTCGTTCTTTCTAAGAATTTTAATAGGATAGACATCTTTACTATTACAGAATCTGAATTGTTTAGTTGTCATCATTTTATATTAATCTGTGGTGCTTTTCAACTCTCTATTCAATTATGTTCTCATCTGTTTTTCTTTGCACTAAAATAAGACCTGTAAACAGAACCCACAAACATACTTACAGTATTGACTGTGTAAAGCATCTCATCTCGATCTATAAAGTGAATGGAGGTTATTTTATGAGAGGAATTTTGAAAGATCTTTGCCATATTTTCTGCATTTCAAATGTTTGTACCAGTTGGAACAGTGAGCATGTCGCTGAATAGATGGTGAGTAAAATCTTTCCATTCAATGGGACTAGGAGATCAGATACTAGATCAGACACCATGTCTGGGAGATTATCTTGGAGTCCTTTCTTGGTCTAAGTGTAATTGTCATAGCTCAGTGGGACAACAGGGAGCATAAGCAGAGGAAAACAGAGGATTTCCTGTGAATATGTAAGAGGTAGTGGTGGGCATTGATAGGAGTCAATAGATGAATGAGCCAGGGTCTGCTGCCGAGAAATGCACTGTTTGCATGTCTCTTGTATGGACTGAAACTAAGGGGGGAGAAGGGTCCTAGGAACTGTACTGTGAGAAAAGAAAGTCTAAAACTCTGAAGAAAGGACTTCTCTTGAATCTTAGGTTCACACATTCTGATCAGCTTTGCAGCTTGTTATTTTTCACCCTCTCTTTTACTCCTAGTGATCATGTTCAGGTAAACAATGCTGCTTCTCAGAAAGTTGAGAGTTCCCAGGATATCCCTTTTCAGCAGCTAGAAGCTGGCAGCGCAGGGCCCTTCTGTGTGTGCATGAAGACTGCAGGTCTGTGAACTCTTGCTGGGGCAGTGAGTTGCCTGTCTGGCCTACTGCGGTGAGGTACCCTGACTGTAGAGCAGCTCAAAGGCATCTGGAGAAATGGTAATTTCAATATAAAGGGAGTTATAATTACAAACATGAGAATAATAGCAGGGAAAAATAATCTTGTCCTTTCCATGTAGAGATGCAATGCAATACAACAAAGGAACACTGGCACTGATTTAAATCTGAACTACTGAGCTCTAAGTAGATATGCAGGAAAAGATAGCACACAATAGGCCAGAGAAAGAAACGTAGTTAATTCAATAGCACCATCTTTCACATGCATTTGTCATAGGGACAGCTAATGAATTATGATTTTTTTAGGTCTGATGCAGCCAAATTTTGAAATAAGTCAGGATCATTCATACTTTATCAACAGAAATGTTCATCTGATAGGATATGATCTCTGTTTGTCATCTGCAATGCATGACGGAATCCTTTGGAGTCATGTTTTAAAAAATATTAATGAAAGCAAGAAGACAACTGGAAAAAATGCAAAGAGAAATGCCAAAACAAATTCTTCTTCTTTAGAAGAATTCTGAAGCAAGGCTTCAAGTGCAATTTAGGACATTACATAGAGGAAATAAGATACAGGACAGAAGATAAGCTTTCTTCTGGAGCTTGAAATTAAATTGTGAATCAGCAAGGTACAGAAATATAATGCAGATATTTCAGACAGAGGTGCTGTAACTACGTCCCTGTGACTATTATATAGCTAATTACTTTTATGTTTTCTGGATGAACCTAATTTTAGGTCTTTTTTAATAGATTCACAAATAATCTTCTGGTAACAGTATTAGTGGTTTAAAGCATCTTCTCTTATTAAAGTTGGGAATCAATTGCTGCTTACCGAGCAAGTTTTGATTTCTGAAAGGCATATCTTATTTATTTATAAAATTCTGTCTTAATTAGGATTTAAGGTGCTATATTTTTCTCAGACAAAAATGTCAGACAAGAAAAGGTAAGATATAGATGCTTTTTTTTTTTTTCTGAAGCATAAGCCTTTGATTTTTATGAAGGGTACTGGTCTGTGAGGGTGCAGAATATCTCAGAGAAGAGAAGAGGCTGGAGCTAAGATGAAATTTGGGATTGATTGAAGTGCATTGATAAAATGTAACCACTTCCATGACACAGAGTTCAAATGACTTTATATTACTGGTTGTATTAAACAAGAAATATACACAAACTAAGAAGGGGATAGAGAATGCAAACACAATAATGTTTGCCAAAACCAAAGCGAGCGCTCACTGAATTAGTCTATTAATTTCTTAGCCTGTGAAAATTATATCAGGCTTCATTCCAAAATACTCCATTGTCATTCTGAGAAAAACAACTCCAAACAACCTTGGAATGTCAAAAACAGTTTGAAATGAATCACTAGTTAGTATTCACATTTTGGAATCACAAAAATGTTGACAGGCGCTATATTCTTCTAACAAGTTTCAGATTTGATGGATTTGAGTCTTTACGCAGAGTTTTGGGGTTATAGATTGAAGCCTTTTTATTTTTTTTCTTTTTTTCTTTTTCCAGTGATCCAAATTGGCTGTTGCCATTGTCCCTACAGCTCTAATATTTTACAGGGAGAAGGGTACAAAATGCAAAACTGCAAATTGAGGAAAAATCAGACAAGGTAGCATCTGTAGGCTACAGAGGAGGTATTCATGACTTGATAGCCTGAGCATCAGTCTGTTGTAATAATTCATGTGTTATCAGTGCTGAATGAAAGAATAGTAAAATAAAAATATGTGTGAATATTGAAATTATTATTTTTTCTATATATATAGCTTTAAGTCATGAGGAAATTTATGTAGAAAACTTTTGAAGGAAAATATAGTGCTGTGATGTTTTTACTTAAAGTGTAATTGTGGAAGTTATGATAAGATAGGTAAAATAACAGCCCTTATTAAATAAGTGGGCTCTTGCTTTCACACATAAAAACATAATGCCAAACTGACAATAACTTAAATATTACTGGAAGAAGTTGGTTCAGCATGACTTTTGGCACCTTTTGTTCCTTGTCTGATGCTTTCTTCAGTTGAACACTTTTTTCCTTTACCAGTTTTATGAAAAGTTTGTTACCTTTTATAGCTCTTCCTTTCCTATCATAAATTAAAAGGCTTAGGGAGGAGTTGCTCCCTTGAGTTACTTCTAAGTTCTGAAAGTTTTGGCACAACCAACTTTTAATGTTCAATAACTTTCTAAAGAATACGAGCTTTCTGAGAGACCTGCAACAGCTTCATCCTGTAACTTTGGGATTGTATTTACTGTTCTGAAGAGGAGTGGCCTTTCAGTTTGGCACAGGGACAGTGTGGTCTGATCAGTGTTGTCAAGTGCTTGCTGCTCACAAGTTATTTGAATGAGGAGTTGCCAAGAAAAGTTGCTATGGTAAAGGATTGTTTTGATTTTTAAAAAAATAGGGAGGAGGGCAGCACAGACCTACCACCAAGAATGATTCTGTTGTGATGATGTATTATGAATCAAAATCATGTAAATACTGTGTTAGTAAAATGGCAGTTCTGAAGGCAGTGGTGATGTAGGGCTGAAAATAGATCAAGGTAAAAAGACATGAAAGGAGTTACCTTGGGAATTAATTGTAGAGAAATGGCTCGAGGAGCAAGGCGGCCATGGAATGCCAGAGTCTCTGTCTCTGCAGATTTTGCCCCTGCAGAGCACAGACAGGGCATTGTGCGAGCAGAAGGCAGAATTTTGAAGATAACTGCAAGGACGATGTCCTTGGTGGCCTGGAAAGTATCGAGGCCTATGAAAGAAGGATTGTAGTCAGGGAAGATGTCCTTGGTGGCTTGGAAAGTACCGAGGCCTATGAAAGAGGGATTGTAGTCAGAAGAGTAGAAAAAACTAGATCATAGGGACCACGAGAGGGTGGGAACAGGTTGATGTGACTGTACAACTAACCAATAATAGAATGACAAGTAGTTTTACTAACCAATGATTCTATGACATGTAATATTGCTAGGTGCTGCAAAAATGTACTTAAGGCTGTAAACCTGATGAATAAGGGTTTATTATGAGGATTATTATGATGATTATTATTTGAATTCAAATTGACGATTAAAGGATTGAAGCTTGCTTATAAATCATATTGATTTGTGTGTCTTGCTTCATTCACCGACGGAAAATGGCGCCTGTCTCTTAAGTGAGGTGACTCTTCAGTGAGGTGACTCTTAACTGAGGCTTCTCCTAAACGAGGTAACTCTCAAATGAGGTTTCTCCTAAACGAGGTGACTCTCAAATGAGGTTTCTCCTAAACGAGGTGACTCTCAAATGAGGTTTCTCCTAAACGAGGTGTCTCCTAAACGAGGTTTCCTGCAACATTGGTGACAGTGTGGATTTCTTACAATACGTGTTGCCGTTCTGCAACAATTAATAAAGATGTGATGGAAGATTTTCTTTTTAGAGCAGACCTATAACTCATTTTCAATTGGTAGTGACTAAGCTGTATTGTATGAATGGTAATAGTTGAAAAGGGAGCCCAAACTTTGCGGAAAAACCTAATGAAACTGTTTCTAATAATTACATAGGTTTTGATCCCCCCAAAATATTTTCTATAGCAATTTCAAGGCCTTGTCCTGTGCATTAATTAATTTTTTTTTCAGGTAAAATAGATTGGCTTCATCCTAACATTGCAAATTTCTCACATGGTTAATGAAGCCATCATCTTTGGGGTGGCTGATCCTCTCCCCTCCAGTCAAACTCTCATAACAGTGGCCAGATATGCAAACCATCTTGTCATCCCCTTTAATTCAGTGATGCTTGTGAACCTTACTGGATTGGAAAGTGCTTCTTGTTTTGAATATCTTTCCTCAGGGGGTGGGGAACCAAGTTTGATGGAGTGACTGCGTGCTTGGAGATCGGTGCAAACCAGTGTTCATCTGATTTGCTGTCAGCAGCTTATAGTCATTCATATCCTTATCAGATGCTGTGCTTCCAGGCAAGAAAATACATTGATGCTTTGTTTTTTTTTTAATATTTTTTTCTTTTTACTTTTTTTTACAAAAAGGCTGTGCCAGCCCTCAGCAGAGAGAGTGACGAATTGGGAGAAAGAGGTTTTTACCTTGGCTGGCACGGAGCAAGTAGTGCAGGTGACACTACAAGGGATGGGTCTTGTGAGACACTCAGGTCACATACTGGAGTGTGGGAATGGGAAAGGAAGCATCCAAGCCAGACAAGGTTGGGCACTGGGATATACAGGACTTATGAAGGCAGATCCAGCTCTAGAATGGGCCAGAACCTGTGATGGATCTTCCACCTGTGAGCTGCAGGGGAACGGGGAACTGGAGCAAGATTTTGGGCAGTGAGCGCAAGAGAAGTACTCTAACTGCCAAGAGTGTAATGTTTGTTGTGATCACTGCTGTACAGTAGCTTAGCCCAGTGTCTACACAGCTGAACAAGACATAAATAAACTACCTGTAATACCCTGTTCTTACACAATGCCCTCCACCCATAGATTTCAAAGTTCTTTCCAAAGAAGCCTGACATTATTATTCATACTTTTCTGAGGGGGAAGCTATGGTAAAAGACAAGAGAATGACTTCTCCATGGTTACCCAGCAAAACAGTGATACACCTGGGACAAGGACACAGTTCTCCCAAATGCCAGAGTGCAACTATGCACATGAGAAACTCTGCCTTTCCATATTTGCCGGTGTCCTGTTCTTTTTAAAGGATTTTCCTGGTACTAAGAATGTGTCTCTTAGTATTTCAAGGTAAATAACAAAAAACCCTGCTAATTTAATAACTAGCATAGGAAGATTTCATGCATGAGCATACAATTAAATTAATCATCTTCACAGAACTTGACCAATAAATAGGAATCCATTTTGCCTTTTCCTTCTGTGTATCCGTGTGACTCTCTAACAACATCTGTAGCAGATCATTGGTAGCCTGTGATCTGTCCTTTCACCTTGACAGATAATTTAGTGTTTTGTTTTTACCTAAACTGCTTGATGAGTGATACAGGATTGTTGCTTTCAGTTAATTATTAGTGGTGGTGTTGCAGGCTCAAAAGCTCAAACCCATCCTCTTTCAATGGAACAGCAAAATTTATGACTAACAGGTAGGTTTCAGCCTTTATTTTTCCAGTGGGCTAAAACCATATCCACAAAGGCCACTCTTTCTGAATGTGAAGTGATTCAAAATGCCTCTGCCTATATCTACTGACCATACAGAAAAGTATAAGTAGGGCCATGCACCAAGGCAACCAAAGATGAAAAAGCTGTGGAAAATTTGCAGTGAAACATTCTTGGAGTCATCCTTCTAGCAGAAATTATGTGCAACAAAAGAACAATATTAATAATTCATTCAGCTCTAGAAAGGAGTTACTACATTTTCCTTGATTGAAATGATAGCTAAATGATGTCTGTCCAAGATTTTGTGTGCCCAGTGGGGAAGATGTACCCTTGATCTGCCTAGAACCTCTAGTAAATCCATGACTGCCTTAACACATCATTAACAGAACAGTTTAATACATGCAGTATTAAAATGATCAGATCCTTTGAAAGTCAGCCAAACAACACAGAAACTCATTTCCAGAACTGACTTCTACCTCTTTATAATACCCTCCTAGTTCGCTCCAAAAACTATGTGATGAGGGAAAATCCTGAATTCTTACCTTTTTGCCTGAAATCAGGAGCAGATTCCCAAGCCACTCTGCATGTCTTAATTTTAAGATGATACAATCTGTTCTTTTTTTCTCTAGTCTAGGTGTTGTTTCAGCATTTTATGCACTGTGTCACATGTGCAATCCAAGGTGTGGAGAAAAATCTTCTTGTACTCTTGGGCTGTGCCTCCACAGGTCTGTTTGGAGCTTTCCATGGGTGCAGCACTGATCAGTTGCTGAAGAGAGTACAGGGCTAAAAACTGGGGGAGGCCTGGAGGAAACTTTCCCCAAAAGCCCTCAGAAACATGAGCAGGCAGGGCATAGCCTACATTCCTGGGGCAAGGGAGAGTCACAGGTGTTGTCAGTGATTATTTTGGGGAGCAACCCCACCATTAGGAGTGCCAATGGAGTGGATGGGTTATTGCTGCCCCAAGAGTGCTGACGGCCAGTGCTGGACTAGAGCTGGTGCTTCTGGAGCCTTCTCTCCTTCAGCATCCCTGACTCCTCCAGTCTCTTATGCAGTGTCTGTCAGCAGCTGTGCCAACATGCACAAAACCAGGCAGGGATTGGGCTGAATGCAGCTGGTGGCAGCAGCTGAGTGGGAATAAGTTATACCTGTATGAGAAGCCTATGAGTTGCTGTCAGATCACTGGTTCTGTTTTCCTTGTCTGTCTTCATTTTGCAAAAATGGTAGATGAGGACCTGAACTGAAAAACTATTAAGAATTGGGTTCTTTACGCTTTTTGGCCACACATTTAGAGAGAGAGAAAACTATTTACTGAGGAATTTCATCTGAAACCTGGAAAATTTCTTGCCAAAACACAAATGAAATGAGCACTCTGTGTCACAGTCTTTAGGAAACACTGCATTTAGTTTTATTTTAGAAGCAGCTGGTTATTGCTGGATGGTGACAAGGCAGAGCATGGCAGTGAAGGGGTCACCCTTCTGCAGAACCGTTTACCAAGTTCTGATCTAAAGACAATCTTCAAAAATAAATGAAAAGGGGATGCAGTCTGTATGAATTCAGAGATGACCTAGTGCACAGTTTACAGCTGCTTAAAAGAGGAGAATTCAGTGTGTGTGTGGGATGCTGGAAAGCTGCCCTGTGTTTGGATATGCAAAATAAAGATCTATTTTGTAAAGGAGCTGAGCACCTGGAACTTTCTTCTGGCATTAGCCTACTAGTCAGATAAAGCAGATAAATGCTAATCTAATCAATCTATTAAATAATTATTTTTTCAATGAAATAGAGACTAAAAAAAAAAAAATCTTAGTAACAAAGCTCTCCAGTCAATATGTTTGCATAAGTAGTGAGTGGGTACGGAATGCTAAATAGAGGCTACAGTGATATTTGTGTATATACACAATATACACACACATATGCCTTCTCCCACCTATATCTGTACTAGAAAAGACAGGATAGCTGATGAATGAGCCAAGAAAAACATTTATTTTGGACGATACCTTTTTAGAACTGACTTCTCTGCAGAATTCAAAAAATGTGTTTGAAATTAGAGAGGAGTGTTTATAGAGGATATAAAAAAGTAGATGGGAGAAGAAATCACTTAGAGAAATGCTAATCTCCTCCTCCACAAACTGCCCTTTGCTATGACCCTGACCTTTACTTCTGTTGGTTGAAAAGATCCTTAAATATTTGTTGTGATATTTTGGGAATAGACAGGTACAGATAGAGCTATATGCTGTCTCCTCTGACTCATTCCTTCTGTACAGATGAAGGTGTAAGGAAAAATATATTTAAACATGCATGTAGACACTTTATTTTTCATGCATTAAGGAATTCATGTTTAAATAAAAACAGTCCCTCAAAATTATTAATTTCTATTAGTGCAACACTGAGCTCTGAAAAATGAAATAAATAAGCAGTGATTTCAGTAATCATGATACTTGCACATTTTCTTTCTGCATAATTACTTAACTTCGATACTGTCTGTGCTAACATGGACATGCTCTTTGCTGAGCATGTTTGTTCTGTCAAAATCCGCAGTCATCCGTGCCATAGATGTCCTGTTTGTCTATACCAAATGTATGTTTCACACATGAGACTGTGAGACATGCAACTGTGAAAACAGTTTCTACTTTTATTAATGCTAACTGTAACCATGCCTGCCACCACTAAGTGCTCTGCAGCAATTACAGTGAGCTACTTAATATATAGTGGCCAGTGGGAGAGGAAGAGACTCCTTCCCTCTTCGTGGTATAATCAAACACAGCAGCTGTTTTAGGGATAAAAACAGGTACACAGCTGGCTTCTGGGCAGTTGCTTTTGTTCGCTAAAACACTCACTGTAACTATATACATAGGCAAAGCATGAATTTCACATTCTTGGCATCATAGTTGAAGATCTCTTGTTGATTTTTTGGAGAGTGAGTTTCTGTCATGCACTCCAAGTTTTTATTATATGAACATCAAAGAATGTATGTGTTGATTGTGTTCCTTAAACTCACCATTTCTGAAAGACTTTGGAATCTGTCCCTCTTTCCTTTGTGATTAATCTCAGGATGTAACCAAAACTCTTTTGAAAAAGAAGGTAACTTGGAAAGGATATATTGACCTAGTCCAGTACATACTGGCTGCTACCCCTTTGTGAAAAAGGTTCCTTTCAGATGTGTTGCTGTTTGTGCACCTGAAACTGCTGCTTATCTTTGCAAAAGTAATCCAGTCTGTTTAAATGAATGACGGAAAACATAAAATCAATTGCATATCCTGTACAGAACACGGAGGGAATTTTTTTGTGTTATCAAGTTTACGTCCTATCGGTTATTTAAAATTACTGGCGAACCAATAGCTCTTATTTTAGGAAGAATGAGCCCTGCTCCATTCTGTGATAATTTTTGATACGATTATTTAGTTTACTATACAGGCACATTATACTTTGTTTAACTGTTTCTTTCCTTGAATTCAGGGTTAGGTTGCAATGTTTCATACCTGTTTTGCATGGCCAGAAATGACCCGTCACACATGTGACGTGTGTGACAAAACAATCAAAAGCCAAGATCGTACTTGCAATTTCATAAACTCTTAAGTGACTATAGTCTCCTCTGCTAATTCATTGTGTTTCTGCAGTTAAAAATCTTACTTATTATGACTAAAAGATAGGTTTTGTAAGCTAATTTAAAGCTGAAATGTGACTTGTCTTCTGTGTGTCACACAGAGGAATGTTCTATCTCTTAAAAATTAATTTATCTTGCTTCTTGGAATTGGTTTGCAGCTATGCTGCAGAGATAACATAACAGTGTCAAACATGCTTTCTATCTTGAAAAGAAAACAAGCAAACAGCTGGGAGTGATTCCCCAAACCGTCATTCATCATGCAGTGTTCAGAAAGTCACAAGTGGAGATGCTAATATATCTCTTGCATCTAGGGCTGCCCTACATATGTAGGACAATTGACTTCCTTACAATGGCAATTGGAAAACTGGAGCTTCTGCAGTTGTGTGCTAATTTTTAATCAGTTAGTGTAAACTCAGAATCTCAGAACAAGCCCGATAGCACACAAATACGGCAAAAATGTGGATTTATGATGCACATTATCAGTTTTTGCCTTTTTTACACAGAAAATCTTCCCCGTTTCCTCCATCTCTATATTCTCCTCGAGCCAAGCTGACCAGAAGCAGCCTGCACTAATATCTTAGAACACACACACTGTCTCAAGTGATAAGATCTTGGTCAGAGAGATTTGACTATTGATTAATTGGTGCTCTTAAGGTCTCATCTTTAAAGGACAAATGTTGATATTGTGAACATTTTTCCAGCAGATTCTGGTGTTTTATAAATGAAACTGACAATTTAAAAGTCTGAACTTCAGTAATATAAAATATACCACACTGAAAAATCCACATGCTGTGATTTTACCAGGAGTGAAAACTTTTACTCTAGAGAGTACAGAGACTTCTAACAGTTCAAATAATAGAAAAAAAAGAGTGCTTTACTGGCATTTTTAGGTCATGTTTCAATATATACTGAAATATTCTCTTTTATTCCAGTGTTGTTGCAGATTGAATTATTTTCATATTTCTTCCAGCAAATTCTTTAATGGAGTTTTGAACTCTCATTAGAGCGATGATTTATTTTCTCCTTTCAGTTCTGTAAAGCTGCTGGAGCTGTGTGGCTATATTGGGAGCTAACTGGGTGGCAGATGTACAGAGGTATAATTAATACAAAGCAAATGCACATCCACTGTAAGAATTATATTTGCACTTAATCTAATATGTATTCATAACATGAGTGAGGGGATGACTTCTTACTCTTTCACCTTCAGAGTTTAAAGTAATAAAATTCACTGTGCAGGAAAAAGAAAACAGTGAATATAGAACTCAGCAACATAAATGAAGGAGAATCTGCTTTCTTTTTTGCATGTAAAACGTTGGGATTTTTTTCAAAAAGAAAAAAAATGGTGGCCGGTATTACAAGTGCTGCTATGTGTGGCTGTAGCAGCTTTCCAAGTGAGTCATCAGCTGTGTTTGGATCCAGACTTCCAATTTCACTGCACAGACACCACTGACTTAAAGGAAAGGATTTCCTACATCAGCCGGCAGAGACAGTAGGTTTTTACAGTCTAAGGATCGTCTACTTGAGAACGAACACTGAATTGCACCTTCCGGAATCACTTCACGGCTGCCTTTGACAGAGCCTGTCCTGAGGTGTTGTGGCTGCTTGGTTCAAGGGAGAAATGGATGGCTTGGTTTCACCTCTCATTCTGCAAAAGAGGCAGCCTCTGGCTCCCCATTTTCTCCTTGATAAGAAATGCTGCAAAGTGCATGGCATCACCACAGCGAGCTGAAAAACCTCAAACAATCCATGAACAATCCAGGATCCCCTGTGTCAGGTCCAGTATCAAGTACTACCTGGACCTGAAACACAGAGTAAAATGATCTTTCCCCTATCCATAGAATTGAGTATCTGGCTGTCATTGAGCATGTCATTAGATGCCTATCTGCATTTTTCAACACCTTTTAGTTTAAAGAAGTCTGTATTTCAACATCTGTTTTGCCTGTGAAGAGAATTTAGGATAAAGATAAACCAAGTCTAGCCATTACAGAAGGAATTTAGTACTTCTGCACAGATCCCAAAATAGAGGAGAATTTGGTTACAGTTTCTTTTGACAGATATTGTAAAGGATGATCCTTATTTAGTTAAAATAGTATCAAACCTGTTTTGAACAATAAGCCTATGTGGGTTTTGGCAAGTCTTTTTTAATTTTTTTTAATTTATACTGATTTTTGTGTGTATTATTTTCTGTATGAAAAATCAAAATGGAACAAAAGATTGACATAAGTGAAGATGTCAGAATTTAAATATGAAAATGACAGATAGCAAAAAACCCAAGCCTCTCTCCAAACAACTTTATTGAGCTTGGAACTGTTCTGTTCATCTCAGTGGAGTTTTAGTAATTTCATGATAATTTTGTTCTTTTTTTTTTCCTCTGTAAGAAAGGGGAGGATTGAAGATCTGCACAATTTGTTGTGACTGATGTCTCATTTTGGCTGTCANCTATCTGCATTTTTCAACACCTTTTAGTTTAAAGAAGTCTGTATTTCAACATCTGTTTTGCCTGTGAAGAGAATTTAGGATAAAGATAAACCAAGTCTAGCCATTACAGAAGGAATTTAGTACTTCTGCACAGATCCCAAAATAGAGGAGAATTTGGTTACAGTTTCTTTTGACAGATATTGTAAAGGATGATCCTTATTTAGTTAAAATAGTATCAAACCTGTTTTGAACAATAAGCCTATGTGGGTTTTGGCAAGTCTTTTTTTAATTTTTTTTAATTTATACTGATTTTTGTGTGTATTATTTTCTGTATGAAAAATCAAAATGGAACAAAAGATTGACATAAGTGAAGATGTCAGAATTTAAATATGAAAATGACAGATAGCAAAAAACCCAAGCCTCTCTCCAAACAACTTTATTGAGCTTGGAACTGTTCTGTTCATCTCAGTGGAGTTTTAGTAATTTCATGATAATTTTGTTCTTTTTTTTTTCCTCTGTAAGAAAGGGGAGGATTGAAGATCTGCACAATTTGTTGTGACTGATGTCTCATTTTGGCTGTCAGTCAGCAGTGGGCTTTGTTCCCAGTGGAGGTCAGCTGTGAGAAGGCGGAATGCTCACGGGTACACCCTCATCCTTGGCAGAGCTCGGCTGTCATTTCCAAGCCCAGGGGCTCTCGGGTGTCTCCTGAGATAACTGTAATGAAATCTGGTCCCACATATTCAGTAGATGGAGTCAGCTAGTTACAATTTTTTTGTTCATTGGTCCTAGCTGTATTCCTTGCTGATAGCCAGTGTCAGTGCAGGCTCTCCTGAAATGTAAACATAAAATTATTCAGTTAAGTAGTCAAAAGTCAGGGTGTGCAAACAGAGTGATACCTTCACTCAAATACCATTAGCCCAGAGTTTTAGCCATTTCTTCGTGGTTCTTTATCATACTTGGCTCTGATGGATTAGAGCTCTAAAGGCACATTTCCCTTTGCATGGAAGTCTCATTGAGCTTTCTGTGAAACAGGCTGATTAATCTAATTTAATTTATGCCTGCTTCCTTTGGGGACACATATCAGAGTCTGGGAGAGGAGAGTCCATCTGTGCCTATAGGGATCAATTGCATGGGTGCAATTAGCCAAACAGTTCATAGCCTCAGATCAGTTCTGTACGAGAGTGTTTTTCACAGCTGCCTCTGACTTGCTTGTATGAATTCAGAGTCACACAAGCTATTAAAAATTTCTTTGCAAAATACAGGTTTTAACTGCTGGACAGAAATACGTGTTCATATGTGCATTTCTGGAATATTCCTCCTGAAAGATTTGTGTGGTGACAAGAACAGTTTTTCTCAACTGCAAATGCAGTCCACTTTTTAAGTTAGAAGGCTTTTATAGTCCTGGACTAGGAACAAATTCATTAGAAAGCTAGAATAATTTTCAATTCTTATTATTGCCATCTTACATATTGCAACTATGTTGATTTTTCTTTTCTTTTGAGAGGCTGAAAAAATAGCAGAAGCCAACTCTTCACTTCTTAATAGTGTTTGAATGCATAGATACTTCAGACTTTGACTGTGCTATTATTGTAATGTATCACAGACTATTTTTATTCAAAGTAAAACATTACTTACGCAAGCAGAATTTTCCCACACTATCACAGTTTTAGAGGGTGATTTGATGAATTTAAAGGGACCATTTTAGGCTGCTAGAATAGGTGAATGTGTAGTCTGACAGTTTGGTGATTTTGATGTCCATATATAAACAACTAAAATGAGTAGGGGCACAAGTCCTCCCTTAAACCTTGAAACACAGGCCCTTTTAATTCTCCACGCCGAAAAGTGTCAGATCTATGGTATCAAACCACACTGATTTATTTGCTGAATGTTCTGCTCTGTGTTGTCAACACATCCAACACTAAGGAAATTTCAATGTGTACTAGTCCTGTACATATTCTGTACAGTACCCGTTTACACCAGGTGCTGCAATCCTGCATCTTTACTCTCTTGCATTGCAATAGAGGTATTCCATGGAAGCTTGTTTTCAGAAAAAATTAAACCATATGTCATACACTGATAAGACTTTTCCACATGGTTGTAAATGAAAGTGCTGTTCTGCTTCCTTGTTACAGAATTTAATAAACTTACACATCTGAGTCCACAGCACCAGTTTGGCCACTCACTTGGTTAGTCACTAGTTCAAAACCCATACAGAGGCTTGCAACCCAATATAGGCTTGCCATAAGCCAGTATCTCTAGCATGCAGAGAGTCCAAGCTGTTTGAAGAAAAATGCTCTTTTTTTTCAACAAAAAGATATGTTACTGAGGTGAAAACTCAAAGTTATACACACTGTGCACCAATTTAATTGTAAAAAAGCTTTTAGATGAACATCATGTTGTCTGCATGTGCCTACAAAGGGGAATGTTAATGGAAAATATATTAGCAATGCAAGCAAAATACCTGCAAACAAAACTAACTCTCAATGAAAAGCATTAGAAAAATAAAAAAACAGAACTCATTTAAAAAATTGAAGGTGTCTCCTGGTGCTTCTTCCAAACAGTGAAATAAAATTATTAAGAGAAACACAGGAAGGGGGTTTTATTGTTATTTTCATATTTTCTTTAATAGTAGACTTCTGTAAACTGTCAAAAAAAGAAAAAAGAAAAGTTACATGTATGGAAAACATCCAGCTGTAGCCTTGAGTTACATGAGAGCTGCAGGAAGGCAGGCCGGGGGCATGGATGCCAGTGATGATGAGAAATAAGAGGGAATAGGGCTGCTGTTCCTCCTTTAGAACCCCACTGAAGGGCTGCATGTCTCTGTGAGGGCATCTCCTCCGCTGCTGCTCACCACGACTGGGGAGATCATGGGGCTGAATGGTTGAGGGAGAACCTTGATCTTTTTCTCAACAGAGGTGATTTTTCTGTGACCTTTTTGTTTAATGAATCAGTTATTTGAATTACTCAAGAATGGTCTGATGTATCACTGCACTGGCAAAAATTTCTTTGCTTTTAGGTCTCACTTGAACTGCTCTCCTTTTTTGTCTCTAGAAGGCTGTATTGGGTTCATCGTGCAAAGGCTGCAACAAAAGGCTGAGAAGCATCAGTGAAAATAAATGGTGGGAAGTAAACTTCTCAGTGTTTTTTGCCCCTGCCCATCACTTCTGGGAGGTGAGGTCTATCTCACTCTCAGCCTGGAGTGACTTCTTGTATTTCCTGTGACTTCCTGAAAAAGTTCAGTATTTTAACTTCTGAGAAGTCTGAGGTCTACCAGGGGTGTTCTGGTCTTGAGGTTTAAAATCTAAAATACTGGAAAAGAATAAAAGTATTATTTTGACAAAATACTCTGCCTTTCCTATTTTCTCCCAGCTATGTATTTTTAACTTTTATTTTACTGAAATCTCAATTATGAAACTTATTCTATCTAACAATAGTTTTAGCAAGTAGGTCAGTCCTTTTCACATCTTATTGCTTACTACCATACTCTAGGCAATTGTGTAGATATTTTTGTCCGTTCAACTGGACATAAATTATCTTGGAGGACATTCATAGTTGTTTTGGGGTGTGGACTGGAGCCAAAGCCGTATTGCTATGGAAAATCATTGAAACAGTGATGCCTCAAACTTGTAAGTCTCCATAGCAACTTAAAAAATAATGACAGCTGTACCAAGAAATTTGCTAATAGAAGACCTTAACACATTTGTCTAGACTCAGCCATACTTCATACTTATTATAACCTGTAGGATTGTAAGAAAATGAAACATAGAGAAATAAATAGGCAGTATCTGCTTTTCCTGGCATTTACACTGACTTCATTTAAGTTATCTGACCTTGTCTATGGCAAATATAACCATAACAGTGAAATATAAAAATATTTAATAACATAGATTAATTGCAACTTGTTTGATTCTAATATATTCAGCATTTCCTTTATTATGTGCTATATACACAGTGGAAATTTCTCAGTAATTAGCATAAAACTAGATGTTCTGAAAACAAATAGGAAGATTCCCATGCTGATAATGTTAAAATTGGCTGTAACAGACTATGTTGAAAAGACTGAATGAAAAATGCAGCAGTATGAGAGAGATTCTCTTTTAAAATGGCGTCACTGAAGTTCAAATTACAGGCCATGGATAAAAAAAGAGGATTCTGTAGGATCAAAGTACAAGACAGTTTGCTAGTTTTGGTCTGCTAGAAATGCACAAACACTCTAGACAATAAAACAGTTGGCTGTGAAACCACTGAACTGCAATATGTAGCAAGTACAAATATTTTTATGGGTTGGCATCCGTTAGAAAGATCTGATATAAGTTGCTGATTTTAAGGCACTCTTTGAATTTTTAAAATTTTATATATAACAATTTTCTATATAAACAAAAAATGTTTCTAATGGGGCAGAACCCTGTTCAAGACCTTATGAAGTGAAGAGTTAATCATAGAACTGAAAATATAGATGAAACTGATTTTATCCTGATTATATTTTTATTGTGAGTTCTGCCAAGAATACATATTCTCAAGGGGTTGAAAAGGACAATTTAATAAAACTGAAAATAATATTGAGACAATCAACTGGAGAAAATGTAAACAGAAACATGAGAAAGATAATTGTCCATTGTTGAATAACATTTTACTGGATGCCCAAATTGCACATTTTAGAATGATGTTGTTGCAGTGACTTAAGGAAAGAACAGCGTGGGTCAAAGTAAAATGAAAAACATCACTAAATCATAGTGAAACATGGGGGAAAAAAGCTGGAACAATCGTAATAACAACTCTCTTGGATTTTAGGAAGTAGATAGTGGAAGCAAAAGGTTAAAAATCTATGGCTAGCAGATCTAAGAATGAAAAGGCAGAGAAAGGAGTTCCCAGTTGTACTGGGACTCCTGATAATATTATTGCTGTGTGACTGTATGATGATAGCAGAACTGACAAGAATTCGTGAAAAGCAGAATCTCAGTCACTCGGAGTCTGCATTTGGGGAAAGCCAGATGGCAGAGTCATATGACATGATGGTGCAGTCCTTTTAATTCTAACCAGTTACACAGCAGTTTATTTAAGTTAGACATTTTAAAATCTGCATGGCTGATTAACTTGCATCTGATAGTTATAGAGGAACTAGCAGAAGACCCCCACAGGCATTTTAGTTTGGTGTTTACAGTGTTGAAACATGGGAATTTTCAAGTTGTGAAAAATTTATTGTGTACAAATATTTAAAAATGATAACAGGACTAATGCAGGAAATAAAGGGCCTATCAAAATGAGATTGCTTAAACACAATTAATGTCCATCAACATTAGTTTCACAAAAATAATTTTTGTCAGACTAATTTGATCCCATCCTTTGATGAGATTACAAGTTCTTTTCAATCAGGATAGTATTGTTGATGTAATAAACTTTTTGAAATACATGCACTGAAGTCACACCAGAAGAAATTTTGTTAAGAAAATAAAGGAATAGAAAATCAACCTAACACCTATGAATTTTATTAAAATTTAATATAAGTATATTTAAATATAACTGCAAATAAGGAACCGTCATGGTGAGGATCTGGCCCTCATGAGCTTCATCTCACTCACACATTATCTTTCTTAATGAGACAAGAAAACATGACATTTTGTTCATGGAGTTTTCTTTTATCACTAAAACTAGTGGAGGATTAAATGATAAATAAGACTGGTGAATGACAGAGCTTTCTGACTTCCTTTACAAAATGGAACAAGTTATTTTTTTGGAAGCCTGTGCAGTGAGGAACAGTGTGAGCCACACTTGTGGGATGGAAAAGACTCCATGCTGGGAAATAGGGACTGAAAGGGATTTGATTTTATGATGGATAATCACATACACGTGGCACTCCTGCAGTGCGCCATGGCCAAAGTGCTAAAATGATCATTGGACTATAATGAAGAGAATATGAATAAAAGCAGAGAGCTTGCATTATTCAGGCAAAAATTTACTGTGAGGGAAAAGGGAAAGTGCTGCACAGACTGTAGCCCCATGGCAAGGGAAGCCTGGGGCTTTGTGCCCCTGACAGAGGAGAAAGGGAGGCACTGCACAGCTCCTCCTGTGTGCCACCGTGCTTCACCACTGCTCATCCTACCCTGGGGAAAAGGACTTTGGTCTTCTTTTTAATTTCTTTTTTAACATTATTATTTATTTGGTTTTCTGTAGAAAGAAGGGTTTGATAGCAACTGTGGATGAGCTTAAAGGACTGAAAAATATGCTGAAAATGAGGGACTACAGTTCAAACTCTTGACTTTCTTAAAAATCAAAAAATGGTACAAAGGCATCTCTAATTTCTCTGGAAAAGACTAGCAAAGTTCATTGCCTGGAATTAGAGAAATTTAGCCTTCAAGTAATTTACCTCAGAGATGGGAACTGACCACTAGAAAAACTTACTGTAGCCTGCAGTGGACTTCGTCTGAAGAGAAAATTTGAAACCATGATCAGTTTTTATTCCAGCTTGGCTACTCTTGATTTTGACACAGAAATTCATTCAGGGGAGTTCTGTAGATGTGTGATGTAAGAAGTCATATTAAATAATCAACATATCCCTTCTAATATTAATATATTTCAGTCAAAAATATTAAACGAACATGTTATTCTGTTGAGATTATCAGCAATAAGGTCTTAGTGATGTTTTTTTTTAAAATGTGCTTTGCAAATAATTTTAATTTATAAGCTAAATATTAGGCATATAAGATATGAAATCTCCATGTTCTCCACTAAGTAATAAAAGATTGATTTTTCTTATTGACATAAAGAGCAGGAATTCACCTAGACCACAAAATCTGGTCTTTTGTCTCCAAAGAAACATGTTCAGAGACCCTCATTTCTGTCCATGTAGCAAGAGGAAAGCACAAAGCACTGCAGCTCTAGCAATTAACTCTTCAAGTCAGGAGGCTGTGGGAATACAGCCCACAGCCCCAGCCTGCCTGTGGGCCATCCTTGTCCCTGTGGATAGGGTCATGTAGGAGATGTGTTGGGGCTGGGCTTGGCGACAAGGGGAGGAGGTTGGAGTAAAGGCATAGATACAGACTCCTGCTGCTTCTGTGATGTTAGAAAATATTCTCCTTTATGCTTTCAAATGTCTTTATTTGTAAAGTTTACAAAGTTTTGGTTTTTTAATTTTTGGCCAATTCTACTTAAAATTATATATTAATTCAAGCCATTTTGTTTCTCCTTTCTCATTGCACCTTCTGGCACCAGTTTCACCTCATTATACCCACTGGCATGTCACTTGCCTTTGACTCATAGAGCTGATTCAGCCATCCATTCATCTGCCACCCTGCCCTTTCTGCTGGAAGTGATTCAGAGCCAGGTGATATGAACATCACCTCTACTAAAAGAAAGGTAGGCTGAAGTGACTGGGGAACAGCATGGAGTGGGTTTCAGTGGGCTGAGGAATGGCACCATGTTCCTTGGGAGAGAGAACTACTGCAGGTTACTCCTAGAAACACCAAACATCCCAAAAGACAAGCATTTTGCAGAGGTAAACAGAGAAGGGCAGGTTTCCTGTATTCTTCTGCCAAATGATAGCATTCATGGTAACCTGAAGACCCAAGTCCCTTCAGAGGTTGCCTCAGAAAACATACCATATCTTTGTTTCATTCTCCAGGTTTTAATTTTTTTTTTTAATTTTTTTTTTTAATATTAGTACCCACTGGCCCTCAGAAATATCTGTAGAGTTCTTTTGGGTTATCCTCTGCTTCAGATACATTTCTATAAAGGTGCAGCCTCAGCATTACTTTGCTTATACGTGTGTTTGAGTGTGTGTATGTACTATCTACATCTGGAATGAGGGGCTGTATTAAAAATAAAATAATTATAAAAATAAAATGAAATGGCCTCACATGGAAAGCATTTGGAAAGGAAAATACCAGAGTAAAAATGGAAAAATAACTACGTGTCAGGCCAGCTGCAGGTTAGGAGCAGCTCTCTGGGAAGCCAGTGGGATTTGCTGGTGCCCTGCATGGGAGGGCAGAGACCAAGCAAATACAGCTGCCCCACAGCACTCTGGTGACCAGGACTCCAGTTATGCCTGCAGGAAGACTTTAACCTTGCTGGCCTCAGGAGTATTTCTCAGAAGTTAAAGACGTCAACTTAAGCAAGACTGTGCCCATAGATAGTAATGACCGAAAGGGAGATCCCTGGGGCAGGCTGCAAGAAGCTTTTGAAGGTACTTGTGCCAGCAGATATCTGGGGCATGGGCCATAAGAAAGGGAAGTTCCCCTAACAGTCAGATTCATATATTAAACCCTTCTCAATTCACTCCTGCACAAAGGATCAAGAGACCCTATGCTGCAAACAAAGACATCATACACTGAGTTATTTGTCAGCCTCTAAATTAAGAAAGAATTTTAATACCTCGCTTCAAAAGATTTACTCACATGATTTAAGTTAGGCATGATTTTAGGAACCTCAGAAAATCAGCCACCTGATAAACTTCCTGCTTCAGGTTAAAATAAATTACATTAAAAAAGCATGTTTCTTGAAAAACAACACAAGGAAGAGATATTATAGCAACAAAAATTTGTCTTAAAAATTATTAAATTGTTTGGTCTTTCAATAATTGAAAAGGCTTCATTACCATGCAAACAAAAAACAGGTTGGCTATTCACCTTTTGGAAGATGGCATTTGCATTGCTATAATAGGAGAGAAGAACCTTAGAAAACTAATGAAGGAGCATAAAAATGCAAATTACTGCAGCTAATTGGCTGTGCCTTCTTACACCTTCTGAATTATTAATTTATGACCGAGTAAATCTGCCCCTTTTAAATAATATAATAAAGAACAACATTGTGTTCTATGCTGTTGAGTGGATAGTGTTTGTTCCCTTAATTTTATGGTGAGTTGCTCTTGTTTGCACTAGCAAGATGCTTGCAGTGCCCCGTATAACTGCAGGTTCAGCACTCTTCTTAGGCAGACTGACACCATTTTATTTCCTTTTTCTAATTCCTGACTGGGAAAAAACAAGACAAAAGATGATGCCATTATTACAATAATGCTAATTACATCTTTATTGCCATTGGCAGTAAAGTTTAATCATAAAGCAGGTTCAGAATTCTGCAGACACCTATTTACATGCCAATATGTGAGTAATTCTATCTAATTCAGTGTGGTAACTTAGAGTTGGTTGCTGCCCAGGGGGCTGAAGAAATCAAAATAAAATATTTGATAACAGGGTTGATATATGAGCATATTTCCCATCATATTATTTCTTCTCCCATTTTAAATTTGGGAAGACTCTGAGGAACTGCTTACTTTACCTGGGATTTCCAGCCCTGTGATAGAGCCCTTTGGCATACATAAGCACAATTTTTCAAGTGCCAGATATTCTATGGCAGACCTGTACATTTACAGCGTACACTTATTCAGAGAAAGGCCCTCACATTCCTTTTGCACATTCACTGAGACTGTGCAGGGCATGAGCAGTGTGTCCAGTACTTTATGAACTTGCCTTATATTGCACAAATGCTCCACAGTTATCTGAAAAACCTTGGAGTCACGTGTTTAAGTAATTCTGTGGGACAAAGGCTTAGAAATTAAGCTCAGCTTGTATGATTTTCCCTTTTCCCTGATGGCTTCACGTATATCCTTGTAGCATGCTTAAATTAGCAATTTTTCATTAAAAAAAGATATGTTACAGCACTGGGCACTTCTGTGAAGGTGATGCCTGCAAGACCAAGATTGGAAGAATTTGGCCTCTGGGATGGATCATTGCTTTAGTGGACACAGGCAGCAATCATAAGCAGCAGGTGGGAATGTCTCTCCTTTTCTCCTCCTGTAAGGCAGAATGTTTTTCATTACAAAAAGCAGCCTGTTGAGATGAAGTTTCTCATTCTCCGTTTTAGCCTCCAAATGATTTCTTCTCTAAAACATAGCCAAAACAGGTTAAAAGTTTTGTTGCATTGCTTATATGTTGCTTAGTGCATGCTACTCCAAACCAAAAAGATATCCACGTCCCAAGGAACACTTTTGTTTGTTCCAGCCACCATTGAGGCTGGGATGCCTAAAACAGCTACCACAATGAGGCAGCTCATGGAAAAAGCTTTGTTCGAGTTTAAGTGATCTGGCCAGCTCAAGACTTCAGTTATGAAGACAACACAAGGGAATAGCAGTTGAATCCAGGGAATTTCTAGTGTTGAAGGTAGGTAAACAATAGCTGAAGAATATTGAATCTGATTTATTTTGTTTATCTTTTAGGACTTTTATAATTTGACTTTGCACAAGCTTTGCCTGGGACTTCTTTTATAGCATCGAAATATCTCACTAGTTTCAGTGCATTTCCCAGGTGGGAAAGGAACATTATCTTCAGTTTATAGAAGTGAAATTGAGAGATGCAGGTTGGGTAAAATAGCTCCCCAAGGCTACCTATGAAAACTTGGGCTGGAATTTGAACTGTCATCCCACTTGCTGCAAAAACTACTGAGCCATCTTTTTTGCAGTCTCAATTTTCAGAGTATTTTCTAAACAAAAGAAAATAACATAAACCTTGCTCTAGGATAACAAAGAGACATTGTCTTCTTAGGCACCAGAAACTTGGTGGCCGTAGCATGCCAGTTTTTGTTGAGCAAATTTCAATATATATCAATCACTGAGAAACTCTCTGTAAAGGACCTGTGGAATGCTATAGTTCAGGATCAAGACCAAACCTACTGCCATTTGAAAGGGTCATAATAAATATTAGTATTAGTATCAAATTAGTATTAAACTAAAGCCAACAGAAGCAGTGAAGAAGATATCCTGATATATTACGCAGAAGAGCAAGGAGGAAAACACCCCAGGGAGAAGTATTTCAGTAAGAGCCTATAGGTGGTTATTAATGGCCCTTAGACACAAAGGAATTTCACCCAGATAGATGCATGGGGAATGTAGCATTTACCTAAAACTTGCTGATAGTGTCTCCTTCAGTCATCTCTGAACACCTGGAATCTTCTTCTGTCTTAACTGGGAAGGAGAAGAGTAGCAGATTTCTTTATGCTCTAAGAGTTGTTGAACAAGCAAAAAATACCAGAAAGAGATAATAAGTATCCATAGATCGACAGAGAGAAGAAAGAGGAGTACAGGGACTAGTAATTTTTGTTTGTCAACAGGCCAAAAACTAAAGGGATTAGCCTGCAGCAAATTAGATAAAATATCAAGGAAGAATATTAATTAGTCATGAAGGGAATATTTTAGAATTAGCATCATTGAGACTAAGGCTAAACTTCCTAAAGCACAGCTGGAGTTGGTTTAAAGTCAGTCTAAGTCTCCCATCATAAAAAGGATAGTGGAGTTTACTGGGAATGGGCTCCTCTCATGTTCTAGGCGTGGGTTGTCTTTTGAACATCAGTGAGGGTTTTCTTCTCCCTTCTGGAAGGTCACTGTCTGGTCGAGTAGCCCTCTCCCCTTCTTCATATTTTAGCCCGTTAGCTGTACACTTCTTAAACAGCTTTTTCGTTAGCATCTGAGGAAAAGTAGATGTCTGGAAATGTGCCTGCCTTGCTGGGGTGGAGGTGGAGATGTTAATTCACAAAGACATGGCATTTTCTGCAAGACGGATGAGTAGTTGCAAACTGAGCCTCTTTAAAACAGGGTTTTGAAGGCAAAGCCAGAGTAATACAACCCCAGGAGGAAAGGGACCCAGCACAGTGACTGAGAAGTGCTACACTGACCATTCCTTTGGGAAGAGCCACATCACTTCTTCCCAAGCTCTGTGCTTCACACTTGAGGTGACTCTTATCTCTGCTGGCAGAGTTGCAGCATCACCTGGTCAGCTCCCCAGTGGCAGCAGAACACCCCCCAGCTCCCCTTTATCGGGTGAGCAGAGAGAGTGCATCGCTTTCATCATGCCAAGGGTCTCTGGTGGGAAATACGTGATGGGCGCCCAGCCGGTCCCACGGCGGCAGAGGCTCCATCACCCCGGGGATTGCAGAGCGGTGCTGCACTTCATAATCCGGGAGTGCCCTCTAGTGCTCACAGCACGGTGCGGCTCCCGCCCCGCCGAGAGAGCGGGACCCCAACATGGCACCCCCTTGGCATGGCCTGAACCGCTGGAATAGGAATCGAAGTAGGATAGCACCTGTGCCTTCACGTCAGCCTTGCAAAGTACCCACCCCTGTGCAAGAGGAGCCTGGACTGGCCATATGTACTCCTACTTTTGCCGTAGGGCATTCCTATTTTACCTTAATATTCCGTGAAGCAGTTCAATATGGAAGATACAAAGCGATGGACAACCCACACTTGCAATATTCATGATCAATAAACCCAAAGCCTTTTAATTTATGGATACAGCTTTATATAAGCCCATTAGATTCTGAAGAGTATATTCGCTAAATGTGAACAGGGCAGCTTGCTCTTTGTCAGGGTGTCACTGTGTTGCTCAGCAGTTTGTGTACCTGGGGCTGTTGGATCTAAAAGAAAATTTTTTTGCGATGTGTGATGCAAATAGACTAAAAACGAAGAAGGAAAAGATTTTTGGTTCTTTTCTACCTTCACCTCCTTTATCTTGTATTTTAACATCCCAGCTGGCAGGAATTTTATTTTTAAAATTACAAATGTGAGGCAACCTTATAATACTGGTCATTTCCAGGGGACTTTTGATGCTAAATCTCATATTTTCAACATGTAAGTTTACTAAATTCTTATTTCAGCTAAGATGAGATTCTCTGTTGTACATTAAATCTGCTGCTGGAAAAGTGTTGACAAACCAGCAGGTCTGTTACAGACTGCAGAGGAGGGAAACCCCTGTGACATGCCACCTGTGGAACATACCATGTCTGCTCTTAGCAAGTCGCTCACTGGGGGTTTGGGTTTTCTTTTTGAAGAAGATACTATTGACAATTCTGGCTATTGTGGAGATAGACTTGGGATGTCGGTGAAGATCCTGTTGCGCTTTGACACGTAGGAAGATGGGGTTATAAACAGGCTCAAGCAACTCAAGAAAGTGACATGCCTGTTTGTCTGTCTGTCCAGTGGTGGAGAGCCTAGATGGGCTCTTCAGAGAAGAGCCTGGTTGAGCTCTTTTGAGAAAAGCTTTACATCTCTTAAAAGATTTGCCAGCACTGAATGCACTGCTCTTTTAATGACCGAGGAAATTATTGACAACGTCTTCAAGCACTTCTCTGGTAGGAATTTCCATTTTGTGTTATCTTCAGAGTTAGTCAGTCCACCTCATTCCATTTGTCACTTTACTCATTCTTGTGAGTGAGGTCTGCTTCTGCAGTAGCCATCATTTGCTACTTCAGGTAGTAACTAAGGAACCAAGAAATGGTTGTTTAGCGGGGCTGCATCGGAGGGAATAAATCACTTATGACTAGATGAAGACATGATATTTACCCTCCCTGAGAACTTGCTCCCATCTGTGTATTCAGTACCAAAGTCTACCTGAAAGATTTTTACGGTCTTGTTGGGAAACACTTTCTGGGATTTGAACTAATGTTAAAAAACAAATAAATTAATTTTGATATAGTTTTCAAACTCAACATCTTACCACATATTTAATCTTTTTAGCAGAAGAAGATAATTTTCTCAAGTCGATAAGAGCCTCTTGGGGAAGAAGGCTATCAAACTGGTAATAATAATGATGAACATTCTATTATTGAATTAAAATGAATGCTCTTTTTCCTGTATTTGAAATAGCCCACATTAGATTCCTATCTAATCTGTTACTTGGAATAACAGAGGGAAAGTACAGCTTTAGTAGCTATGCATGACAGCGCTTATCTTTGATGGCAGAACCGTAATTAACCAAATGATTTATTAAGGGAAGAGACTTTAGAAGAATGACTTGTATTAAATCATGTGAAATACTGAAGCAGCTTCTTAAGATATTTTTCTTTGGGTTGCTCTAGAATTTCTTGGAGAGCTGAAAGTTTTTTTAAGTGTCAGGAAGTCTACTGGCTTGTGAAATTTGTGGAAAAGTGGCAGCTAGTTTGAAGTGATTCAGAACTAATTTTAGAGATTCTTATTGACCTGAATGTTTAATCTACTTAAAATTAAAAATTTTGCTTTGACTTTAGCTATTTTAAAAACAACCCCCAAAACATTGTTTTACTTTGACCTTTTTTTTTCACATATGCCTTATGATTTTTTGGCATAGCTACTGACAATAAAGCTGAAGAAGAAAGCCAGGGAGGGCTCCAGAATAAGTAATTTGGTGTGGCAGAATAATGTCCTTTACAATTGCTTTGCAAATCCTCTTCTTGCAACAGTCTTGTTTATGGGATATTCTGGGAAAACAGTGAAATTACAAAACCAGAAGCTTTGTTATAGCATTTCTCTTTTATTGAGTGATAACTTCATTAACTGAAGTCAAGTGCTTCTGCAGAAAGTATGTCAATCTGTACAGGGCTATAGGAAAGAAACGCTGAGGTCACCAAATCATTTCTGGGGGCTTTGGGTATGTTCTGTAGATGGCAATACTGTAAAAACGTTGGTAATTAATAATATTTCCAGGGGAAGAGATATAAATTGCTCTGTTATCTTTAGCACTTAGTGTCCTCAGATTTCTGCTCATAAAATTTTTGCTTATGAGTTGGCCTTAAAGCATGTAGAGACCAGACAAGCTTTCTCTAAAATTTCTAGAATGCTGTTGCAGACCTACTTTTGTGGATGTTATTTGCTTGTTTTGGACATCTGGAGTGCCATGTAAAGTTTGTTTTCTTTCTCTGAAATGATGTGGTTCAGGACTTTAAAAATAAGTGGTATGCTAAGTTTTACTTCCAAATATAAAGATTTAAAAATGCTGAGCAGTTTTATTTCGTTCCAGAGAGCTCAGTGCTTTAGAAAAATCAAATTATTTTTCAACCTAAATTTAGACACTTGCATTAAAAAGCTCTGATGAGTGTTCCAAAGCAATAAGTTAATAGAAATTAATTATCACCCTAACACTTTCCTTTAAAAAAAGAGTATTTTGTGTAATGAGAAATCTTGTAAAAGAAAAAACAAACATCCTATAGATAAAGGTACTTTAAAATGTGAAAATTATTAGAAACGATTGTGAAGGCCACCTGGAATAATTTCTTGACAGAAATAGGTACAAAAAAGCAGGATGGGAAGAGAAAACACCCAAGACTCAGTGGCAAGGCTCAAGTGGGTTTTCCTGAGCAATCAGGAATTCTTAAAAAATGATAGTTTTGTTCAACTGAATGAAATAAAGACGACTGAAAGATGAGAATTCAGAAATGTGGGAAACCTGTGGAACATAAATAGCTGGATATACAGAAGACCAAATAAAGATTTAGTCTTCAATAAAGTGAAATCAGAAAACCTGCATGAAAACCTGTAAGTTTGCTGAACTCTAGTTAAGGAGAGCGAGTACTGCATTATGGTGAGGGATTTGTCTCAATCCTCACCATGTGAATTAATAATGGATATATTTTTCTGAAACCTATTCGTTATAAAGAACAAAAGTAAAGAATATTATAAGCTCAGGGTGCTTACACCTGGAGACACTGAAATGAAATTCAGATATTTTTAATCCAGATTGTGTTTCATGTGATAAATCATAACTTGTCTATTAAAAAAAAAAAAAATCTCTGAGTAAGTCAACATAAATCTAGTAAAGACTGGGATGGCATTTCAATTGGATTTTCCTTTCAGAAAATTCTTCATCCCTCGTAAGAGATATGACTGAGGAGAATAGGTTTTCTTGGAAGAAGAGCTGAAGCACTGTATCATCCTGACTGAAAAACAAGAAAACCTCACTAAAGTGGGATTAAATGGTTAATTCTTGGTAAAGGCAAAGATTAATACTAAAGTGCCTCTGGCTCCCTCTCTGAATGCACGTGTTTTCATGCATATTTTTCTTGAAAAGTAGGTGAACATTGAGATGAAAAATATGCAGTAGATGAAATGATCCAGGTTAGCTTGTATGAGGGATGACTGAGGAACTTGGAGAAACAAAAGTGGGCTAAAGCATGGTAGAGTGGAAGCTGAAAAATATCCATGAGTAATGCAAGGCAAAGAACACGGAAAGAATAATTGGAAAAAAATAGCCTCAGCTACCCTGGAAAGAGGAAGAACAAAGTGTTATTGCTATTTTAAGTGGAGGTCAGAGTGAAAACAAATGTTAGAAATCTAAAACAAAACCCACAAAAAACCTAACAAAACCCCAAAACCCTAGGATAAAAGCATTCAACAAATTAAGAACAACTTCCAGTCAGTTATGAGTGATATTTTACTGCTAGAGAAGTAAGTGGGAGAAAATATCCTGCAGACAACTTTAGTGTTAGGAATTCATATTTTTTTCATTTATAGCTATGCTTTAATCACAAGGATATTAAAGATGAAGACCAAGTTCATCATGCAGCTGCATTAGAACTGTGGCTGTTATGAATTTCACCCAGTGGACCACTGGTCTAGTCCAGCATTATTGTTCTTCTGGGAAAGTAAGCACTTACTAAAAATGAGTTTTAAAAAAAGGATCTTATGCAAACATGTCACAATTAGAAATGCTCAGTGAAGGTTTATGATAAATATATTGAAATGTGTGGAAAAGTTTATTAATCTGTCACTCAGTTTTCCTGACAGGATGACATCTCCATTCATTATTTATCTATTTCTGAACTTAAATGCGTGGGTTTAGTTGCATTTACCGTATCTCTATTGTTTTATAAAACTGCTGTGTTTATAAGTAATTGTGTAATTTAATATTTGTAAGGTGTGAGTTTTACAGAAGCACAGCACCCTGGTAGCTGTCACTAATACTACCTTATAAAGCAGATAATATAAAGTGCTTTAATTTATTTTTAATGTAATAACCACGAACTTGTAGGTGTGGAGCTGAATGCAAAGTCAGTGAGTCATTTCACTTCACCAGTAATTTGTATCATCTCTCTGTTCAATACTGATCTCTCTGTTCAATACTGATAGCCAGGCTGTTGGCTTTGTTTCATGGTATGTGGCACAGCAGACACAGCACATAAGAGAGCTCTCAGTGAATCAGCTTCTACCAGGGGAAACAGTGGGCACAGTTTTGGCCTTGATCTTGCCAATATCACTGCCTTGGCATGTAAATATAGGCACTACCTGGCTTTCCTCTAAGGCAGCCTTCTGAATAGAAAAGAGCATAGCTACCAGAGAGTTTGAGAGAGCAAAAATGACTGTTGCATTTCAGCTTAAGGAAGAGAAAGCTCACACCTTCCTCTTTCTCTTGCGGGTTGCAAGAACAAGAGTTACAAGTTAAAAAAGAGAAAGTGTAAGCATATGTTGCCACTCTCAGACCCTGGGAAATCTGGTGGTGCTCTCTGACGAACCAGTTCCCCTCCATCCCTTTCATCCCTGCAGGACAGCAGCATCTGGTGCTAGTCAGCAGAAAAATGATGCTGCTCTGCTTCTTCACCAGGTGAGACCATTGCTCTGGGGGAGGTGGTGAAGCCTAGCAGAAGAGGAACTTTTTTATTATAACATGCATTTCAGGCTGTAAGGTTTTTCATGTTTGTTCAGGTTTGTGTTCCTGTAAAGTTTGTAAGAGCTCCCAGTGTGCATTTTTTGGAACTGATTTCAATTAGTGGGAAGCTCGCTGTGTGGAAGACCCAACTCCTCATGAAGTTGTACAACTCCACTTGCAGAAGTCATGCTTTGCAAGCGGTGTTTTGCCTCTAAAATTTTCAGTTTTCACTTAATATAATATCTAGCACAGTACAAAGGTTTTTATTCTTTTTAGGGCTTAAAGGATAGTCTGGGGGATATAATATACTCTTAGCTACCGAAACAAACCACTGCACTGGTTCTGAGGAGAAGCTTGTAATAGCACCATTTGTACAAATACTGAAATAAAAGCAAAGCAGTTAATCTAAGGACTACTGACAGACAAAAAGCAGTAGCAATAAAAGCTAATTGTCTGTTAGCTCCAGGTATATTTTTATTGAGTGTTTCAATCCTAGCGTAAAAGCATATATTAAGAAAAGGTCTGCTATCTTCACAGATCAAGCAGCAACCAGAGCAGGCTGCAGTCTCATTTCTCTCTATACTTTCCTTCCCAGCCCATGCCTCCCTCAGCTGTCTGCCTCCATTTCAAGGAGCTCTTAATGCCTTCATGTCACTGTTACTGAAGCTCTTCTCAGTTGTAGTTGCACTGTTTTAGAGTCTTCCTTTCTTTCCCATGGAGAATATAGATAAACTGTACTCCTTGTACTTTCTTAATCTCTGTGTTTTGTGTTAGATGTTGTATAAGCTGTGACCAATGGTCTTAGGAGGTGGATTCCCTCCTGACCAATAGTTGCTAGGTTATTAGTGCATATATAAAGAAGTTTTTGTAAATAAACCTTCTTCTTCTTCGCCATCTTGAGTCTTGTCTGCCTGACTTCCCTGCCAGCTTCCACAAATCCCACGAATAACAGAAATCCAGCCAACATCTCGGTAGCCGACAACCCACAGTAATAAGGTGATCTCCTGATATCCCCACTTATATCTAGTGAAGCATAGAGTTAAGGATGAGGTTGCTGTAGTTCATATGTAGAAGGAAGGGGCAGCTCCTTTTCACATGAGTTTGGCTTTTCTTCAGTGACAGAAAGCATATTTTTCACAAGATCAGTAGTATAATCAAGGCTTTCTTTAATTCCTTAATGTGCTTTGTGTATGGCACACTTTAGACATTTCCTTGGCAGGCAGAGGACTTGCAGCTATTCTGATGTGCTCTTGTGTCTGATTTTGTTCAATGAAGCCTTTCCATCTGGGCACTAAGGAATTAGTTGTTTTTTAAGATGAGATGTCCCAAGTCATCTTCTATCCTCTGTAACTCCAGCCAATGAGCTCTGGGTTTCTGTCAATGGAGCCCCCTCAGGTTTTCCAATAATTTGTTTATTACTCAACAACAACAAAAGCCACAGACTTCAGTGACTTCAAGCTCCAACCTCTACCTTGAAATATCAGGGATTTGGTTTTTCTGCTGTATTTATACTAACTATTAATAACAAATAAATACATAAATAATTTGCTATTGCCCTCCAGTAATGGATCATGACCAGCAAGACTGTGCACAGATGAAAGAAACCTTATTTTCTATTTCAACTAAGCTTCGTGAATCAGCTAACTCTTAGCAGACCAAAGATGGGAAATCTGTTTTCCCCTTAAAAGACTCTTTGTCATAACCCACATTGATCAGCACTGTTGTGAACATACTGTATTTAGTTATTTTTATCTAACACATGGCAGCAACTTGTGCATCACTACTGAAACCATCAATTGAGCTATTAAGAAGGAAGACACACTTAGTAATCCCTGCAGTTCTCCTCGCAGCAGGGCTAAGTCTAACAGTGACGTTAGTATCATCAGCACTGAATTTCAGTGCTTTTTATTATATTGGCCTTGTTTCATTAGAATTCGGCATTCTTCAAGCTTCTTACAAAATGTATACTTTGTTCTTTGCAAATTCTGTTGGCTGTCATGGGTGGACTGGTGTGGCTAGAAGACCCAGTGACAGTGTTCACAGAACAGAGGGAAAAATCAATTTAACTTTAAAATGTAAGCACTTACTGAGGCTAGAGATTAAATAATGGAGGCAGGCTCTTCTACTTAGCGTGACAGGGGGATCTGAAAGCAGAATAAGATACAGAGGAAGAACATAGTAAGCAGCTGGAGTGAAATGCCATGTGTGTTAGGCAGGAAATCAATAATCTTTGATGCGCAAATCTTATACAAACCTTTCTTCTGGGCCTGCTATGTTTGGAAATTACAACAAAAGAAACAAAAGCTTATTACTTGGAAAAATCCAACCTCTGGTTATGCATGTTTACCAAGCTGAAGGAGTGCCTGGAATCATTCTTTTGCAGAGGAAAAAGCAAGTGAGGAGGATTTTGTTGGTGAAAGCTGAATTCATACCCCTCTGGGAATAGAAAACACATGGATTTGATCACACCTCTTTTTTCCTGCTTCCAGATATCTGTGCTTGCCTGAAGAACGTTACTCTCCCTGGGATAGTTCAAAAAACCAACGTGGTCATTAACTTTTCCAAAGATAGCAAGGGGGAAGCAGCAGCTCAGGCAACGCAGTGGTTCATTATGTGACCCTGTGGAATCCCTGCAGCATTTCAGAAGGTCATTTCAGGAGATGCATTCTGGTGGGACCAGTGGGAAGTGAACCCTAGGGAGCAGCTGGATTGTAGGAATATGTTTTCCAACCTGCTTGCTCAGATTGCAGCACTGCCAATCCCAGATGTTCACAAATCACAAGAAAAGCCTGAGAAAGGCCTGAGATTGTTTAAAAACTTAAAACTGAGATTTTAAAAATAAAATAAGTTTAGGGTGTGGTTTATTGCCTTCAGGTTTCTTAGCCTTTAGGGTGCACTTGAGTCATGTTTTTAAGTTTCTCTTTGCTACCACGAGGTCTAGGAAACTTACTTAAAGCCACAAGCCAACATTCTCACCTAATCATTTGACTATGGGAGCTGAAAAATACAAACTTATGAGAGGTGCAGCAATGACTGGTGGGGCCATGCATATGGCAAATACCTGGGAAAGGCCTATTGGAGAGGGAGGGGAGGCAGCCTGGGAAGGGAGTGCAGCAAAAAGGCCTGGGAAGTCAGTGGGGAGAGGTGTTGAGAGGAGGGCAGGAGAAGAGGATAGGCTCTTGAGGAAAGTGAATTTGCACATACCAGATTCAACTTTGCAAAGGAGATGGGAAAGTGTTTCCTACATTAAGATACATCAATTAATCCCTGTGAGTCCTGTTTACCAGGTGAATTTGCTTTTCTACAGAGACTGAGATTATTTGGTTTATTTACAGAGACAATATGTCAGCAGGTCAAGGGAGGAGATCCTGCCCATCTACTCAGCCCTGCTGAGGCACATCTGGAGTGCTGTGTCCAGTTCTGGGCTCCTCAGGACAAGAGAGACATGGAGCTCCTGGAGCAGGCCCAGCAGAGGGTAACAAAGATGATTAAGGCACTCTCTTAAAAAAGAAAGGCTGAGGGAACTGGGCCTGTTCAGCCTCGAGAAGAGACACTGGGAGGGGCCCTGATCAATGTCTGTGAGTGTCTGAAGGAGGTGCCAAGAGGATGGAGCCAGGCTCTGCTCGGTGGTGCCAAGCAATTGGACAGGAGGCAATGAGCAGAAAGCTCCACCTGAATATGAGGAAGAATTTCTTTACTGTGCAGGTGACCACACACAGGGGCAGGCTACCCAGAGGGGTTGTGGAGTCCCCCTCACTGGAGATATTCCAGAACCATCTGGACACAATCCTGTGCCATGTGCTCTAGGATGACCCTGCTTGAGCAGGAAGGTTGGTCCCGATGACCCTCTGTGGTCCCTTCCAACCTTGCCCCTTCCATGATTCTGTGGTTCTGTGATTGTTACTCAGAGAAGTGGGTGTTTGTTCTGAGCTGAGGATGATGAGTGACAAGCCCAGATTAAAACTAACTGATAAGAAGGTGACCTGTGGCAGGTCTAACAGCTTTTCAGCACAGTAATACAGTAAAAATCTTTAGAGCCTGAAGAAAGACAAAGAGCAACTGGACTGAAAAGATGAATCAGTTTTAAGGTCATGAACATTTACATTTCTCAGTCTTTTGAAATACCAAGTCAAGACAGAAGTGCATGAGGGTGTTGAGAGCTGTGAATTAGCCTCACTTTAGCTGTGGGATGCTTACAAATGCAGTGCAGAAGTGTAGACAAGGCTGCCTAGCAGTTCAAGCACAGGGTGGAGATTTCAGAAATTGCAGTCCTCTTGTCAGCTCAGTCACAGCCAGTGTGATGAGTATACTCAGTGTGATCAGTGTTATGGGTGAATGTGGGGAGCTATGTATGCACACCTTAATCACACTTCCATGTCCTTCACAGTGGAGCAAAGGAATGACACAAAACATTCCACGAGGTCTTTTCCTCACAATTCAGCAATCCCTGCCTCCTATCAGAATCCCCTTGGCTGAATGCAGAAATTGCATTTGCATTTCTGTGTGCTTTGTGAACTATTTGCTGTACCCAGCATTAGGCATAAAACTTAGAGGACTGGTCTCTGACAGGCAGAAGAAATGGGTTCTTGCAAGTGGTGAATGCGAGCACAGCCTTCTGTCTCCTCTTGCCGTGCAGGTGGCACATGAGCTCTAGCTGCACACTTCAGATAGCTACATCTGGGTGTGTAAACACCCTTGTTCTCTGTCCAGAAGCATTCTTGGGTGGCTCATGGTATTCAAGCATGGAAGTTCTGTTCTGTCTGAGACACTGTTGAAAAAAATTACTTAAAAAAAAAAAAAAATGTCGAAAGGAAACAAAGGTTCCCCCCCCAAATACCTACTCCATTGGATGATGGCTTTGTTATGCTCACTGCTGTACTGAGAAAACTCCTTCCTGTACTGAGGGCTGGTTGGTATTTTGGGTTGGCTAGCTCAGACTTACCCATGTCTTCAAAGACTCTGCAGTGATGCTGCATACTGAAGAAATGGTGCAGATTAGGCACTTTTGAAAATCCCGTTTGAAGGATCAGTTCAATATATTTTGTTAAGAAACGAAGTAAAATAGAACCATGAAATCAAAGCAAATCTAGCATTAATATTCCACGACGGTAAAAGTGGAGCATTACAGACATCAAATCAAAATCAAGTCAACAAATTGACTGCGGCACTGGATCAGAATGAAGCCAAATTGCCAACTTGATGAAAACCCACAGTGTTTATGAACTGCGACGATCTATTGAAAGCACGTGTCTGTTTAGCTAGGAATTTCAAAAGCACATTTTCCCAGAGCTGGACAGAAATGTAGCACTGAGCTGGGTTATTTTATGGCAAAACCACAATTTCAAAGCCAATTATCTAGCTTCCTTCTTCAGATTATATTCCTCAGTAATAAGTAAATTCTACCCCCACCTCCCAAGTGACATAATATGTAGCACAGTCTCAGAAAAGAACTCTCCTGATAAGCAGAAGTTTGTCAGAAGTTATTTACCAGAAATTGCAGATGACAATTTCAGGTCTTTCAGGATCAAACAGAGCAGAGGCCCCAGAAAATACATTAAAGAGCAATTTTATGCAATGTTATATATAACTTCTAAGCTTCGGGAACTTTCCTTCCCACCTCTTCTCTTTTTCAGAGAAATTTGTGCACATCTGGAAATATAAAGGTACACTTAGGCACCAAGAAACTGAAGAGTATAAAAAGACCTCGGTGTCTTCTACCTAACAATATAGGAAAAATAAAAATAGATTACTAAGACAAGTGAGTGTAACTGCCTCTTGAACTCTCTTACTCCTTCACACTTGCAGAAGAGAGGTAAGGACTACAACTGGAGAGTGAAACGGAAGTGGTCACACCCCTATTTGAAATCAGGGGCTCCCTCTTTTTGGAAAAGACTAGTGAAGTGCTGATGCTGCTGGCTGGTGCCATAATTCCAAATAGCCAGAGATTTTAGAGGGTCTTAAATTTCAGTCCTTTTCTAGCAGTACAAGCTTCTGTCCCAAATTCAAAGCCTGTTTGAATTTTCAGATGTCCCTTAATCAGATCTGTAGTACTTTCTTCTGAGGATGAGCCTTGCAATTTGGTATAACAGGGCTCAAATGCACTCCTACACATCAAATATAATTTGAAAAAAAGCTGTTTAAATCACAAGAATATCGTGCTTTGAAAGCCACAGAAATGGATACCTTAAGAGACTCAAATGCATCACACAGATACATATCACTACATAACAGGAGCGCATCTGACTGCTTTTGAGGGAGCTGCCATTATCTTTGGTGAGGCAGAGGTCTCAAGATTGCACCATGCCGTTATTCTATGGAGTGCTCTCAGCATTCAGAAGAGTTTTTTTTAAAGGAGCTGTTTGGGAAAACTAAACTCCAGAACAACTTGGCAACAACTGGTGTCAATACTGTCTGACAGAAAAATTAAGAAATAAAAATGTAATATGTGTCTCATCACCTCAGCTACATTTTAGAAGTTCTTGCTTTATGCCTTGGAAATGAACCACACAGCTTCTCAGCAGGAATCTTTGTCTTCATGTGCTTTATACAACAATATTTATCAATATGAAATTCACTGTAAAATCCTACATTTTATATGCAGTCTACATATAAGCTATTTTTTTTCAAAACTGTATTTCAATCTCATATGTTCACAGTACCATTTTTGAATTTTATCATTGTTGATCCTCTTGATTTTCATTACCAGAGTCACTGCCAGATGTTAAAATGCCAAAGGGACCAATGCATGACCTAAAGGGCAGTATGGTTCCTGCCTGAAAGCTACTGATTTGACATGTGTGCCCAATTTTCAAATGTTAAGTTCTGACTTTTTTCCCTCACTTTTTATTTGGTGTGGCAGAAAACGTTCTGTCAACATTGTGGAAGAAATTGTGCACCTCCAATTCTCACCCTTCTAGCTAGCATGAGTGCACACACACTTGCTTCTCCCTTTGAACAAGCTATGACACCATCGACTCATGGCTCTTGTCTGTGCAGCTGGGGTGACAATAATCTCATAAGAACAACTGATTTTAATATTGAGATTTAAGGCACTGTATTTTCCATTAAGAGTAAAATTAATGCTTTGCTTTTATTTTTTCCCCCCAGTGGAGAAATATATATATGTGTATATGTATATGTATACGTATACGTATACGTATACGTATATGTATATGTATATGTATATGTATGGATAGATGGATGTTTTGTTTTTTTCAAAACTGTGCAGAACACCAGAGAGGAGGGTAACTGAAGAAGTGTAAGGAGAATTTGTGCTTAAGCAAGAGTAGCTGAAGGAGAATAGCCTTTGGGTCAGTAATTTTGATTCCGATAAAGTTCCTTCAGAGTTAGGAAAGTGTGAAGTTTTCTTTATTTTTTAGTTAAGTGAAAACTCAAGATTAAAATCAGCCAGTAAGAGAGAAGCCTGCCTGGATGGATGGATCTTTTGATTATGATAAATTTAATCAGATTTTTAATTTCCACATTGAAGCTCTTAAGCTTCACTATTGAATTACTATTGAATTTAAGTTAGAATGTGCTGGAATGTTAAGAAATCTTAAATATAAAATAATCTCCAGCTCAGAAACCCCGCAATCTGGAATTGTTTTGAGGGCAAAAGGGCAAAAATCTGAGATAATTGAAAGTCTAGGATTGCCTCAAATTCCAGAACACCATTTTTATATTTTAATAAAACTTGAAAAATAGAGTTGATCTCTTGCTTTGTAGAGCTTAGCTGAAAAAAACACCCAAAATGAAACATAAAACTGTGCCCATATTGTGTCTTAAGGCTACAAACATGATGCTGTTATTTCTCCTGCATAAAGTTTTGCATGGGAAATTGCAGTTGTGTATAAAATGCTAGTTCAAAAATAGTTTTCCATACGGGAACATACCTAAACGTAAATACAGAGGAGCAAGTTAAATTGGAGCTTTCAGGTTAGCTATTTTGGAATGAATTTCCTCTGTGGCAGAGAGAGGCAGCTGAGATGAATGATAAAGTGACTGCGTAAAAGCTTTCTTCCCAGTCTGTGATCCCAGAGATCACAAACTAAAAAAAATGTGATCATATTTGTAAGCCCTCAGAGCCTTTCCCTAAAACTGTGATTATGTTACATATTTTAATAAATGCATAACCGCTGTAATACACACCTCTAATGAATGCAAAGGCTAATTCCAGTACTTTCTTCCTATAAAAAAATATTTCCTGCCTTTTTAATAGTGGAATTCAGCAGATATTTACATCAGTTGATGCTAATGGCACATTCCACACTGGCTGCAGTGAGGACTGGGACTGATTTTTGTTACTTTTGATACTTGTCTTTTTGTCTTATTCAGCGTAAGAGATAGAGATGAGCTTTCTATTTGATGAGAGTTGTGAGTTTCTCCCAGAATTAAACCCCAGGTCTGTTTGTCTCCTGCCTTCCTGTCCCCATTTGTGTAGCTGTCAGTCACGTTATCTTTCTGATCAGAGAAACCATGCTGCAATAGTAACCCAGGTTTTACATTATTTTCTTAAGTGAGTTCTATACTACAGATTCACAAGCATTTCTTTAGTTTGGAAGAGGGATGTCAATCAGCAACATTGCCACTTTATCAACTGCTCCTGTTTCCAAAATCATTTTTATTGTTACAGACTGACAAACTATCCAAAGAGTTCAAAAAATTGCTAGCTGCAGGGGCTAATTCAGATCCTTTTTGTGGTGTTTCGTTCTTTTCCCCTGCCATGATTACTGTCCTATTTTTTTTCTGACAGTTGTTAAATCACCAACTAATTATGTATTATCAAAGCTGCACGTAACAGTGGTGTTTGTCTCGTGGTTGATGTATACAAAAACAAGCCAGGTTAGTGAGTCAGTCAGGGTACAGATGGCTGCACCGCTCCACCTGGTGCCTGTGTTAGCACTTATTCACGCCTTCCCTTTGTTCTTCTGGGCTCCTTTTGCTTTTTACTGCACAGCTAGAATAGGTACTGACTGATGCATTATGTGTGCTTTAATGCTTTTTTATTATGACTATGGGAGAACAAAAATGCTCATAAAGGTGTGTTTTCTTTCTGGGAAAATTTCTCAGTAATGCAGTAGCTTCTTTGTTGGGGAACTTGAACCTTGGAGAATGTGACAAAGATTACTAGATGCCTACTTAGTTTCATAGCTTCTCAGGCAGTTATTTGGAAGAAATGAAAAATCCCTAAGCCTCCTTCCATGCTGGTATGAGTTCAACAGTCTGCAAATACCAACTTACAAATTTACATGCTTATCCCTTGAGAAGTCTGAGCACATATGGTATTCTTTTTCAAATTATTTAATTAAAGCTCAAAAAGCACATGAAATCTGGAATGCTCACTTCCAAGAACACCTACCACGTTAAATCAAACTCCCCAGGTTGAAACATGGAGGGGTTTTCTAAAATGTAATTTACTTTTCCTTTTTGTATTCTTCCCCCCTCTCCCCCAATTCCTTCACCTTTAGCAATAGTGAGAGACCTAAATTCTCTTTGGCAGTTTACTCAATTGCACAAGCGAACCTGTGCAGAGATAAACCTCTGCAATACTGAGATGTGGAGGTTGCTACCTTACATGACAACTTTTTTTTTTTAAAATATAGAGGTAAAAGTAAGAGCTTTTGTTGTCTGCAGAGTCTCATTCATGTTGGTAGGTAGAAATTCTAAACTTTCAGGTCTCGATGTGACCTGACAGCATTCCTTCTATATTTGTTTAGTACTTGGCAGTTGAGGAAATTCACAGCAAGGGAAGACAGAGATTACCCATTCAGGGGTAGGAGGTTGGGAATTGCCTACTATATTCAGCTGCCACTACTTGGAAAGAGATATTGCGCTTGCCAAAGCATGCTGCCTGTAATTATTAAGCCTGTCCGTTCAATTTCTGCTTTGAACAAATTGGAAAAAAAAAAAAGAAAAAAAATTAAACCAAAAGCTCCAACTTTGAGATTGTAACTATTTTTCAAATCAAATGTGATTTCCTTTGCCAAGATGCTTACTTTGGTACCTGAGCGCATGGGGAACAAATCCTGGATTCTCATTGGGCTATTCTCAGAGGAGCATGTGGAGCTATTGCTGGCTCAGTAATGAGCACCCGCAGCCTTATGTGAGAAGGTTGTTCAGCCAGAGCCTCTCTCTCTGAATCATGGGCTGGCAGGTTTCCGTATGTCTACAGCCCTGCCTGTGGTGTGCTCTACCTGGTGGACTACTTTTGTAATAACCAAACCAACTCACAAAGAAATGGGTTCAATTTCTTCCATTTCACATGTGGATTCAATAACTTCTGCCTTCTGCTGTCTTTCATACATGGTCAGAAAGAATAAATGTTTTTCAGCTCCAGCATTTATAACTCAAATGTTTTTTTTTAAAGAGAAAATGTGGAGCCGTGTAGCCACCCACATCTGCTCTGTTACCAAAGCTGCTCCTGATGTTCATATGGACACACCCACGTTGGCTTGGAGCAGATGATTATGTAACTGTGGTAGCCCACAGCCAAGGCCTTGCCAAGCCTTTGGCTTCCTGGGCACTTGCAGAGCTTGCTGCCATGGCTGCCTGCCCAGCAGTGCTTCAAATGGGGGCCTTTATGGTATGCACAGGTTTTTGTCACAAGCAGTAGCAAAAGCTCTAACTACATTTGTAGGGTTATATCCATAAATACAAGAAAATGCAAGTCATAGAAATCTCGCGTTTCTACAGGATACCTCATTCCCCCTGCCTTGTTTACCTCCCAAAGTGTCCCTCTGGAAAATACGCAGCTAATTGTAGCTTGTCAGATTACTGGGGAACTTCAGATAGCTTAGGCAATTAACAGAAGTTTCATTTTGATTACTTTGTGCAAGTTTTGTACAGAAACGATGCTCTGAAGACTCGTTTTAGGGAGAACACTATTATATCAATGTAGTGGCAATTTCTCTCTGATACAGTAACTTTTGGTTTCAGAGAGGAAAACTCCATGACCGCCTCTTCCAGCAGTGAGATCTGATGATTCTTCAAGTGTGGGACCCTTAAAACTGGGGTGTGAGAACTAAATTATTACCTTTAGTTATAAATAGTGCTAAGTAGAGATGCAAAGGAACCATTAAAAGCTGTAAACAGAGGGTCCTGCTACTTCTTTTCTGATTCTGTGTGCCGTAGCTAGACGGACCCATTTGGTTCTGGGAACTTGGCAGTGAAAAACACTGTTCTACAACATTCACCTGAAAGTGACAGCCCAGAGAAAAATAGGTTTGAACTTGCATCAACAGTCCTTGGATTATTTTCATGTGAATGGCAGAATGAAATAATTTGTGATTGCAGATAATGCATGAAGCAATTACCAGAAATACGGTATTTTGGCCCAAGGAAATTCGTGTCCAGGCAGTAATTTCAAATGTTTTAAATTCTACACTTCTGTAGTAGGTGACACAAAATCCTTTTTTGGTAGTGATTATATCACTAAGTCTGTCCTTGCATGCCCTTCCTTGTTAGCTATTCAAGCATTAAAAAGATTTATTAACCTTGTCTTAGTATCAGTAGCCTCTTTTTTTCTACTTTTTTAGTTTGCAGTATTTGACATGCAAAGTGTTAGCTTTTTTAAACCAAGTGCTCCAAGTAATAAACTACTACATTAAGAATAAATAGATTACTTTACTCTTCTCACTTGGACCTGGGAAAGGCTGTACAGTTACGGAAACCCCAACATTTCCATTCTTGGTCAGCCTAGTCCAGCTAGTAACAGTGAAGCTGATAATATTAGATGTTCCAGAGGTATAAGCAAGATATTTCAAGATGAACAGTATAAAACAATCAGTTTAATAATACACTAAGAATAATGAGTGAATATTTATTCTTAATTACTTTTAAACCTATCCAATAACTTTGTGAAAATTTGATAATTTGAATTAATAAATAAACTCACCAAATCTTGAAAGAAATTCTAGTCCAAAGGAATAATATCTTCTTTCCTTTTTAGGATGGGAAAAGGATGTATTGAATTACTTTCTCTAAGAATCCATTATTAGATATACCTACTGCATATCATCCTTTTAATTTCTCTCTCTAAATCTTTACACTCTGTCTTCTTATGGATAGTTTTCCAGTTCCTTCATCATTTCAAAGTATATTTTCAGAACCCTTCCTGTATCTACTTTTTTTTAATAACATGAGAAATACGACATTTCATATACAACACAAGAAAGAAAACAGAATAAAAATGTCAGTATTTTTTTTTCTCATTCTCTGAGCTCTCTGCATTTTGCATCCCTTCATAGCTTTGGGGTTACACAGGTGACTCCCCGGTCTTTTTTTTTTTTTTTCTGAATACTGCTACTTAATTTATGTGCATAATATTTGAGGAAACTAGAATCAAAATGAAACAAGAACAGAAATTGAAATCAGAGGAAGAAATAAATGGAGCTGCAATAAATGACCAGAGAAAAAAGAAGAGATCAGCCAACAAAACCCAGACTTTTCTATTATTAATACCTTCTGGAATAAAAATAAATTGGCTTTTAGGAGACATGCATCAAAACTTTCAGCTGATGTAAATTCTTGAGCCATTGCCTCCATTGGGAGTGGGGAACCTGTGCAGGGACGTGCACTGGACAAGGCCATTCAGCAGCTTTTCCATCTGGGCACAGCCTGAAGAATGACACATCTGCAGGAGAGAAGAAAGCTGCATTTCCTCAGTTTGCAGGGAGAGCAAAGCCAGGGGTGGCCTTTGCCTCAGCCAGTTTTTAACATGACTAGAGGTGGCAGCAGTCTCTAGCAGCTGGAGGGAAGATGCCGGTGGGAAGCCTGGGTGGCATGGGCTCTCTTCCACCACCATAGGCAAGTTTGGAACACACCCAAATGTGGCTCAGGTACAATTGCAATGTTTACTCTCCAGGGGAGTAAGTGACAATTCACAGGCCTGAGGCTGTAGAGGTCTAATCAGGGCCAAGAGAGAGCAGCCCCAGGCTGTGTCCCCGCCACCACCATCCCAGTGGTCTCGGCTGTGGGCTCCTTGCCCTGGGGCACGGGTGGGCCATGCCCACAGCTGTGGTCTTGTGCATGTTGGTGTATGTCTGCACCATAGGGCATTCCTGAGGTGTGTTCTCAGGGAACTCCCAAGTGTAACCTTCAACACTGTCTGGAGTGCTTCCCTCCCTGGAAGTGTGGGCAACACTGCACCCTGGGGTGAGCCTGGTAACCCCTGCTTTGCACAGTTCCATGGTGGTGAACTGAGGAGCACACTGTGATCTGGAGTGCTCCTGCAGCCGGCCTTCATCAGGAAAGAAACTCTGGTTCAGCGTCAAAAATGTGAGGTCACTTACTTCAGTTTCAGCATCAGCCTCAGAGAGCAGCCCACAGCACCTGGCACTTTTCAGCTGCCCTTGGAAGGGCACTTCAGGGTAGTGAGGGAACTCCAGCAGTGCCAGGCCTTCTTTCCTGGTACTGTTTGGGGCAAGGCCAGCATTGTGGGGTCACAGAGAAACTTTGGTCCCTGAGGAAGGGAGCTGCCTTCAGCCAACAGACAAGGAGGTACAACACATGCCTACTGTGCCTGCAGCATGTGGGCATAGAAATGTGGGAAATCACACGTAGAACCACAGAATATCCTGACTTGGAAGGGACACACAAGGATCATCGTGTCCAACTCCAAGGCCTGCACAGGACACCCCAAGGATCACACCCTGTGCCTGAGAGCATTGTCCAAGCTCTGTCAGGCTTGGTGCTGTGACCACACTCTGTGGAGCCTGTTCCAGGGCCCAGCCATCTTCTGGGTGAAGAACCTAAACCTCCCATGACACAGCTTCAGGCCATTCCCTCAGGTCCTGTCACTGGCCACCACTGAGAAGAAATCAGTGCCTGCCCTTCAACTTCCCATCATGAGGGACATGCAATGAGATCTTCCCTCAGTCTCCCCTTCTCCAAGCTGAACAAGCCAAGGGCCCTCAACCACTCCTCATACAGCTTCTGCTCAAGGTCTTTCACCATCTATGTTGCTCTCTGGACACTCTCTAATTGCTTAATATCTTTCTTACCTTGTGGCACCCAAAGCTGCCCTCAGCACTCGAGGTGAGGCCACCCCAGTGCAGAGCAGAGCAGGACAATCCCCTCCCTTGCCTGGCTGGCAATGCTGTGCCTGATGCCCCCCAGGACAGGGTTGGCCCTCCTGGCTCTCAGGGCAGTGCTGGCTCATGGTCGAATTGCCATTGACCAGGACACCCAGGTCCCTTTCCATGGAGTTGCTCTCCAACCTCTTGTTCCCCAGTCTGTCTGTACCTCAAGGGTTGGCCTGTAAAACACTAAGAATGCTTCTCCTACCCCAAATAGAACACTAGCATGAACTATAACACACACTATAATACAGCTGTCTGCCTCAAGCATACATGGCATGCCTGGGTAGATGTTATTTCATGATGACCTGATACCATCTGTAAATTTTCTTTGGATAACAGGGTCTAGGAGCCATTCTCCCAGCTGTGGATGAAGAGCTGAAAATATGTGCACATATTGCTTATGTGCTGTGGATGTGTTAATGTGCTTTTTTCCCTGCCAGGAATGATGTAGTGTGACAGGGTGGGGATGTGATCAGTCACTGGTGTTACTATTAGTTTTACAATAATGATCTTTTGATATTTTGTCTTAAACTCTGTCACTTATTTTTATTCTATCTTCAACAGGTGTTAATCACTTTGCAGAAACAGCTGAGCATTTGGATTTGCTCAGCTGTTTCTAATCAGAGCCAAAGGCAGTCCTGAAGCAATCATAGTATTTTTCTTTTTAAATTGTCTATGCATATTTAAAAGGAAATACTGCATTTCTGTGCAGCTCTGGCTAAATGTGTGTCTTCCCCTGTCTTCGTATTACCTGCTTAGAATAATCCAGAGCCAGCTGGAGGCCAGGTGCCCAGTTTTGTTCTTTCAATACCCACTGAAATATCTGGGGGGCAGACACAAAGTAGGAAAAGAGCCAGCTGCTGAGCCTGCCCTTCATTCTCTCTTGCTGCAGGGACCCAGTGCTCCACAAGGTGGTTGGGATAGATGGGCAAAGTCTCGGGATCATCTAGACAGTGGTGGTGGTGTCATGTACAGAGCAGGCAGCATCACTGGCTTTAAAAACTGGAGGGTAACATTCAGCAAAACACCTGTAATATCCTTGGAAATTAATCACATGGAAAGCAAAGAATACATTGCATATCTGCCACAGAAACGCACGCTGCATGCAGAAGCTCAGGTGATGGCTGTGCCTTGCTGAGCTCACAAGTGACTTTGGGGGTGCCACTGCCTCTTCTCCCTGACCATGGGCTCATCAGAAAGAACCTTCTGAGATGGCCTTTTGGGCTTTGGCCACAAGAAGAAATTTCTTCAGGCTGCACCATGTGTGTGTTGTCTGTACACTGAATGAGTTTTGGCCCATGATGTAACAAACAGCTAATGGTTTTTATAAGTCCCAACAGACATTCAGGTCCATCATGGACTCACATATGAAATTTCTGCATTTGAGAGCCATGTTCTTACAACAACAACAATGCCTGCTCTACTAGAGGGGTATTTGACTATCTGTAAATCTGGTATTGCTTTACAAAGGAAATTCCAGAACATAAGTCCAGTAAATTCACAGTAAGTGTCAAACCTGGAAAAAATCCAAACACATACTGGTATTAAAATGCACATACCTGTGAAATGTTATTAATTTGGTTTGCAAAGCAGAGAATGCTGGTAAGCAGTCAGATAGGCATTCCCTTCTATTGATCAGGAAGCATCCCTATGGAAAGAACCTGGAGCAAGGCTCCAGGAATGAAATGGTTTGTGGTTGTTTGGCAAACCAAATCCTCACTTCTCTCTCTCTGCAGCTTTACTGTCCCTGCCATCTGAAATGCCTTTTTTACTTTCCTTAATGTTGTAACCCAGAGCCAGTCATGGCAGCTGCAGAACCCTTGAGTTGTCCACAAGGAGCTGGGGAGAAGGAGGAAGCAGTGACCAGGATGCAGGAGATCTGGTACTGCTGGATCAGTCTGCCCTGAGGCTTGGGGGAATTTACCTGTTATTCCCCCTTACCAGGTGTCCTTCATATAAAACATAGCATCCAGGAAATCACAATGGTAAAATGTGTTGTGTTTGTGTTACTTCTCAGTGTGACAGTAGTCCCTCAGTGTGGTTGCAGACAGACTGACTTACTGCAGCCCTGAAAACATCCTAATGGCTACAACTATATCTCCTAATCGAGGGTTTATTTTTTTTTATACCAAAAAGATATGGGTATAGTCAAAGCTCCTATATTTTAAAAAAATTTTATTTGACATATTTTCAAATTGTCTCTATAATCTATATTAAATTGTGTTACAGATTTACAGTATTGTTGAACAAGTCTATTTACATTTTTTTCATACTGTCACACAGGGAAAACCATTCTCCAGAGCTATCTGTCATTTCATGTGAAGTGCGAGAAGGGGCAGGGGGAGTAGGATATTCTCAGATAGCTCTGAGAATCAACTTTGGTGTACAGACCTTTAGGCAAGGCTGGTTTGCCCTTTACTGTGAAACCTGCCCTCGTCTACTCTCTGTGTGTCCTCATTTACTCATGAGCATCTTACTTACTAAGTCATTAGGTAAGGTCTTGAAGGATCAGGGAGAGAAAGAAAATTGTAAGTCTTTGACAAATCCAGGATATAAAGAAACTGGGAAAGCTTTAAAGAACTAAACTGTATTTGCTTGTTTTCTTCTTTAAGAATTAAATTGGCCAGTCTAATTATTTGGCTTTATCAGTTTGTAGGTATTGAATAAATAGGCAAGAAATTAAAATGTGTCTTTCCAATCAAGGCTTTTTCAGCAGTATTGAAAATAAAGTTGCTTCTGATCAAGTGCCAATAGAAACATGTTAGTTACTGTATACTGTCAGAGAATTTCCCAATTCTTATTTCTGCTCAGATGCTTTACTTGTATATGCTACACAAAGAAATTAAAAGTGAATACAGTGGAGAACATATAGGGTTACTTTCTACAATAGGCAGACCATTGGACAAATCAATATCTAGTTTCTATTTGCTTTTTCCTCCTCCCCAGATCAAATAAGGCTATTAATTAGTGCTATTCGTGGTACTGCTGCCCTTTGCAAAATATACTCATTAAAAATGCTTCTTGGTTCAAATGGTGCTTCATAAATTATTCTCAACTGCAGTTTACGAATGAGAGAGAGTTTGAAGAAAAAGTACATAATGTCCAAGAGGCAATCAGAAAATAATAGATAGAAAAAAGATTTATCTGTATAACACATGTAGCACAGTAACATTATTATAATTCAAGCCTAAACAGTACAATGAAAAAAATCATTAAGTACCTATTAGGATTACCTACAGCAGCTCTAGAGAGTTGGATACCTTATTAGAAAAAGCAGCATTATAAAGTCACACCAAATTCCCCAGCTCAGACTGAAGTTCATTATGGGCCTTTGTGTACACACCCATCTGCGAGTTGAAAAGGGGCGTTACTACACAGCCCTTTGTGCTGGAGAGTGCTGGTCATGCAAAACTCAGAAATGGGGCCGGGGCAAATTCCCTGCAACCTGTTTCTTTACCACTTGAGCAGCTGTCTCGGGATGTCTAGACACAATGAAGTGCTGTACATAATTATTTTATCTGTGGCTGAATGATGGCCAGCTTTGCTGGAAAGCCAACAGCTGTTTAATGGTGTATAGTCACATGCTGTACCAGTCTATTGAGGGAAGGGATAAATATATGATCCAGCCGATATCTTAGGTCATAACTGAATAACCAATTTGGAAATGAGTCAGGACAAAGAGTGCATCCCGATGGGTTCATTTTTACCATTAAGCCTTTAGTAGCACCAGGGATGCCCAGGTGATGCCCTTCACCCAGGTGGTGCCTGAGGAATGCAGCATCTCAGAGCAATATTGTGCTGAGCACTTGGCATAGGGCTGTTTAACAGCTGTGACACTCCTCTGAGTATCCTTTTGAGACTCAAACATATTTTATAAACAATGTCTTGCACTGTATTTATATTCTTATCAAGGCTCCTTGTTCCATGTTTTCATAGTAAAATATGTGTTCCTCAAATCTGGTCAGTGCTACAGGATTTATTAAACATTTCCCAACTGGTCTTCTCAGGTGGCAGAGACATCTGCAGCAACCAGAGCCTTGGAAGGGATGTGAGCAAGTCACATCTACAGTCGACCACAGGCTGGTCTCTGTGTGGGACACCAGAGGGGACAGGGCCTGAGCTTCTTCCCCAGCTGCGCCTCCTCCCAGAGGCAGGATGGAGAGGATGGATAGGGCTGTCTGTCAGCCCGTGGCTGCTACGGCTCCAAGGCTGGATGTTGCCCTGTTCCCTGGGCAAAGGGCCAGTGCAGGGGACAGCCACTTGCATGCCCTGCAGCACAGTGAGGGGTTTAGGACTGCAGCTACCTTTTGGAGTCCTGTTTCATCTTAATAATACTAATTTTTTCCTTTCCTAAATTTAGTTTTGTATTTATTCATATATCAAATCCATGTCTTATAAACTGTTGCATAAATGAGGTACAGGTAAAGCCACAGTCCTCTCTCCCCAGGAACTTGAACACCTTGTGGCACAGCAGGTGCCAAATGCTGCCATCCTCCTCCTTCCCTTCTCCTGGTGTTACATTTGGTTGCCAAAGCAAAGCACAGGAAAGGCAGCCAGGTTTTGAACCCTTTTAACAATGTGATGGATTCTACTTCTAATAAAACTTTACTGTGTCAGTAGGGCCTAGAGGAAGGAAAAACATTACTTTCTTCTGTCTCTTCTCTTTTATTGCTACTTATCCTGTCTCAATTTCCTTCCAAAGCCCAGTGGTTTGGATCATACTCCTGTCTTTCTGTCCCAGATGGTTCTGGCTTGGAGGAAGGAAACTAATTTCTGGACCTGTATATGTGTTTCATTTACAAGGTACTATGAGGCACCCCACTATCAGTTTCTGATTCATGCTGTCAGATAAGGTGAAGTCCTTAACATGACAGGGGGGTAGGGCAAAAGTAGGCTGCTTGAAGCTTATTAATTAACCTTCAACAAATGAATCTTTCAATATCAAAAACCTCCTACTGTTCATAGAGTAAGAATCATACACCCAGCAAGTAAAGAAAAGTCACCTTCCAAAATCACCAAGGAACTGTAGTACCTTGTCATACAGAGAGAGACTGTGTTTCTCATAAATTATTTTTTAAATTAAAACTATGAAATTTTATATTAAAGCAACTTTAAGGCTAATATAAAACTTAGACTCATCTGTTCTCAGAAATATCTTTGAAAAATACTGGCATCTTGATAATTTCCCATTTTGCTTACTATCAGCTATGACTCTTATATGAGAGTACTATCAGTGTGAATAAAATGTCTTTCCTTTGAGAGAAATGATTTAAAAATTATGGTTGGTGGTTCAGTGTGACAAACAGTGGGAAAAGACAATTTTCAGCATTGTCATTAAAGGAAAAGAATCACAGCATTAAAAGAGTATATTATTCTCGAAAGAAAATGCTAGGACAAATGGGACAAATAGTGCATATTTTGCAAAAGGAATGTTTGAGGTATTTCACTGTTTTATACTAGTTGTCAAGAATACTTCAAAATAATTTACCCTTTTTCTTATATTTTGTAGTGTGGGGTACTTTCTAGCTTTGTACTCCTCGCTCAGGATCCTGGTTGAGAGGAAATGTGAAAATACAGGTTGTATTTATCAACAAACAAAATGGAGAGATTTGTCTCTTGAGCAATGAATTACCTAAAAAGAATTGACTAAGATGGTGTGGGACACTGCAAATGTGCATGCTGCTGTAGAGCTTTATGTCAATAGAGGTATTGGGCTGCTATTAATTGGATGCTGCATTGCTATAAAGGTCTGTTAAGGCAGATCTAGTGTTGAGATTGAAATCCTTTACATTAGCATAAAAATGGATGACTTTTGATCTCTTTCATGCAGAGTACAGAAGCATTTTTACAAAACCCAGAATCCAGTCACTGAATAACAGTAGCAAATAATTAGAAACGGAAATGCCCTGCGGGGTTATTGAGTTTTCTCTTCTTAAAATGCAAATATATTTCCTGTGATACGTATTTTTTCTTGCTAAGTTCACTCTTGAATCATGCTTCACGACCATTTCATCATTTTCCTGTGCATATCATCGTACAGATTCAACTATTAAGTGCCTCACTTATGTCTCATTAATCTTGGTTTTATCTCTTGACTGTATCCTTGTTATCATGTTCTCTAAGAATTAAGGAGAGCTGTGGGAAAATCTGTTTGCATGAAATGACATTTAGATTTCTCCAAAACTGCAAATGTAACATTTTTGAGGTTCAAATATGTTTTGCTAACCTTTTACGTTTGTTCATCCTTTGAATTTTTTCATTTCTGATCAGGACAAGAATCTGAAACAGCAAAATACATCAAGAAAATTATTCTTATGGTATTTTGGGACAGAAAGAAAATTAGCATCTCATAAAACTTCCCTTTCTGTCTAGGTATGTTTTGAGAACCAGAAGGAAAATTAATTAATTTTGTGTTCTTCTGAATACCCATTAAATTATCCAGTGTTTTATTTGGTGGGCTGTTCCCCTTATGGTAGATATTAAATATGACCTATTCTTCAGAGCAAGCCTGAAAAATAGAAATAAGAAATATACGTATTTAATTACAGACATTATGAGTATTCAAAATAAACTTTATCCTCTTAGTTTGGAGATCCTCATTTGACAGTTTTCTTGGAGGATGATGATCTATTAATATTCCTGGATACAGTTAAGAGAATAAAAAAGAAAAATTACTGGTGCCCTTTCTTGGTAATTTAATGAAGTATTAGAAAGCTTTTCCTGTGTAAAGTAGCTGTAGCCCTAATAAATCTGTTGTCTTAATTAGGTGAGAATGACTGTGCCGTGGCTCACGAAAGGAAGCCCCTGAGGTGCAGACAGGCACAGGAGTCACCACATGGAGCTGAGAGAAGGTTCAGATAGACCTTGCCACGGATATCTGCTCTGGTGGCATCCAGGAAGATTTTGTGGCCGCTTACCAAGTCACGCAATTAATAAGTATCAGCAGAAGCCTCTGCCCTGAAAGAGGATTGCCCACGGAGAGCAGAAGAGGACTCCTGCTGACTGTGTCATACACGTCATGAAAAATATGAATTTATTTAGAAATTCCATGGCTCTTCTGTAGGCAAACAGCTACTCACTTCAGGTCTGAGTAGTGACTCCAAATTCAGGTCCTGTCTCTGAATTATTCATCAGTGCTAGCTTTATTTCTCCAGCTCCCTGTGAACATTTTGTGATTTGATTTGCCAAAGTCGTCTGCATTTCATCGCCTCTTGTCCTGAATGCAGCAGCTCACCAAGGAAGTGTTGGGACACCAATTCTTGTCTCTTTGTCCAGCAACACTTGATAGTGAATTGGATAAAATTTAACGGAGGTGATAATTGCTTTTTCCAGTCACTGTATTTTTCTTTTTAATTTCATTGTTGGCTAATGATCTGTCTATTTTTTCATCTCACATATCTACAGGGCTGAAGAACAGATCCTCAAATTGCTCCCAGGTGAATAAATCAGCAAGTGGCTACTTCCTAGGCATTTTATGATACTCCACAACTAATTAAATCTATTTCAGGAGATGTAAATCAGGAAGGATATTTTCTTATCCAGCACTTTACAGCCGTGTATCTGAAAAGTTTCAACAAACAGAAGGGATGTGCCTTTATCCCTTTATGAACAATGAAGCTTCTTTTTTGATGATTTTTTGGTTTGTATCTCAAGTGTGTGCCTCTTAGACCAGATTGACATTGCTATTGCTGGCCTTGCTCACAGGGACTGTCTTTATCCATGTTTTGGACACTTCTGACTTGTGGACAGTCTCTGTAAGCAACACAGATTGTCATTATTATGTATAATTTACAGCTGGGAACACAGAGCTATTGCATGACACAGAAAATCTGTCAGACAGCTCGAAGTTCTGACTCTGGTGGTGCTTGACCATGACAGCTTTGCTTTTGGTCTGAGCCCTTTACAGAAATAGAAAACATACAAAGCCATAATTATTGAAGAGCAATACTTTTGAAATTATACAAAGCGGACTTGCAGGTTTGAAGACAACAAAGTATTCTCTGGTCCAGTAGCGGTTCTGACAATTTTTTGGGAATAAAACTGCCTGTTAGGGGCCATTGCTTTCTTTTTTCAGAGTGTCCTGCCTGACAGCAGGGAAATGGCAAACAGAAAACAGCACATGGCAGAAAAGTATGCAGGTGTGTCTAACCAAACTACTGAAGTCCTGGAAAACCAGAGGAGGGGCTTTGGAGAGTAAACTGGGATTTTACTTGCTTTTGCAGGATCACTCTGGTGGTACTGCATCATTTGAAAGGAAGGCGGAGCTCATATCTTGACAAAACTATTCCTACCTTCCTCATTTCCTGTCTTCCCTGTCTTCTGATGGATGGGATGCCATGCCACTCATTCATCATTTAGGGTACCTCAGTAAGGTAGCATAACCCCATGTGGATTTTACAGAATCTGGAAGGCTTATGTAAATGTTGAAAAGCCAAACTTCTCCAAAATGCTACATGTTAGCCCACATGTGCCAACATGTCTTCCTGCCAATATTCAACATTCATATACAGATACAGTCCCTTTTTTGTAACTGATCTCTTCAAGTTCAGGGCTCTAAATGAGATGGGTGTTTTCATTAGATGATGGATGTTTTTGTATATTTGCACAAGAACCATGGAGGGTTGCTTTCTTTTCCTGGTCGATCTTCTGATGATGGAGAAATGAAATGCAAATTTTTACTTACATCTTTTCTGTGTTTGTATGTCTACAAAACTAATTGTGGGAGAATTACTTTGATAATGAAATCTGAACAAAATTTTCTGGTAATTAGAAAATAAGGAAACTTGGGATATGAGAGCCAGAGAGACCAGACAATGGCAGCCTGATTAAGAACAGAAAGAACTGATGCTAAAACAAGGAAAATTGCCTTTGCCCTCTAACTTAGCCAAGGGGAACCTTGTTCATCAGTATTTGCAATGTAGCAAGTCCATTATGCAAATAGCTTATATTAGTTTACAGCTGTTTTCTTCCTGTTCTTTCTGTTCTGACAAAAGCTCCTGGTATATAAGCACAAAGTTGAAAGTCCTGCAGTTATCAGAACTATACTTTGTTTTAAACCTTTTCCTGCGGGGCAGAGATGTTTTCTTTCTTCTCAGATAAATTATGCTGTTCAGCATCCCCTTGGTTCTGACAATACAAATGTTAGTGGAATCATATTGAAGAGTGGATCAATGAGATGAGAAGTCATCAAGGGTAAAACCATGCCAGGACCTCTCCAGTGATCCCCAAATGAAGGGCGATCCTGCAGAAACTAATGGGAAAGAAGGGTTTTAATTATGAAACAATTCAGGAATACAATGAAGCAACAGATTAGGTGGAGATGACTGAGAAGAGTTGGTGACTTTTCTTCAGATGCCACAGAAAGCAGAAGAGAGGATCTGGGGTTAATCATTAAATCCTAACTGGCAGGCTGTTAGGACTCTTCCTTAGGGAGAGAGGAAAGGATAGAGGTTGTGACTCAGGATAAGAAAGAAAAAAAGCAGCAAAACAGAGACCACAGGTGGGCAGAAAGCTGGATTCAGCTGGATCAGAGGCCAGCTTGCTCAGGTCCCTCAGGAAGCAAATCTGGGCAAAAGGAGCTGAGGTGAGTTGTCTGTTGCTGACAGTACCAGTACGAGGAACACAGCTACAAATGCTCCCTGTGCTGGGACAGCAAGGAAGGGTAGCGAGAGACCCAGTGGCTGAATCATGATCTTCTTACTCACCCAAGCCCGAGAAGGATTTGTACAGAAAGTGGAAATTAGGTTGACTTAAATTAGCATGAGTATAAAAAGGTGTTGCAGACAAAATAAGAATTTTCTATTATATGGTTTGAAGGTTACAAAGACTGTTTTGAAAATGAGCAATAATATGATGTGTATAAACCACACCAGAAGGAAAAAAGATTGCCTCACTCTGTCCCTTGACTATTTTTTCTGTTGTTCTGGAATATTTACTGAACTTATTTTTTACCTTCTCATATCCCTGCCCTTTTTGTGAAAAAGGAACATTTCCTGTCATATTACTATATTATTTTTGGAGCAATGGGACAGACTTCGGTAAAATGAAGAGGGAAAAAATAATCCAGAAATGAGAAAAACAGTGAGAAAAACCCCAGAATTCTTAATTTTAAAATCCAGTGAAAGCTCGGTTATTTAAATTAAGAACTACTTGCAAAAGCAGCGCTCCCTTATAATGTACCCTCTATAGGGGTGAAATGTGCAGCATGCCCTTATAAAATTTCCAATTCCCCAGAGCAAAGCAAGCATCTGACATATATGAAGAGCTTAAAACCCCCTGCTGTAGCAAAAGCCAGGAGCAGAGAAAGCCCCCTTTAAATGTGCTCCTAAGGTAAATACATGAGAGAAGGGATGGGAAAAGATGTGCTCCAAGAGACTCCTGTCTCATCTAGAGCTGACCCCTAAGCAAATACTAGGGTTTCTTAACCCTGTTGTGCAGCCATCTGAGTGAACCGTCCCATCACCTGGCCTGTAAAGGGAATTCAACGGAGTCTGAATTTAATCTTCCCTAAAAGCAGGTCTTGGGACTTCCCACCTATTATCTGTGACCTCCTTTGTAGTTTTCAACTACTCTCAGGTTATCTTACTTTTTGCTCAACCCTCTATTGCATGCTTTTCTCTCCAGACTACTGTTCATCCCTTCCCTGCTGTAATGACTGTCTCCGTGCCATGCCTGCTCATTTTATGTCTTTGAATTGCCTGGATTGGTCTCTCCTAGATGCCTCTTTTCTTAGAGTTATATATTTTGTTCTTTCATCCTTCACCTTAGGTACAGCTTAGTGCTCTTTCTTTTTCTAAGTAGGTGCTTAGCAGGTAAAGTTCAGTAGTTAGAGTTCACACCCTGAGAAGAGAGGATTGGTTCTTACAAGGTACAGCTATGAAATCAGCTTTTTAGTGGGAGAACATCAGCTGGTTCTTTATATCCTTTATTGCTTGGTAATAGGGCAGGTTCTGACTTCATGCACATATTTGTATTTGGAGTCTACATAGAGACTTGCATCCTAGACACTAACGATGCTTCAAAATCTTTCCTGCTATCTCCATTATTGGATCATATTTTTTTTTCAGTTTCTGGATGGAATGCGCATTCTATAGAATTTTAGTAATTTTTTGGTATCTGTGTAAAACAATCTATACATGATATTTCTTTGAAGAATTTGGGGACTGAGAAAATATTTAAAACTATTGTCACATCAATGGCAATCAAAGTAAAGCAGAAGCTGTGATCAAGCGTCCTTATTCTGTTTTTATGCTGTTTCTTATTTTAACAAGAGAATAAAAAAAATCCTGCAAGTGCAATCTCAGTGTTTAAATGGAAGCTCCCTTTCTTAAGTCTTCAAAGTTACTAATTATTTCTGTCTAGCAGCACATATTAAAACCCTCTCATTTATTTCTTATTCACTATTCTACCTGTGTGGAGAGGGGAAGAAAAACATCATCAGATGAATCACATACCCTGCAAACATAACAGTGATTTGAGTTAGGGCAAAGGTTTCCCTGAAAAGCATCCTGGACTTCTTCAAAAACCTCATTGCTTGCTCATTATTAGATGCCTGAAAGTATGTGAATGTATGTGATATTCAAATAAAGCACAGATGGTTGTGGAGACCTGCATTCTACTGTACATTCATTTATGCAAATATGGTGGTGGTATTCTTATAGCAGCCTTTCAGTACCTGAAGAAGACCTATAAGAAAGTCAGAGGGGGACATTTTACAAGGGCATGTAGTTACAGGACAAAGGGGAATGGCTTCAAACTGAAAAAGGAAAGGTTTAGATTAGATATTAGGAAGAAATTCTTTGCTGTGATGGTGGTGAGGCACTGGAACAGGTTATCCAGAGAGGTTGTGGATGCCCCACCCCTGTCAGTGTTCAAGGACAGGTTGGATGGGGCTCTGAACAACCTGGCCTAGTGGAAGGTGTCCTTGCCTGTGTCGGGGAGGTTAAAATTTTTTGATCATTAAGGGCTCTTTCAACCCAAACAATTCTATGAGTCTCTGATAATTCTATTTGTGTTGTTCTTGTCTACAACAGAAAAGCTGTCTAAAAAGAAAACTAGAGGGGGGAAAAGTGAGTGAGGAGAGTGCTACCTGATGACCCACTTGTGATCTGGTTATTCTTGGCTAAAGTCAGAAGATGAAAGAAAAGTAATGAAACTTTTGTTTCTCTTCTTAGGGGCTATATACCAGGACTTTATGTGACTTCAGCTCATGCTTGTATTTCAGTGACATGACTGTTGTTGAAGGACCCTTGTTACATGGTTTCTTATAACATTTGCATTTATATATTCCTCTGGAAATGTTTAATCAAGTTATGAAACCATGAAACTCATTTAAAAATATCTATTTAAAGGGAAAATTAATATAAAACATGAAAAAGTCTGTTTCAATTTCAATTCTTGAGCTTTTTTTTTTCATTTTATATATATTTTTTTCCTTTTAAAAATATGTTTGAATCTTGATCAGGATGTATTTCCCTTTTCTGTCTAAGCCTTTATCAATATTAGAGAAACAAATGATCTACAAATTGCTCCTATAAGAGTAAATTTCTCCATCTGAGGCAGGGCCCCAACTGTCTTACTAGTGCTCTCCATCATGAAAGAAGTTTGGCTTCCCATGCCTCTCCTTCATGAAATGCCTCTTCTGGAGGGAAGAGATGGGGCCATTTATTTCCTTCTGCTGTCAAGCCTGTTGCTGACTCTGTGACCCCTTGGAGATTGGCAAGGTGGAATCACCCCCTCCTCTTTGGGGTGACCGGCTCCCCTTCATAGTCTTTCAGTTTGTATGTGATCCTTATTCCTTAGGTCCTCTCAACATTAAAGCCATTTGTGGTGTTTCTTGGCAGATCCCAGGATATTTTCCTAAGGCTGGAAATAAAAAAGATTTTGCACAAAACTTTCCAAATATTTCGGATTAAGTTGTTTGCAATGTGATGCTGTATCCTCTGGAATGCATGTCTTCAAAAATATGGCCCATATTGTTTATGACAGAGAAAAATCTAATGAAAGGACCTTCAATCAGTTTTGTGTGCAATGGGGAATTGCTACCAGAGTCTTTGGAAGTCAGCCTAGAGTGAGGATAATTTCCACATTTTTGTTAATTGTCTTTGCCTTTTCTACACAGTAATTTCTTATGCATGCTTTTTTTCCCCCCAGCATTGATTATTTCCTCAAAACTTGGTTAAATGACAATAATTCCATGGGCAATTTAATCACATTATTTTAGATGAAATTATAATTTACTGTCTAGCCTAATACTGTGGTAAAAAATAAAAGAAATATTTGAGCATCCTGTTAGTAATGGGTAAATTAATTTCATCTCAGCTGAAGAAACATTTTGAAGAATCTTTTCTTCTTTTATGGAATTTACAACATGGAAAAGCAGGATCTAGGTTCACTTTCTTAAAATGAGTCCAGTGCAGTAACTCAGAAACTATCTGGTGTTGCTGAGAGAAGAATCTGATCCTTGTATTTCTGCTGAATTGTGCCCTCACAAAGAAAAATGGAAATAAATGAGAAAAACAGACTGAATTTACTAACAATCTGCATGACACAATTTCCATAAATTGTGCTAATAGAGCAATTTATGAAAATTGTGGTAGTATATTAAGCAGAGCAATTTACAAAATCCTTTTAGAATAATAAGCTAAGAATTGTTGGTAATGCATCTATATTTTCAAATAGTGTTTGTGTATAAAACAAATTGACTGTCTGTTCTCGTTTACTCTATTTTATGTTAATACTAAGTATAGACAAGTGCGAATAATGAAATACTCAGATTTTTGTTTATCTACAGATTGCATTGATGGTCAACACATATTTTAGATGCATTACACTTTTTTATCAGAAAAAGATTTCTCAGCTGGACCATTACCAGGGTTTTTTGTTTATGAATTACTGAAAAATGTTTTTCTTAAACTGTTTATCTTGTCACTCTGACATAAACCACAGCATATGGAATTAATACATTAGGACTGCAGTAAGCCACTCTCAGCTAAGTGAAATACTTCAAAATCCATTTGGAGTTTATGTGTCCCTCCCCACATAAAAATGAAGATTTAACAGGAGATGCTACAGGGAAGTTTTACATGGCTGAAACTGTGTAAGGATTTAAGACAAATCCTTAACAGACAAAATAATGAAAAGACTACAAGATGTGCTGCTTTTTCCCTGATCATGGAGGGATGAATCTTGCCCTGTAGTTGCTCAGCTTCTGGAGGTGTGCTCCTGTGAAGAGTGGCTGCAGTGTTCCAGATTGTTTGGAGAAGCAGGATGACACAAATTCCTGAAGGCAATAGAGTTTGCACGCCAAGTGCAGGGGACTTGCCCTTGGCTGGACATAGTGCCACTTGAAGAGCTGGGTCTGTCCTGCCAACCCTCTGTTGCCTCCTCCTCACTCCCTTTCTCCTCTAGCACCTTGTTGCAGTGTGTGGTGCCCCTCAGCTGAACAGAACAATTTGAAACCTCTGGCTGAAGTTGGCCAGATGAGACTGCAAAGTGCTGTGCATATCCAGCTGCTGATAAAGCCAGGATGAGGTGGTGGTGGGAACAACTCCATCTGCTACTTTCAAAGCACCAGTGTGTATGGAATTATCCCTCAGGGCTTGTGTGTAGGGTTTCCCCCTTGCTGAGCTCCAGGATGCCAAAACTCACCCCAAGCAAGGACTACCCCATGGCTTGGGTGAGTTAGGGTGAGTCAGGGGTTGATGACAGGCTTGCACTTGTTTAAAGAAGAATGTATATGCAGTTGTGGGATTTCCTTTCATGTTGTTTTATCTGGCAAAGACACACAGCAGTGCAGAATAGCAAAAGCAGGATTTGAGGTGGGTCAGTTTGTGCACATATGGAGATTATAAATATGATGACCTGCTCAGGGCGGGGTGGGGGGGGGGATGGTTTGATGGTTTACTGCTCCCATCTCTGACACATCAGGGTGGTGGAAACAAGTCTGAAGCTGCAAAAAGATCCTCAGGCAATGCCTTGCACCTCCCTGCAGGGAAACAGCATGTCGAGACTCTCACTGCTTATGGTACAGTCTAACTTGTTCTTTAACATCCCCTCCTGGAGGGGACTGCGTAGCTCTTCCCATTGCCTGCACATTCTGCTACCACAAAGACAAATAGTTTAGTTAGAGCCCTGGGGCAAGGAGCAGAGATTCACGGTATGATTCTTAGTTGCTTTGTGGTGACTTACTCACCTTTAAGGAACCCTAAATCTGCTTAAAACCGTACCTAAAAGAGGATTTAAAAAAAAAAAAAATAGCATAACACTGAAATACTATGTGAGTAGTCCTCATTCTCACACTAGTTGAAAGAGCTCTATATCCAGCTCCACTGCTATTAAACACCTCAGTTTTCAGCAGAAAATTTAATTTAATTCCTTTTAAAAGATATTGTTCAATTTGCTTGAAGGAAGTGGAAGATTAGATGACTATTCCCTCAATATTCAGAAGACTGAAGAAAATATATTTGCATATTCCTTTAAAACACTGCTGACAGTGAATGTTTCAAGATAACATTTTTAATAGAAGATAGAATAATTTGTAAGCCAGTGCATATGCCTGAAAGTAATCCTAGTAGACAGTGACATGAAGTAATACATAAAGACATAAAATACAAAATATTTTCAATACATAATATTTGATCCTTGAGTTTACAAAATTAAAAAAAAAATGTTTTGGAACACTGAATAATAAGGTGTCAATTAATTAATTCTATGCATACAAACTAATGGCGCTCATACAACATCTATTTTTGTGCCAATAAAGTGTCCATACACTTTGAATGCTCTTCCACTGTCTGCAACCTTATTTTATTTTGATTATTTTCTTCTCTTGCACTTCAGTTATTTAAGAGATTTCTGGGGTGTTAGCTTTCCTGCTGTAACTGCCAGCTCCTGACAATGACTGATAAGTGGACATCCCTCCAGTCACTGCTTTCCTTGTGCTGAGTGGTGCATGATGGGGGAGCAAGAATCAGAGCACACGCACACTGTGCACACTGTGAAGTGGACTTCAGCCACAAGGCCTGACAAAGAACGTGAAGATAAGACGGAGATGGAGTGGGATTTCCTTATTAACTAAATGCAAGATGTTATCTCAACATAACTTTGAAGAAAAATATATGGCTAAGATCAGAGTTTTGAAACAAAAAACCCCTAGGACTTGCCCTGTCTTTGACTGTCAAACTGTCTACAGAAAAAACATTGTCACATGTTCAGTCAGTGTATTCATTTGAGAAAATATATTGTACTGATACAGTTAAGCATTTATTTTCTCTGTGGTGAGAGTGACAGAATGGTCTATTATGGAAGCATCTGATACAGGAAGACACACTGCTCCTAATCACACAGCTATTTAAGCCAGTTAATGGGCAAAGGTATCTAACAGCTTAAGATGCTTGGGCATTATAAACTGGGAAAATGATAATTAATAATCAGTGTGTCGTATTTATAAAGTTCATATCAAAGTACTTGTCTGAAACAGGTGGTGGCCATGGGTAGTTGTTTTAGCATGCCCACAGGTTACAGAACAAGCAACATGAGGAGGATCCATCCTTTCTCTATAATTGTTTGGGGGAAAGGATGGGCATAAGAATCTGGGTTCTTGGGCTTTGTGTGGAAATAGACATGGGCTGGCAAAACTCAAGAAAGAGGGTATTAACCAGGACTAAAGTATTAGACTTTAGGTCCATTGATTTGGTTCATGACCTCTATAAGAAGCTGAGGTGCTTGTGACAAATCTCTTTGTGATTGATGATGTTTAATAGAAGCCTTTGTGGGTACGGTTTTTGTACCTACAAACCAAATTGTAGATAAAACTACATCTTTACATGTAACCTAGAAAATTTATCAGAGGGTACTGGAATATCTATTTTGCCATTTGTGTAGACAGCAGAGTATTGAGCAAATGGCTCTCAGCCAGAAGGCAAAATGCTTATTCCCTGTGGATTGCCTAAACTGATGGAATAGCTGTTGGTAATTTCTGGGGTAAACACAGCTTGTTATTTCAGTTTGGAATAGATTTTGGTCTCAAATTATCCTCAAAACAGTAGATGGAGAGACAGATTCTTTCACTGGCATAACACTACAGTAGTCAGGGCAGTCACATTTTCTGGCTAGTTAGCAGGACATCTGTGTCAGCTCAGAATCTCATACTTACTGTAAAAAAGTCCCAAGAATTTGTTGGCTCTTGCTACATGAACTATTTACTCTTGAAAGAGGCCTGGAAATCAGGCAACCACAAGACATTAACCATACCAAAAGTTAATAATAATTTCAAGCACCTCAGGTGGGATTCCCCAATTTTAGTGGGGCAATGGATATCTTTATAATCTATTTTAAGGAAAATATTTGATTCAGATTAATTAATTTTAATGGGTGAGATGGAGAGAACTGGTAGATGGTGTGGTGAGGTAGTAGTTTCCTTTAGCTAATGGTAAGGTAGGGATGCTTTGGAAAAGGGCTTGCAGATTGATGGTCTATTTTGTTTTTGAGAGAAAGCATGATTTCTCCTTATTTTTTCCTGCTAAAATGATCATTTAATGGATATGGTGATAATTGCTTCTGGCTCTGTTTGTAACTAGTTTAAAACCTGGGCAAAGTATTTGTAGGAATTTTTGTCTTATTGAGAGAAATGAAGGGGTGCTTTCTGTAGAGTCTAATAGGATTGAGTGCAGGGGGTGGGGTGAGTAACGACAAACACAGTGGTATAAGTGGAAGGAATACAAAACCCAGTCATGAAGCATGTAACATGGTGTTGTGAGGTCAGAGACACACCCCCCTCCACCCTGTATTTCCTTAAAAGAAGGACACATTCACAGAGTGTGCATATCCCTAGTTTAGATATAATAAAAGAGAAAATGCAGAAAGTCTGCTCTCAGCTCTCAGAGACTTCCTGAATTATCTCAGGGAATGCTTTGTTCTGAAGTTCATCAAAAATAGAAATCTGACAGAGGAAAGTTGTGAACTCCTTATCAGATCCAGTGACCAAGGGAAGAAGGGACAGGAAAATTTTGCCTGATCCTTCAACTCAGTACCAGAGCCAATGGAATCCATTATATTCCTGTAAGCAGGTGCTGAAATAATGGCCAAAACAAAACAGGATGGGATTCAAATGGAAGGGTGGTAAACCTTTGGAGCAAGCATACACACCCAGCTACAGATGGGGACTCTGTAACTGGTGACAAGAGACAGAAGGACATAGGGCCGTGCGGGTTGAAGACAGAGGGGTCTAAATGAACACAATCTCCTAAAAACATAACAGTTTCAGCACTGACAAATGAGGAAGTGGCTACAGGTATGCTCAAAGCCTCTCAAGGGTTTGTTGGCACATGTGATATATCCTGGAAACCCCCCCATATTTTTAAATCTGCTCCTTGTCCCTGAGGCTCCCTTTGTAGATCCCCTTCATTTATTTCTGGGTTGGGAGCTCCTGTGTGCTTCCCTGAGGACTCTCCCGCCAAGCTGTGCCAGGGGCTGATGGTGGGGTTTCTTGGCAGGGCTAGTGGTGTGCTCTGTGCTGAGGAGGAAGGGTGTCCCTGGTGCTGTGAGCTATGTGTGCAGCCCTGGGAGCTGTGATCACTCATCTCAGCTATATCTGGATAGTGTTGGCTAGTGTTTCCTATTAATGTAAAGTAATAAAAATATTGTTATTGCAAAAGTCAGGCTCAATGACAGCCTGAAATAATGAGGGAAAATTCTTGGCTGCCTAACAAAGTCCACTTCTGAATAGCATAAAAGTAATTTTATTTTTGTTACTGTTTTATTTTGAACACAAAATGTGCCCTGGAAGTAGAGGGAATGTATTGTTTTGCAGTGCCTCAATAATAACACATTAGCTCAGGAATTCTTTTTCGTTTCTAGAAGAAAAATCTCAGTTCAGGATTTGAGAGAAAAATCCCAAGAGCAACAACAGCAGCAGAACCACTCTGAAATACCACACAGTCACCTTCGGAATTTCTACGGTGCTTTTGTTGAGTAGTGAGCACCTTGAATTTAATTGACAATCATCAGCCATTTCCCATTCTTTCCCTCAGCTATGCACGTTCACTATGAATCACTGAGAAAAGTTTTGGCCTTGTTGGTTTTTTTCATTCTTTTTTCCCCACACTAAACAAAATCAGCCCCAGAACCAGAGGTGTTGGGCTCGTGCTGCTGTGGCTGGAGAGGGAGCAGGCACTGCTAGTGGAGAGTTTCCACAGAAAGTGCTGTCTGTATATGCTGCTGCTCAGGGTCTGCTAGGGCCACCTTAAATGCAGAGGGAATAAATGCTGGGTTATTGTCAGACATGGGGCTCTGAAGCTGAAATAAATCCATTGACTTCAATCCCATTTTGGCCACGCTGCTCTGCACAAAGAGGTACAAGGTACAGGGTGAGACTGACTACAGGAGGGTGTCAGGGTGGCAGCAAGCCTTTTTAATCAAAGGTTATGGCTGGTGTACTTAATGCTCTTGATCTTCCCTCTTAATGCTTGCCTGAATTAACTCCATGCAGAGCTAAGCCCAAGATGCTGCCTCATGTTGGTGCCTGGACCGAGCCAACTTTTCTTTTAGGAGGGCTTAGCCTGTCTTAACAAAAAGTCACAATTCTTAACAATTAAAAAAAAGAAGAAAAAATAATAGAGAGAAAAGGATGACCAGTTTGGTTCTACTTTATTTCAAACACCTGTAACAGGATTTTGTAAAAGAACTAAATCCATCTGAAGAGGCATTTTCCTCACAATTGCATCTGAAAGTAGGTACCTGCTGCAGAGCTGTAAAGGGAGACCTGAGACTGAGGTTCCTGTTCAAGTCAACATGCCAAAACACTGACCTGATCTGTATGAATAGGAAGGGTGCAAAATCATCATTAACCAGTTCTCCTATGTGCTGAACTCAGGCAGATTTGTGAACTAACTTGTTTCACCTTGGGAAAGAAGAACAAGGAGTTAAACAAAACAGTATGGAATGGAGAAAACACAGAAGCAAACTTCCCTTTTTGTGGCAAATCTCCCAATGTGCCTTCCCATTGGCAGGGTCCCCAACATTCAGCCATGGAGTTACAAGTCCTGGTCTGTCTCTTCATCCAGTAGTACTCATGTAACATAATTTCCTAATCCTGTATTCCAGGTATCCCACTCTTCCTCTGTCTTTCCCATGGGATTCAGGGTACATTTATCTTCTCAAGGCCATTTCTTGGAGAATGGAAAGATGTTGAAGTTATTGAATAAACTCAAAGCATACTTTTCAGATAATTAACACAATAAAAATGGACATTAATAAGCATTGGATTTCTACATTATTTCTGCTTGTTCTTGGATGCTGAAGTTTTGTGCAGAATTCAGAGTAAGTCTAAGGCAAATGTCAGGAAATAAAGATGTGAAATGAAGCCAAATCACAATATTCTGGTAAGTGTAACAGGCTAAATTAATTAGTTTGTTTCCTATTTTTCAGGAACATTTTGAGCATTAGTGGTTCAGATATCAAAAATCCTTGTGGTCTGTCTACGTGTGTCAGGTGTGACTGGAGGGCCATTCCCATGCACTGGGTCAGAAAAAAAGGATGACAAATCTTGGATAGATAATCCAAAACCATGACTAAAATAAGCAGAGATTATCTTCTCTTTAATTTGTTTTCTTTGCAATAAAAAATAAAGAGAGCAATTGCAAACACATGTTTCTGGAACTATTGTTCATCTGCAGCAATGAAGCCTTTATTCACACATATCTGTTCTTGGGGCTCAGAGCTGACCACTCAATGTTGTGCAGAGCTGTTTGAAGCTTTAGCTCAAGAGATGGCTTTCCCAAGTATAAAAAGAAAATACATTCATGTTAGCAGTGCTAAAATTCGAACCTGTTCACCAGCATACTTAAGTAATTAATTGAGAATCTTACCATCACAAAAGTAATTAATGTAAAGTTTGTCAGGGTGTTTGCTTAGAGATGATTTTGTGCCCAAGATCTCCAAACAGGACTTGAAAAATTGGGAAGTTCATCTCCAGAATGGATTGGGGAGCATAGGAGGAACTATAATAACAAGAGAAAAGGAAAACAAGATAATGAAATTTGCGTCTCAGAATTTATTTTAAATTAAAACATAAAAGCTTGGGAATTGTACACTCAAACAAATCTGCCACAGGACCTGATTCGCATCTTCAGAAGGAAAAAAAAATACATTAATTTCTTAGATAATACAGTCAACACATTATAATTAATGCATTTAAATATGTGCATTTCTTAAGGGCAGGTACTATGTTAGCAATTAGGATTTTAGTAATTTTTGCCAAAGAAGCTGCATCTCATTATATAGTCTTTTAGACCCATGTTATTCTTTCATAAAGGACCCAGTTATCTTGTTTATGGATTCTTGTGAGAGCAGAGCTGGAAGCATTAAGTATTAATGCAAATGCCTGAAAGTACATCACTGGAAATTCAATCTCTCTTTTCATATTATTTCCTTTTTTTAAAACTGTTTTTGTTGCATTCAGAATGTTACATATGTCTGTGAAAAAAAAGGCTAGCTTTTCATTTATAGAAGCTATAGACTTGTACTTCTTACTCAGGCAAAACTCCTGACTTAGAATCTTTCTCTCATAACATGTAAATTTCAATAGTAAAGAAATCAAATAATTAGTATAAAACCAAATTAACTCTTAAAATATTAAGGAAGAGAAAGGGTGCCTCATGTTACAGTTTTAAATTTGCATTTAATGTCTTCTGGCAGTTCACAGAACAAAACAGAGGATGATTAACTCTGTTCACAAATAATTGAATATGGTTTTTCAGTTACTTTAAGCAGAAGCAGAGTTAAAATCAAAGGATCAAGCTTTTACCCACCTCTCTCAGTGCCCAGAGTCTGAATTATATTAGATACACTGATGACAACTTAAAATTACATCTGAAATGTTGCAAGTAGAAAATGCAGGGGTGGTGAAAGCTGCTTATACAGAACAGACACTTTGCAAGTTTACAGCAGAGTGAATTTTATACACTCACAGTCTTTGGATCAAGTTCATGAAACGGGCATGCCCTTGAGTGATTGCTGTGTACCCTTTGCCCTGTGCTGGCCACTGTCACCCTGTCTGCTGCCCATCAATCCAATCTGCCAGACAGTAACACTGGGGAACACTGAAAACACAGAAGTGTCCACGTGTAGGGACAAGCTGGACGTCCCCCTGGCACAGGGTTAAGGCACAACTCTGCAATTGCTCGAGATTTCCCCAAACACTGTGACAGGTCCTGGCTGAGGAGCTTATGGGTGGGGATTGCATGGGACTGAATAAGGTGTCTTCTGTGTAAAATGAGAACACTGTGTTTTCTGACCCCATGTATGGCAACTTGGAACTTATATTTAATGCATTTGAATTAATTTAAATAAACACTCACTTTGCTGTTCATCTCCAGAGACCTGTGTAACTCTGAAGATGCACACTGAGGCACTCAGGGTTTCTCAGAAAGGGGCTGGAGACTCCTTTCCTTCTCCAGATTATTTTGAAGTTTTTCTCATCACAGGTACAACTTTAGAGACTGAAAATTTTCATATCCTGATTCACACTTGCACCACAGTGCTACCTTGTAAGAAGTAAAAAACCCCAAATACCTTTGTGAGCCAGAGGTTCCAGTTTCTCTTATCTAACTTTAGATGTCCATAAAATCATCTGAGTCATGCTGTGATCACTTTATAATCAATGGAAAAATAGAAGAGCTCCAGGAAGGAGATTTATTCCATCCTCATGTAGAAGTGAAAAACTGGTCAAATGAGACACACCCTAAAGGACCTATTTTCTTTCATCGACTATAAAGAGAAAGATTTGGCTGAGGTGTAGACATTTTTGCTTTAACTGTGTAAGGTTAAAAGAGGGGAATGCCACCCCAAGTGACTTCAGTGGGCATTGGATCAGGTCTGCTATGAGCGGTAAGGATGTGCATTTGAAACCAGTAATCATGCGTTCAGATTTGCCCTTTGAATATCATACCGCTGGGTAGCTTTAGTGCTCGGCGGCCTTTTGGAAGGAGGGCAATAAAACTGTGACTGCTTCATTGATGATACTGCCGAGCAGACTTGGCTTAACCTAAAGGTCAGGAGGACAGAATGTAATTCACTGGTTTGTACTTCGCTGTCTGCAGTTTGGCAGGTTTCAGGGAGGGAGGAATTGCATAGTATAATTTGCAATGTCCAATGACCCTCCTAAAACTATAGAATCCAAACGAAAATTTTTGATAATCACCCAAAGATTAAAAGGTGTTTTATTCAAATTATTTGGTGAATCCTCATGTTCAGATCAAGGTCCTGTTATAAGTAAGTTCCTGGACTATTTGAGAGCAAGCACAAATTAGAAATGTTTAAACATCAGTAAATTTGCTTGTGGGCAGGAGAGATAATATTTGCAAGATCAGGTTTTTAATTTGAAAAAATAATACTATAACGAAGGAAAAAATTAAAGCATTTCTACTGATAACATTATATTCTCTGGTTTATTGGGAAGTAAATTCCATTTTACTTACTCAACAATTTCATAGAGCACAATGGTTTTCTGAGGTAGCCATCATAGATCAGAACATCTCTAGATGAATACATAAATGAGAGTTTATCTTATTTACAGTAGAGCAATTTTCATCTTGTATATAATAGAATTTTCTTGCATTCTGTGTCTGTAATTGCCTTTTCTCTTTTATAGTATGTAATCAATTACTTTTTATAGTCAGGTACTTCCATTTAAGTGAATTGAAGTTTTATCATCATATTGCAAGTGTTCATTAGAGTTTACTTTCCTACAGGTGAGAGTAATTTCTGGCCTTCCCCAAGAGAGGCTGAAAGCTGATGTCTATTGATTTAGGTGTTTCTCTGAATTTAGCCCTGCTTGCATACATCCAAATATTTTTAATCAACCTCCTCCTTTATTCCCACAAGCAGTAGTCTTTTACACTTGGCAGCTGAGTCAGCCCTAGATCCTCTGTTGTGTGGCAGTGACATGCACCAGACTTCAAACATGATTTATTTTAAATATAGTGCTGATAGAATATCAAAGTTTGTTGTTGATGGACTAAAAATTCCCCTGCCAGTCTGGAACTGTACATTATGCTCTAAATGTGATCTAATTGTGTAGCTGTGTGAGTGGATGTACACACATAAATGTGGATGTGCACACATATATGTACCTACGCTGTTTCTGAGGCTATGGAAGAATGTCCTCCCAAAGACCAGACTGGTTGGGATAGATCTGTCTATCAATCTATCCATCTATCTGTCTTTCTATCTATCTAATCTATATCTCTCATAGAGCCTCCTGAGGCTCTATGAGAGAGGATGTATTTGAGTGAGGATGTATTTGTTGGAAGTTCATGCTCTTTTCTGTTATCCCACTTTGCTTCAAAGTGAGAGGGAGTGGAGATGTTCTCCAGTTATGGCTTCTTCTCTATCTGAAGTGAAGCTTTTTCACAGCACCTGTCAGAGCTGAGGACACAGGGATTTTTGCCCAATCTGTTTGTTCATATTATGGTTGTATCTTCCCATAAATGATGCCTGTCTTATAAATTAGTATAATCTTACATGTCAAGGCTCCTGGGAGGGGTCTAGAGACCATCCAGCAGCCTTTATGTAGCTCTGGTTGCTAGGACTTTGCATTGAAGTTAATTTTTGCATTAAGTTAATTTTTCAAACTATTGAAAGGCTGTTTTTCTGTGATTATCTTTTGAATATTCAATGGGAATGAAGAAGTGAGTGCTTTTGTTAATGATTGTCATAAATTTCAGGAAGTCTGTTCCTGAGAGTGAGGAGCAGTTTAGTTACAAACAGAGAACTTATTCCCTGATCATAGAAAAATGGCTAAAACCTGTGTGGAAGTTATAGACTGAGACATAAATGCTGATAATCGTCTCTTGTTTTGTCAGAAAAACAAGGTCCTAACCTGACATTTCTGTTCAATACTGAAGAATGAGGATATCTGTTTCCTCTAGTGCTGTCCTGTTCCAGTCTTGCTCAGATGTTCCTTTGCATGCAAAAAATAGAAAAGTGAAGCCAGGGTGTGATCATAACACTCCTTTCTGGCCTTAGGGAACTGTGAACCTGTTTAGCCATGGTGACAGACCAACAGGGCATACCGGCTCTGCTCCCTTGGGGGACTGGATAATGTGCTGTGCTGGGCAGTGAGTGCCAAAGGGCACTTTGCCTATAGCAAAGAAAACCTGTTGTGTTGCAGCAACCTGTGCTGTCACAGGCAGGCACAGAGACACGTGAATATGCTAACAAAACATCCACAGGAAGTCCCCGCTGGAAGCACTATTGTATGAGAGGACACAGTTCATGTTTACATTGGAAGGGAAAAGATCTTGATTATTTAAGTTTCCTTTAATCAAATCCAACTTAAATCTTACCTACATAGTCTACTGCATCCGTCTTTTTTTGGAGGGTGGCAGTTGAAGATCTCTTTGAAGGTTTACAAACCAAGTTGGACATGGAATCTTGTGATATATTTGAGAGAGCTACCTGTTTTCTTTTTAAAACCAGTGTTGGTCAAAAAAGCAAAGTTTTTGAGAAGGTAGGAAGGCAATGGACTGTTTCCAGGCTTTGAGACACACTGTGTACTCTGTGGGAGTTTCTTATACAAGATCCCATCTGAAATTTATACTTCCAATCAAAGCTCAGTAATTACCTAAATACAGAGCTGAAGACCTCTATATTTGGACAAAATAATGGTCAGTTCCTTTCCCTGTTCTTGGACTCTCATGAAATATTGGTGACTTTTCCCAAAACTTAATTTTTTATATTTTTTGGCCAAATGATTTTAAACATGCTTCTCTGGTTTGTGTAAACTCATAAATTTGCAGGCAGCAAGTCTGAAATTAGGTAGTTTCTTTTAGCCTGGCTTCTGATCTAATTCATAGGGTGGAAGTTCCCTTTCCTAATCAGGTGTCCAGATTCAATGAACAAAACAGCTGATTAAGCAAATAATTGCAAGTTATTCAAGCAGAGTGAAAACTGCTTGAGCTATTCAGCAAAACGGACAGCTTGCCCTGGGAACTACAGATGTAGATTTCCTTTATAAATCTTTCCCTCACTTCATTGCAAATTGAAATATTTTTCATAATACTTACAGGTTTCAATGATAAGTGCCTGAGGTTGACTCTTATGGACATCCCATCAATCCCAGCGGTTGCTTCCCAGTTGGAGAACCCATTGCACAGGCTGGGTCATGCCCCATTGACCTTTCTCAGCAAGGTACATGGAGCTGGGGTGTGTGTGAGATATAATCCTGAGCAATATAGATATTTTATGAATATTTTGGTATATCCATTTAAAAATACCTGTCATGTACTTAGGATAGGGAAAATTCACAGTCCATCTCAGTGCCTGCCTACCTGATTTTATATCCTGTTTTATTTTATCACTATCACACTATTGCAGTAAATAACAATCATTTACTATGGTTATATTTGGGGATTAGATACTCTGACATTTATTTAACTTGTTCCATGTTAATATGCCAGGACTCTGGTCACTGGAAATAGGAAGTTGCTGTGTATTCTTTGTATAATGAAACACATCTGCCACATATGTGGCTTTAAATCCGCAATCTTTAATGTCACATCCTTATCCAAGCCTTTCACTTTATTGTGCAGTTTATAAAGGGTCTCTCAAGACACTGCTGTGCCTTTTCCATTGATTTCTTTGTAATAGAAGCAATGGGCCATGGGTGAGCCAGCAAGACTTTTGACAGTGTTACTTGCTAGGGGATGTATTTGAAATGCATTTAAAATAGTCTTAGGTGGTTTCTTTATGACCAATACAACTGACAAAACTGAGAATGAACCAAAAAATTATGAAAAGTAGATTTTACCCAGAAATAAAATATTTGCAAAGCCCTTGAAAATGCTCAGCTGCATGTGGAGCTCTGTCTGCTGCCAGCTGAGAGTGGTGAGAAAGGAGCTTGTCCAGGAGAGATGTGGCTGGATCTTATTCCCATTGTTCCAGCAGCCAGCCCTTGGCCCTGCTATGCAAAACCTGTAAATTAACACAGGTGCAAACTGTTGCTCCAAATAATATTATTAAATATATTGTTTACTGCAATCATTAACTACTACTGTAAAATACAGGAAAAAAATGCAGGAAAAAAATGCAGCCTGGTTGCAATTTATCTTGTGCCTCTTTAGAGAATGAAGGAAAACAGTGATCCTTATGCTGACCCTTTCCTTAGCCTCATCAATCACAACTGGAAATGAAAACATTTCAGCTAACTCTTAACAGTGCCAGGGATTCATCACCTTCTTTTGACTCCCTTTGTCATTCCCTCTCTGGGTGATACTTGTGGGCAGGACCAAAGCTGTGAGGAGCAGGACTGCATACCTGCCTGCTTTATCACCAGGTTACTGCTGAAGGCCAGATTAAAGCAGTCTCTATTTCGTATGGCTCACTGCCATGTTAAAGATAATGACATCTGGGATCACGCAACCCCGTGAGCTCTGGAAGCCTTTACCTATAGCTTGTCTGTGGTTATTTAACTTCTCTGTGCCTGTGCCAATGAAACCTCCCAGGTGGGACCCCAGGCTCTTTATCAAGAGCACACGAGAGACTTTGCTATTAGGTAAATATATACATCCATGGCCACCAAGAGACAGAATGAAATATGAAAGCACAGGAGAGAGAGAGTGGAAAGAGTAGACATGCAGGCAGGTTTACTGCCAGATTTGGGTGACTTATGGCTCTCCTGGTGTCTGTGAGCTTCTGGAAAAGGTCAGAAGGTTCCTCCTATTTAGAAACATGAAACCAGCATTTGGGAAAGAGCTCCTCATAAAGACTGCTGTAGAGGCAGCAAGGAAGGTATGATATTTCAGTGAGAATGTGAGGATGTGGGAGATAGTTGGGATGGTTGTAGCTGCTAACAGTAAAAATATTCTATGGTGTGAAAGGGGACCAGAAACTCTTGTGTATGTCTTACTTCAAGGCATGGACTGAGCAATGCAATTGGTGGAATACTGAGGGTCAGCCTTGAAGTCAAACAATCAGATGCTTCTGAAAGGCAATATATGCATAAAACTGAGGTGGGGGGAATTCCCCTTATATGGATAAAAGTAGTTCAAGAAATGCAAGTATAAAACTGTAGCTTTGCCACAGGTTTTTCAGCTGTACCTCTTTATTATTTTTGGTTTGGTGGCACCAGAAACAAGTTTTGACTTGAAGGAATTCAGATAATAGTGAAAATGTGTCAATAATTTTGATTATTGTAGCAACAGGCACAAATTCTGCATACAAAATAATCTCTATTGTATGACTCAATATGCTGTGTTGAAAATAAATCTGATTTGTGGGAAATACCCCTAGATCTGAAAAAATATTTTAGATGATGTGAGACTGCATTTCTTGCAAAAGGCAAAGTTCACAGTTAACTGGGAAGAGAGTTTGAGTAAGTTTTGATATTTGGCTATGATCTATTTCTGAAAACACTCTTGTGTAAACTTTATACAATTGCTAGTACTGTGAGATCTTTGTTTTTGTAGATCAACAACATTAAAAAAATTAAACTGAAAAAAGCCCAAGTTTTTGGGAGGTTTTTCATCACTTCTAAGTGTAAAGGATTTTTGCTTGGTTTTTCATGCTCTTGTATCCCTATACAGATGTTTTGAATACTCTCATGAACAAACAAACAAAAAAAGACCTAGACAACCTCTTTGTAAATTTCATGCAAACACTACGCACAGTTTTTAAAAATTATTTGGCTGCTATTCAAGTTCTAATTTTTTTTCATGAAAAAGTGGGATTTGAGGAAGGAGGAAAAGGAGCTGGTTGAATGTCCCATAATCTCTATACCGGTTTAGGCAGAGACATTTTTTTACAGGCTAGGAAGAAAACATATAGCACAGTACTGTAACGGTAAGAGAGAGAGTAATAGAAATTATAGTAATAGCACTGTCACCCCAGCTGGAGTCCTGCCCTACCTGTATTTGTTGTACAAAATAGCAGAGCAATTTTATCATGGGGCTCACAATCTTCTGATCAGAATCTTTTGGAAACAAAAGGGGAGATGATAATTGTAGAGCTTGGGCACATCATCTCTAACATACTCAGTTGTTACCTGGACTTGTAGAAAGGGTGTAACTTTTTGGATCTACTCCCTGTGGAACTATTAGCTTTAATTAACTAAAACCCCATGACATTTTGGGGGACTTTTCATTATTTGCCTCATTTTAAGGGTAAATTTGATACATACACAAGTAAAAGGATTATGGAAATAGTTTAAGTGAGTGAAAGAGCAAAAAAAGAGAAAATGATATTATACTTTCTATAGAAAAAAATCAAGAAAAAGAAAGGTTGTAATTTAGCTTAGTTAAATCAAAGATAGTACAACATAAAGTACTGTACTTCCTAGAAGTAATTCATTTAAATAGTATAAAAAATCCCAAAATAAGCACTAATAAAAACATGATCCTAAGCACTTAATGAATGGAAACCCTTCATAAAACCATCAGAACTCTCCTTTTTAAAACCTCTTTATGGTTTGTTAATGGGATTTGTTTAGAATTAAAAAAATACAGGGAATAAAACTCTACTGATATTAAGAAATATCCAACTAGTTAAGCAGATACTTATCTTTCAGCACACAGGACAGTTATTCATATTTAGTAAAGCACTTGGGCATGCGTTTACTTTCACATATGTGATGTATCAGCTATATATGTCACATGGGGATATATTTTGAGCTTAAATTTAAAAAATGCATTGAAAGTTAATCATGTGCTTAATGTTTTGCGGAAGTGAGGCCAGTTCACAAGAGAAGCTTTGTCTGCTGTAATATTAAAATGCTTTTGTTGGATACAAGAATAAAGGAAAGATATTGGAAAAACCCTCTCACTTGCTGAGAGCTTTTGGAAAGCTTTTGAAAGGGTGGAGTGAAATAGCCACTTGCTGTTTAGATGATATAAACTTGCACATGGAGATACATAAATCCTGAAGATTCAAGGTACGGTGAGATATATTTCAAGAGGATTTCCTTTGCATTAAAGCCAAGAATGTTAACACTTACCTCTATTATTTGCTATCCTAAATGAAACTTCCACATAAGCGCTTAAGTAAGATGAAAACACCGTGGCTGAAAATAACTGTCAGTGGACATAAAATACCTGAATATGCAGATACATAATTGTGTTTCCAGTAAAGCCAATTACCTTCTCAAATTTAATACATTTAGGCAGGCTGTTTGGATACTTCTGTAGATTTAAAATGTAACAGGGTATGCATATAATACCCGAAATTTCTATTTCACAGTCTCTTAAAAATTGCTTAGAACTATAGTTTCATTTGAAAACCCAAACTTTCTAAAAATCACCTTGCAGTGACTACAGTTAGGTAAAAATGTATATTTGTATTTTTATTTTTTAAACACTCTTCAGTGACAAAGGATTGCTAAAAACTTTTTATCTCAAATAACTATAACTTACATGTTGGAAATAGATTTTAAAACTTACTTTGCTTGTAGAAATATTTCCTACAACATTGTCTCAGTCTTTCTAAAACCACTAAAATTTTTCACATGTTCCATGGTGGTTTACTAAAACCAATAATCAAATGCTTCCTCTGTGGTGCATCAACTACTGTTACTTAACCAGTTAAACAAAAATTAAGGAAAAAAAATCTTATTGTGTGAATCAAACTAGAAGTTTGCCTAATCATTATCATCATCATCATCATGATGTAAGTAGCACTTCTGCCTGATATCTCTAAATATGCAAGTAATATTTATGTTGAATGTTATAATTGTTTATATCACTGGTTTTAAGGAATGTGAGACAATCTAAATCTGGTTCAGCATTAGAGATTTGATCACCTGCAGTGACAATATGCAGCCTGGCCCCTAGTACACCATGTGCATATTCAACTGTTGCAGTTTCTAAGATCATAACATAAAAATTTTCATCTTTAGGCACACTGGAGTTGGCAGAGGGCCATGAAGAGAATCTTAGAATCATAGAATCATTTAGGTTGGAAAAAACCTTAAGACCACCAAGTCTAATAATGAGCCCAGCACTGCCAAGTCCACTACTAAACCATGTCCTTAAGGGCCACATCTACGCGTCTTTTAAATGCTTCCAGGGATGGTGAGTCAACCACTTCCCTGGGCAGCCTGTTCCAGGGTTTAACAACCATTTCTGTGAAGAAATATTTCTAATATACAATCTAAACCTCCCTGACACAATTTAAGGCAGGTCTCCTGTCTCAGGTAGTGGGGCCTGTGTGCAAATTCTCCCCTTGCACTCTGCAGCAGCTTCAGCTCAGAGGGCTTTGAGATCTTTCAGCAGACATGCCCCAACAATAATTAATGTACATTGAGGGAGGTGCACAGGGAGTATTTTCTACTTGTTTTCTGATGAACTGTGAGGACATCTGAGAGGCTGAAAAATGTTGATACTCTTTGAGCTGGCTGCATAAGGCTTTCCACAGCGCCAGACTCCAATGACTTCTCATAGAAGTGATGTGATCCAAGCGCACACATTTCTCTCTAAATGGATAAGGCACTCCCTTCCTGTGTTCATAAAAAGGCTTCCAAAAGACAATTAACAGATTCTTTCCTGTGCTTTGGTGTTCCCAAGAACATTCCCAGCTACTACTCTACCGGGACATGTAGCTCTGCAGGAAGGTAAAGGCAGGAGTTTTCCATGCCCAACATCACACAACAGAGTAGTTTGCTGTGGAATGAAATTTTTCAACACGTTTCATTCAGTGAACTTTAAAAGATGGATAAGGAAATAATTTAACTGAACTTGCCCAATATTTTTTTTCTTGTGTTTATCCACAGCTACAGATTTTTTTCAGCTTTTCTAATTTTGCATGGAAATACTTTAATTCACAGGCTGTTAGTAGCCAGCTGCTATTTAGGCAATTGTCTTTTAGCATAACACCTGCCTAATGCACAAACCTGAACAAAGAGCTGAAATCAAGTAATATCACAAGTGGCCAAAGATGCATACCAGTGTTATGCAGAGGACATGTACTGTAAGGATCAGATTATGTGTTCTCAGGCCATGGTGAAGGAAGAAGGCATGAGAACTGTTTCCATGATATATATATACCTGTGGAAGGAAGCATCCAGATTCCAGTTTCTAAATAGCATTGTTGAAAGTCACGCTTTGTGCTCGCCTCTGTCAGGCAAACTCAAGGTAAGCCAAGTGCAAAGTGTTTATTCTAGATGACTTCTAGATCTACTGGCAAAGTTGGCCTCTCCTGAGGGAAATGGTGGGTGTTGGCAGGACTGAAATGTCATCCCTTCTTTATCTGAAACATCCTGTTCCTGTTGCCTTGGCAGCAGATGCTGGGTGTGTGTCTGCATCCCAGCATATCTCATCTTTTTTGTGTCTAGCATGTAAATAAATCAGGCAAAAGGAGGGCCATGTCTGAGGGCAGCCCTGAAATAATTATGGGCCGGGACAGGGTGAATAAAGCAGAGGAGGATTAAAGCCTCCAGAAAACACATTGTGATATTGAGGTCTACCCTTCTGCAGAACACTTTCCATAGCAAACTGCAAGAGCTTAAATGCTTTGGCCATTTAAAACTAAATTTAACAAAAAATTGTGTGCACACTTTTAGGATTAATTTTAGACTATCATATCTATGAACAAGACAACCTAGCTGGTATTCACTCTATGTGGCATTGAACTCTTTAGGATGTTGTAGATAGTTACAATCTATACTGTAGCATTTGAAATTAAATTCTACCAAGCTTACCTCTATTTGGTACTTACTTGCAGTGAGCAAACATGGAAGTGTCAGCTTCTCAAGAAACAGCACCACTGATAAAAATAGTTTTTTAAAGTTTGAAACAAACAGGAAAATAAGAAGAAAAATCTTTTTTCTTATGCTACTTTGTATAGAACCCCAATATTTGTGCAGACAGAAGTGGCATAAAGTAATACAGGATTTAATTTGCTTTATTGAGGATACAGGGCCATGTAATAGAAAGGTTTCCAAAGTACAAAGGTTAAATGCATTGAAGTAGAAGAAGTAATTGTAACCCACTGCATTTAAGAAATAATTGATTTTACATGCCAATTGACAGCAGACATTAAGCTTTACAGTGTGATACATAGGGAATATGAAAAATCTATCTGTCTGTTAACAGTGTTGTTGGGAAACTGAAACTGTCAAATTACTTACAATTAAGGTAGCAAAAGAACAGCTTAATCGAATACAGAGCAACATAGCAGCTCAGCTGTTCAACACAATTTAGTGTTAGATATGCACTACTGGGACTGATGCCATTTGTAGGCATATCTAACAGGACACTAGAGACCATCTGAAATTTCTGTGATGAACTACAGAAAACAAAAAGATGAGTCTGCTAGTAGGATTAAGCAACACCTTAGCTTTTACTTAGTACTCAGAAAGCAATCTCTTTCAGTTGAAAGGAAAGCAGGCGTCATAATTAAAAAGGAAAAATCCAGCGGTAAACTGCCCTCAGACCTGTATATGTTGTTTATATTGCTAAAAACAACAGTGGGAAGAAGTGTTGCAACAGTAGGCAATTACTTTTTTTTCCTTTGCAATAGAATACAATGCATTTAGAATGCAATCAGTATGTTTCAAAGAGAAGACAGTGTAATTCCAAATTAGAGAGGTATCAAATAATAATTTAAAAGAACTATTGAAATTAAAATGAATTCATCTTAAAAACATAACCTAGACTACCTGAGAGCAGCAAAGTGATATTACACTGAGGACTGGTGGTTTGCAGCCTGTTACAGGAGACTTCTGGGAGGGGCGTTTGAGACTGGGATGCTCCTTGCCTGATGCCCAAATGGTGGCCTAGTGGCAGGGGCAAGCTTTCCTGGGAATGAGCTCCATGGCCTGTCCAGGACCATCCATGCCTGGATGTTCCACACCTTCGTCTGCACTGCTTGTCAACCTACTCTTGAATCTAACTTCAGGATGAACCTTGTAGATGATCCTTGGAGTCCATCTTGTTCATGGCAAAATGGCAATATTTTGGTTTAGAATAAAGTAGGTGTTCTTCAAACAGTCTGATAAGGAAAAAAATGGCTTTTCATTAGGCTCTTGCAGAAAGTGGAAAGACAGGACTGACTGGGAGGACAGGACAGAAATGGGAGGGATAGAGGGCATAGATATCCCAAACCAGGGTTTGCATAACACCTAGTTACCCTCTGGCTTCCCTGCGAGGTGCAAATTGACCTTAGGAACTGTGGTTTTTGGCATCGTTCTCACTGAGCAACAAGTAGATCAATTCAGTTCCATACAAACAATTTACTCCTAAGCCGGGGACGCACTTGCCAAGATTTAGCCTGATGTGAATAAAAATGGCCACATTATAAAACACTCAAATAGGCAGGTCTTAATGGGAAAGCTGAAAGACCCTATGACCATGCAGTGCAACTGCCCAGCTGGGTGCCGCTCTCTTAAACAGTGAAAGAAAACAAGCCTTTGGAAAAAAGAGTATCTTTATAAAAAAAGTTAATTATAAAGACACATGATGTAACATAAGTGCCTTTGGAACACAGAAAGTCAGATTTTATTTTCTTTTCAGGGGTTTTAAGGAAGGCACCCGAGAGATGGAATTGAACAGAACTCTCTGGGGGTCAAAATAAATAGCACAACTATTATACTAAGACCTAGGTTATACACTTGCACTGGTTATGAGTTTCAAGGAAAGTAAGCTCAATTGTGTGCTATTGTGAAAATGTTCAGCTTCCGATCAAGGGGACTACTGAGATATCAGTCAGCTGCAGCTTTCAAAGTAGCACACTTACAATTTAAATAAGGGTTCCTTTGTTTTACTTTGGTAATTAAACTAAAGATTTATGCATTCTGTCCCTGATCAGTGACAGCCACATTTTTAACATGAATGCAAATGTAAATGTTCTATGGCTTTTCCCTGAAAAAAATTTCTATTGGAACACGAAATTTATGTAGCAAATCTTACTGTAAAATAGTATCTGAAAAATAAAGTGTTTCAATTCAATTTGAAAAATTTTATTTCTCAAAGTGTGAACTTTTATTGTATTATCACTGGTATAAATTTAATTTACATTCTTCTGCAATAATTAATTTGGCAACCTTACGTATACTTTATAGTTATTTTATATGGAGCCTTAGCACCAAATGTTAAAAACATGAAAAGGTTTCAGCTATAAACCCTCTTTTCTTAGACTAACAAATTATTAAGACTAATTCATCTGTGCAGATCATATTTTCTTTTCTTGGCTTCTACCCAAATGCATATTTTTGAAGGCATGAGCAGAAATCTTTTTATCTGATTTTAATCTGGCTAAGGAGAAAATCAAATATGTCATTTGTACACCTCTCAGCAAAGCAAAAAATTCCACAAACCACCAAATAATTTTTGAACAAAATCCCTAGTCAACCACTTTGCAACAGGTAACTTATCTGATATTGTACAGATATCTCACTGCGTGTTTCTTGGAAAAATGAAATAAGCATGGCTAAAAAAGAAACTGTTTTTGTTACTACAAATTTTGAGGTGCCTTGCAAGAGAAGTTCTACTAGGAAGGTACTGTCACTTCTTTGCAGACCCCAAAAACTTATCGGAGCATGGAAACTGTAATTTTGGGTGCCATTAATGTGTAAGTTAATTTTTCTCCTGTAAGTAAGACAGGAGAAAAAAATACTACTAATTGTGGCTCAGATGTTCAAAGGTATAATAACCAACAGCTAATCACTAAATAATCAGTGAAACAACGAGAGGCAATATCTTATTAAACTTCATTTAGGTTAGCAGTGAGTGAAGTTGTAGAAGAAATGACATTATAGAAAATAACCGTGGTCCAAGCAAACATGAACTAATCCCATCTGAGACACAAATAGGACAGCTAAGACTAATAAATTGAAAAGCTTAACTTTGATAAAATGTGGCAGATAATTTTCATGAGGCTGGACTGGAGAATATAATGACTGCATGCAGAGGAGGCTCACAAAGCTGTTTGTATCGTTCAGAGTTTCTATCAGAAGTGACATGGAAAGATTTTTGAAAAGAAGCACTGGATGCAAACAGATAAATAACTACCATAAGGATATTGAGCCTAGGCAGTCAGAGAGAGAGCCTCTAAGAAACAGAAAAATTTTGTGGTGGGTGAAGAGACCTGTGTGTTATAAGTGAAAAATCGTAGTGCTGAGGTGAGAATTGCTAAGTCAAGCTGACTCATAACTCCTAAAAAACACTCAAAAAAAAAAAAAAAAAAGGTATGAAGGTTTTCAGCTGCATATTTTTAAAGAAAATAGTGAAAGAGAAGGTGAAGTGGATACAGATTCACTATAGGCAGGTAGTATTCAAAATTCAAATAAATACTGCAACTTCTTTTCAATAGGTGAAGCGATGCTACATATGGAGAAAAAGACAAGACTGATAGCAGGAATATACATCTGGCAATGGATACTCGATGCAGAAGTAAAATTGCAAGAGGTTCCTGTAATAAATGAGGGATAAATTCTTTCCCAGGATTTCGGCAGAACTTTTGCAGGAATTTGCTAGTCCAACTGTATATTCCTTCAAGAAAATTAGAAAAATGTGTTATCATAAAGCTGGATATTAGCAAAGATAGCACTTGTATTTAAGAAGAGGGGAAAGGTGGCAAGGTGTTGGTAAACTGATTTTTGTGTGCATGACTGAGACTTTTTGTGGAAATGTTTACTCTTGCTGATGCCTTCCAGCTCTGCTGGGTAGAGCCAGAGGTAATTCAACTTTTGCTGTCTGCTGAGGGCATGAAAGTACTTGGGTGTACTACCTCCTTCCAATAAACAAACACTCTAAAAGATAGAATTTTAATAGTGCTTTAATAAATATTGAGGACTTTTTTGGCTATCAATAGTAGTTTAACAAAAATGTATTGTACAGGTGACTGAAAGAAAAGCCAGGATATCTGTAGGGAATAGGAAGGAGGTTTGGCTTAGCTTCTCAAAGCTGGGAGAAAATTCTCAGAAGACTCAATAAATACAGAAAGTTATTGGTCTGAAAACTAGGACATGAATAAAAAAGTTTTCAGTTTCCCAAAGGAGATCAGAGGGTTAATCCCTGTGAGTTTCTTTGACCCCTCCATTTGTATATATTTCTTATGCAGGAATTGAATTTTACATGTATGATGAGATCATCCAAACTTAAGCTAATAGTGGTAATAAAAGGATCCCACAAGGCCTAAAACTTTATGTTTTGGAGTAGAAGGAAATCTCTGACTTGGGAGCAAGGAAGAAGACTTCCTGTTTGCAGACACGGGTCATTTCAAGGGGCCCCTTGCACTGTTTTCTACGGCAAACAGCCCTGGCTACCCTTGAGTAGGAGACATTGCAGTGGGAGGGTTGTGTGGTGGCCTGGAGTGTCCACAAATGGATATTGGTTTGCTCCTGGCTCTGTGCCTGCTCTGCACACCCTCTGTGGAGCCACATTTGTCACCGTGTCACATCAAACCAAACAGGCCAGAGCAGGAGGCAAGAAAAATTTAGGTCACTCTACCCAAGAAATGAGTATGGAAAACTTAGATTCTTGACTCCTCTTGTGATTTCTGGAGTAATTATTTTGTTTCTTAGTGTCTTCATGCTGTCTGTGCAAGAAAAGGGGCAATAATATCTACTTTGTCTCCTGTAGATAGATTTTAAACTTTCAGACACAAGAACTATTTTTTTGTGTAAAGCACACCTGGAAAAAAGAAGTGTTGTTATCTCAGCTGGAGCCTCTTCATGTTACTGTAATACAAATAAATCCTACATGCATATTTGCCTGTAGACATCCAGGAAAAGAAGGCCTCTTTCTATGAGAGACCTCCTGCTGTTTATGCAGGAAAATTCACTAGAGTCTAGAGGTTGTTTATGCTAATTATCAGTTGCTACATCACTTTCTTTGCCTCAGAGAAACTCAGGTGGATGAGGAAAAATCACAAATACCCCAAAGTAAGGTATTTAGATAAGACCAAAGCCTGACATTTCTTGTCTGTGAAGTAAAGATGTAACTTCCTAAATGATATCCCAACTACACAGAGGCTTTAGGTTGTACCGCCAGCTACCTTTATACAATCCTCAATAATGCCTCTTTTTCTCCTGTATTTTCCTTTTCCTGTTCAATTTTTTTAAGTGCATTCTTCCAAACCATCACATGAACAACTCTTCCTTTTCATGTTAAGAGTGAGAGGCAGCAGGACAAGCCTGGTGAGGAATATCAAGGTGAGAACCTCAGAAGAGGCTTTTTCTGAATATTTCCTAACCCTAAGGATTCTGAGGGCTACATCCTACCACCCTCTGCCTGAATAGTGTCATTTTCTTCAGGTCACAGCCAGTAGAGCTGCAGTCCAGCAGGGAGCAGTAGGGATTTAGGAACTTGCCCATGTATGATAAAAAGTATTCTGCTGTTGTGCTATGAAGGGGAGGCTGAGGTAAAAGAGAGGCTTGAGGTATAACTGGACAGTATTCATGGGGACACGAACATTGCAAAATTCATAGCCCATATGTCATCCCTCAAGAAGCCACCATCACTATCTGGTGGTAATGAAGCTTTCTAATATTTTGTGCTTCATGGAAAAGAGGTTGACACAATTTTTATATTAAAATGGTGATTGGTTATCTTTTAGAAAAAAAAAAATCAAACATTGGTGACAAGGAAACCTGTATTAATTCCTGCCAAACTGTTCTGTGACACATCACTAATAATGTTAGCCGGTGGTTCTCTTGCGCTTTGAAAACACGATTCCTTTTGCTTATCATATTTCCAAAGAACAGAATATCTTTAAATGTTTCACACCTAACTTGATAAGGAAACCCTTTTTCATAATATCACATGGAAATAATTAAAAATGATGTGTGCATTTGCTTTTTATTGTAATTATTTAACAGAAACTAAATATGTTAATTTTTATCTTGTACTTGAGGTTTTGAGATCTTGGTCATAAATGGCCCAATTTGACAGTGAAGATGGCACAAAAACATGAGATTTTGCCTTTTTTCTTATAAAACACCTCTGTGGTGTGGCAGTAAATAAACTTGTAGAAAGGAGGAAGAAATTGGTGAAAATTGTATGAAAATCTACTTGGCAGAGTTAAAATGCAGTAGCAATCTGGTCCCCCTTTAGGGAAAAGATCATGGAGAAGAGAAACATTAAACAGCTTAGCTCACTATAAGCTTCGATGAAAGTAAAATTTCTGGGCCAACCTGACATAACCAAGCCCCCTTTCTGTGTAAAACTAGGGATGGCTTTAAAGAAGTATTTTCTCTCCAGGAAAAAAAAATAATCCTTATGATTTCTCACAGACTCTTATGTTGAATGTGTTTCTGATTTTACCCACTTTCCCCACAGGCCATCAGCTCCCTCTCAACATTTCCACTGAGTAGATTAAAATGTGAACGGATACGAAGGTAGGAAAAAAATCAATTCACTAAATACTTACAAAAGCCCTTGACTTTTAATAGGAAAAAGTAATAAATAACAGAAATTCCACTGCATGTTTCTTTCAAAATCCTCTTTCACACCTTCCTGTCAGATGAGGAGACTCACAGCCAGCTATAATCTGATGCTTCACAGATGGCCAGGCTGAAGCATAAACTGCGGGCAAAACTCAGAACTGGAAGAAAACCTCTATCCTTTCGACAGGGACCTTCCTAAAGCAGGATCACCCTCCCATTAGGTTGGAGTCAAGCCCTACTTGATGGCTCTGCTTTGGCCCAAAGTTCTGCAAAACTCCTAGCCTTTTGCCTGGTGGGTCTTCTTCTCTTGATCATGGACAGATATCCTACTGAAACTCTGCAATCCACCACAGCTCCAGGTGCCCAGGCTTTTGCACAGGGGCTGTGCCAGTTTGTGAGATGGATCAGGATGAGAAGGTGGGTGCAGTATGCTCCTGCTGCCCAGCTGCAGATGGAGAGCCAGTTGAGGCAAATCAGATGATGTGTTCATTCTCTGCCTGCTTTCCTAATGTTTTTTTGGTTCTGTAAGCATTACAGATGGCATGTCCTGAGAGTTTAATATCACTTTGCTCAGCAGAAGATGACTTTTAGGGGGAAGCTGGTTGCTGGCTTCTTCTTAAGCAGGCTTTTGTAGGAGGTCCCTCGGGAAGCCCACCTGGTTCCATTTCAGCCCCACACACCCATTAATACATATTCACTTTCAAATGCCGCACAGATTTCAGTATTAGCCTGTTAAAAGCTACTTTTTAGTCTAGAAGGACTTGCTGAAGAGTAAAGATGCATTGCAGCTGCTGCAGTCAGTTTTCAGTGTCTACATCTGCATAGCCTGAAGAATGAATAGTTGGGGGATGACAGTCATCTTCTTGGAAAAAATGGTAGGGAATGTGTGAAAATACAGGTGAATTGCAGCCTTTCCCCTCCCCATCACTGTTATCTGTTATTGCCAGGGTCCCTACTGGATCCTCTGGACTACTTCTGCATTTGGTGGCAGCTATTTCAGATGCCTTGGGATATCAGCTATCTTTACATGTACTCACAGACACACACTGACTCGCTGGTAGCTGCCTACTGCTGAAGGTATATGGGAAGAGACAGCAGGCAGTATTTTTAGAATTTCCAAGTTTCTCTCTGGCTAAGATTAATTCACACTTTTTATCTTCCTTTCCTTCTGGCTCTGTTCAAAGTTTGCCATACTTCCCTACCACTCAGATTGTTCTTGGGATTTTTATTTATTATGATTACAGTTTTAGTTTCTAGAACTCTGGTACTCAAGGTAAAGCTAGAGATGGCAGCTAATCGTTTGATTGATAATACCACCATTAAATTAACCTTTGTTTTTTTTCAACCCAATACGTTGTTCTTAAGCTCACATCTGAACGTCTCTAAGATGGAAAAAGGTCCTGTAATTTAACAGAGACATTAAAATCACTAAAAGAGTGTCAACGAGCTAAGCAAGGGAGTCTTCTTATCTACTGAAGGAATTTAATAACTCAGAAATCTGCATAACTGGCATTGGTTCTAGCTGTAATTAAATTGCATTCCAAAATTGAGCAAATAATTCCTGTTCACGCCTCAGTTATCTCTGAAGCGGACAGGGGAGTGGTCACTAAGCACTCAGATATACAGGCTCCAACATTTCTTATGGAGATGAAAGAATTCTCCCTTGGCTGCTGGCCCCATTTCTCTGCCAGAGCTACTGACCCAGTGCAGTGGCCAAAGAGCATCCCCTGGACCTGCCCCTCTGCTATGAGTTTGCTGTTCACTGCGTAAGGTTAGACCATTATTTAGGTTTATACTGAGTTCTACAAAGTATGTGGAAGTCTGTGGACAGTAATTTTAATTATTATTTTTTGAAATGGAGGAGTAAATATTTTGCACAAGAATTCAGAACAAGGTCCAGATTTTACTGACTTGAATGTGCATTGATTTGTTGGAATCCTCAGTGATATAGCTGAAGATTAGCTATATACCTATATAATGGTGTATACAGTGGATGTAGGTATTTCGGCTGCCCTAGTGAAGGTCCAGAGTGACACAGGGTGCCAAAGAATAAGCGCATGAACAAGGTTATATTTCATGCATTGTTCAGCTACTTAACAAAATGAAAAAAGGGTTTCCACACACTCAGAAGACAAAAAGCCTTATGAAAATGAATACCTCTGAGGACTAAAAGGACTGTGTGAACTTCACCAGTGCATTAGTGCAAGTGGCAGAGGCGATTCCTCTAAATGTCTTCCAGCTAGGGTTGCTTTAAATAAAGAGTAACATTGTGTGTAGCAGAGGTGAAATAACGGTCTATCAAAAGATAATGAGGCTGGAATCTGACAGCAAGAGTGAAATGTAAGGATGACAAGCTGATGTGGCAATGTGGTGCATACATATGAACAAAATGGCACTGGATATGTTTCGACAGGATGTTAAGAATTAAAAATAACTGAGGGTTCTGATAGTACAGCAAGGTATTTGTTAAGAATTGAAATGGAAAGAGTAGTGCCATGCTGCATTTACCTGGAGGTTTATTTGGAAGTTAACCTCTTAACCAATGTATGGGAGGCAAGAGACTTGGAGTCTCTCTTGACATCATTTTTGATGTAAAATGAAAGGGTGTATTGAAGACCTGCCTCTCTAAAATTCTCCTTAACCCAACAATGGCTCTCCCTCTGGAGCACACATTTCTGTCTTCGGTCCATCGTTGTACAGCAGCCCTTGTCAGTGGTGTTGTACTCGCTGTGCTACAGGCAGTGGCCACCAACAGCTTTTGCGCAGTCTTGTGAATATTCTTGACCACCACTGGCTAAAAGATATTCACTCTTTCTCCCTGAGTTTCATTCCCAGAGAAACCACCCCATAATGTAGGAGTGAATGCCTGCAAGTGGTATAAGAGAAGAGAAAAAGAGAAATGCTCTCAGAAAAACATGCGTTTGCATGGTGAGAAAGAACCCTGTCCCAGTCTGAGCCCTGGCTTTTACCCCGTGCTGGGCTCCTACTGCAGAAGTGTGCAAAGGTACAGGAGATTTGCCCAGACACACTTTAGCCTAATAGCTGTTATTTGGGAATGGGAGAAAAATATTTAGCTGTCAGCTGCAACTAGGAAATTATAATCAGTAATCAAATAACTACCACCTCCTTCCCCCCAAAGTTAAGCAAGCATTAATAATTAGCTGCAATACAGGGGTGTAATTAATTACACCGACTGATTATTTGTAAACGTCCATAACGTTTTGCCATAGCAATTACTCATTCTTGTTTTACTTATCTGAATTCTTACATGACAACCATGAAATTGTAAAACATAATTATTGACAACATTGATAGCTGGCTTAAGCTACTATGTTTTTGAGGGCAGGTTTTAGAAAGATCACAATTTATCAAGTACAATGTTAGTAGCTTACCACCCTAGTAAAAAAATACACTCTCAGAACAAAAATATAAATATAGATATTATTCTTTTCCTTTCAGGAAGAATTATGAATTGTAGTCCTTCAGGAAACAACAAAGTTTGTTCTTTGAAAGAAAAACAAACAGACTGTTTTGTCTGCAAGCAATTCAGACATCAACTCAACAGTGACCAAAACACCCCCTCACATGTTGAACTGATTAATTCTTTGCCAGGAGGGATCATGAGAAACCTGGATTTAAAAGGCTTTTTAAAACCACATTTGTCTACAAAGCCTGCTGCAGTTGGTTTGGTCAGTCAGAAACCTGATATTTATTCTCTAGTAAATACTAGAGAAGAAGAAAAACTGTATGTTTCATTACAATATGTGAACCACTCTGATTTGTTCCTCCTGCTCGTGTTTCCTATCTTATTTGTTCTCAGATACGAGACAGGTAGCAAAGAAGAGCAAGCTTCATGGTGTAGAGTGAATGGGCAAAAGGGAAGGCCTGGGATGTGGAAACCTGCTGAGCTGAGTGCAGGTCAGCTCCTTCAGGTGTCTAAGACCTTGGGCTTGTCTCTCTGAGGAATTGAGGAAATAAAATAAAAACATAGTGTGAGTGCTTCAAATAAAACTGGTGAATATATTAAGAGCTTGCTCCTTTGGCCAAGTAATTAGGATTTGTGGGTATTTCTCACATAATTCCCACACTGAGCTAATTTCTTGTGGGGAAAATTTCACAAGAACCTAAGCAAACCATGACTTCAAGTCCAGTTTTTAAATTTGTCTTGTAATTGTACACAGAATCTGAAATGCCTAAGGATGAGAATGTCATTAAAAGCAATTTTGCATTGCAATAAGGATCTAACTAGAAAATGGGAACTTAATACCCATTGACTTTTAGTGGTATTTAATGCTCCTAAGTTTTGAATATTTGGTGTAAGGACACTGTTAACGTGGTGCAGATGCCTGTGAAGGGCTGAGTGAGTGGTACCTGGTGGGATGGTTTGCCTTGCTTTCTACTCTGTGCTGCCACAGAGACAGGGTCTGACACCTCCTTGGTCCTTTCTGTGACATCCCATGCACCAGGACTGGACTGAAGCATATTGTAAGGCTATTTAAACTTGAAATTACCTGTGCCAGCTTGGGCAGAGGCCCCCTGCACTCCCTCCTCACACCACTTCTCAACAAACCTCAAGTACACCACAGATGTCTTAGAGGGAATGTGGCCTCATCTCTATCTGTTATTGGGATTTTTCTGTCTGTTGCTTGTAGCATGCAATAACACTTCTCTCTTCTGGGTAAATTACGGAAAATCTTGTGCAAAACAAGGTAATGAATGCCTGGAATACTTTGCAGAGTAAACAGTTGCACTGAATTTCTAAGACTTGCAAGGACATTCAGAGTGCAGCCTACATACCTCAATGCCCCTTGAACATTGAGTATCATGAAGTTACAAATTAGGATAGTCTAAGCCTGTGGTTTTCATATGAAGAAGAGAAATTCAAATGAATTCTTATTAGTATTTTTTCTCCATCTTTAGTTACAAGACTAATAAATCAAAAGAAGACTAAGCTAAAACAAAAGAAAAAAAATGTATCCCCTCATGTGAACACAACATCTGAGCCCAGTACACATGACTATAACACCTATGCTTTAGTTTGGGCCTGTATTTTAGGTCAACATTTTCTTACCACCTTGGACCCCTAACTATTACCTAGAACTCTTCAAAAAATACACAGTACATGCAAAAGCAAAAAATAATGAGTCTGCTCCCAGACGCATTTTATCAGCTTGTTTTTCCTGACACATTGGATGTGATGCACAGCCAGCTTCTCCAAGAACGGGCTGAGAGCTCCCACACTTGATAATGCTTTCACAACTCTTGGGCAAAGTCCTAGCATTACTAAACTCAGTTCCTTGTTTATTCCCATAAAAGCCAAGATTTTACCTTCAGAATACGTTGTTTCAGTTTATTTGCAAAATGAAAGTTTTCCTGATGAAACATGTACAAATTTAAGGCTCATTATACCGGAAAACTCCATTTACAGATCTTTTTACTTCATGATGGTAATAAAAGTGCAGAGTCCTTAAACACTCTTCATTTTCTCTGTCACAATCATAAAAAGGGCAAAGAGAATTTGCACTTACTTATTTCAGACTAGATTTAGCGTAGGCTTAAGGACCTTCTAAAGTGGCTAATTGTAAAAGATTACCTTGCATTGTATGAGCAGAAGTTGATTAAAATAAATAGAATCATTTCAGAAAGGCAAAGTTTGTGAAATTGAAGGAAGTGGTTAGAAAAGTCAACTGGAACTGAACTGTTCAGGGGTTTGAATGTGGAGGAGGCTTGAGGTCTTCTCTAATCAAAATTACAAAACCTAGAAGGAATTTGCCAAACAAGCAGAAGGAGAACAACTGCCTCCGAATGATGGTAGGAGTGAGCATCCAACAAACAAAAAGTTATTACAGGGACACATCAGCAAAGAAGCCTGTTCATACAGATCAGAAAGCACAGGACAGTAAGAACCCTCCAAATATTAGGGCATTCAGTTTATTATTTTATTCTGAAATATCTCTGAAATAGCATATCTGCTCCTTTAGGCATGGAGGGAGCAGAGCATGTATCCCTGAGTTCTCTGGGATGTCCTAATTGAGCAGCTGGAACCTCAACTTTGGAACCTTCAATCTGAGACCCTTTTCCAGACCCTGTAGCATCAAGGAGGAGCCACCTGTGGAGCTGCTCTGTACTGCTGTTTGCAGCAGCAGCAGAGACCCCTGGACCACCCTGGAACCAGGTGTGTGAGAGTGAGAGATGGAGTTTGTGCACTCCCCAGCCCCAGGTGAGGGTCAGGCTCTCAGTGTAGGGCGCTGCTTTCTGCACCCAGATCAGAGGCCGAGGGCTGAGTGAAGGATGATGGATCCAATGTTGAGGGAGAAGATGCAAGACAAAGACTGGGCACACACCACAGGCAAGAACAAAGAATTTGGCACAGGAGAGTCTTGGAGGACAGTCCTGGACTTTCTTCTGCTCTCCCAACATACTCTGATTTCTCTGTGTAAGAGCAGCACCAGAAAACAAATATAGGATTTGAAATTTGCCAGTAAAAAACAGTTTGTGAGTCTCACTCAGTAAAAATTAAGAAAGTAGCAGCGCTGAATTTCCTGTATTTTAACTATGTACATTTAAGGTGTAGTCTACCCAGTTTTGTTAGTATAAAATTCTGGCACCACAGAAGAATAGCTAGCTTCTCATGCTAATAGCTCACTTAGTAGCCTGCCATAAACTAAACTTAAGGAGCACCCAGTGGAGGGAAAAGGATTTTGAAAGAAATAATGATGAAAAATAAGGGTGAATGGAATAGAGGACAGAATTCAACAAAAGCTGCCGAAGAGTGGTTCATACCAGACTAACCCAACATTTAAATATTGATAAGGTTACTGATTTTCTGGGGAAGTGAAGAGTAGTACATGTACAAGATCATGGAGTGAGATTCAAAATATGCACCGATAACATTATGCCTAAATATTAGACTTGGAATTGAATCAACTTTCAGGTGTCAGGCTTGTAGCCTCCTATTTTGTGTTTGTACAGTGAAGTGGCACTATAGACATTTATGATGTTATACGCTTGTATATCTAAGAAGAAACTTCATAGAAGCCATGATGTTCATCAGGGGAACACAAAAAGCTAATTAGAAGGTACAACAGATATGTCCAAAACACTCTTTCTTGCCTCATTTTTGCACATCTGTAAACTGGGCTTCATGGTATAAAACCTTTCTCAAGGCTTACACATCTAAATTGTCTCTTTTGAAACCAAGCAAGGGAACAATACTCTCTTGGGTAGTTTTCCTGAAAGAAAGCCTCTGGGTTTGTAGACAGTGTTGCATCTTTTCCCCCTCCTCAGTTAGCTGGGATGTTTTTTCCTGATTGTGGCACTTCAAAGCGCTTTTCTGATGCCTTGTGTCTCAAGTTTTCATACCCAGGCACAGGCTCTTTCTGTCCCTCTTGTTTGCATTCTGTCACAGGACAGAGAAGGCTGAGGTAGCCTGTGGGCAGGAAAAATAATATGGTCTTCTCCCATTCAGGAAGAACTTTCTTATCTCATCTGCAGTGTGCTCTGGTGCTGTCTTCTAACTGAGTTTTTAAATTAAGCTCCTTCTCACAGCAAGTTCTTCTCCCCGGAAAACTGCAGGATTCTCCTTGTCAAAGTCCCAGAGACAGAAATATCCCAGAAGCAGAGATGTATGAGCCCATAATGGCTGGGAGAAACAATCCTGCTGTTTAAGATCTGCTCCTTTGTTTCAACATCTCTTGAAAAAGCAGCTGAGAAATCAACATTTACCCAGCCAGCAAAACAAGCAGAGAAGCAACCTGTCCATTGCCTCATCTCCTGTTCAGTGGCACTCTGCTGGAGAGCGAGCATCCTTTTCAGCTCATATCTGAAAGCTCCCATGGTCAAAGTTCATCCTTTCAATCCTTTAGATCTGTAATTGCTCAGATTAGAAAGGACAGATGATAGAGAAGAGAGACAGGGGAGGGCAGTACAGCAAAGTCTTGGATAAGCCCTTAGAAAGTGGTCACAGCTCCATCCAGCTCTTGCAGCCTGTCCTCTATTCTTGTAAAAAAGAGGGAGTTTCACACCAAAGGCCCCACACATCTCCAAATTTGTTAGAAATGCCAGAATATCTTGAGCTGATTCTCTGTGAAAGGGCCCTGTGGTGTGCTGGGGCCGCATTACTGACTCTTGAGGAACAAGGAAGCACCTCAGATGAGTGCTAAATAAAGAGCTGTGGTCTTCAGCTGGTGACACATCCCTTCAGGACTGGGTATCAGCTGGTTTCCCTGCAAGACCATCTCAAAGCCTGGGTGCCAGAGGTGTCTGGACATCAGTTACTGTCTCCTGATATTCCGAAAAGGTGACAGTATTACAGAACGAGATGCACTGTTCTTCCCAACCCTTTTGTGAATTTAATACCCACAATGGAAGCATCTCATATGGTAAATGCTGACATTAATTGCTTCATCAGGTCCATTTTTTTTCTTTCATTTTCTTCTCTGCACAACCGGACTTCAATTCTGAAAAGGCTTTTAGCTGTCTTAAAACTCCATGTCTGATGGCTAAATATTTAGCCATGCAATCTCCCTGTAACTGTGAAAGAGTGACTTCCTTCAATGACAGTGTTTTATTTGCTCTAGGTCAATGTTCTGCATCTCAAAGCCCATCTGCCATGTTTCCTTTGCCTTCTGCTCTCCTTATCTACAAAAATTATACTGTTTGATTTTCTTCATCAAAAGAGGCCAGAAAACAACAGTTAAGTGGAGGAAACAATTTGGGCATGGGCGATATAACCATACATGTCTTCGTCAAATAACATTGTTTCAAAAAAGCATTTTTCAAAGTGGCTCCTTGGTGATCTTTGCTCACCCCAGCTGCTACAGGTTTTCATTCCTTGTCAGCATCACAGAATATGCATGTCATGAGGAGGAATTTGAAGGAGATAAGAAGCATCTTTATGGCTTGATTCAGGGAGCGTGTGCAAAGGGATCAGTGAGGGAAATTCGCCTGAAGCTTTACAGATACACCAGCAAAAAAGAGAGAAATATGCATTCAAGACTGGCAAAACTGGAGCGGGAGAGTCAGAAATTACGTGACAGGAGACATGATAGATGTAACTATTATGGTAATGCTGCTTTGGTCTGCTACAAGAAAATTTAAAGCTGTACATATTTTTGTAACCCATTTGCTTTACCTCAACTTTTTCAACTGTGCCTTGATGTAGGGCAGGATGTTCTGCATAATGATACTGAGAAATTCTGTTTGCCTACAGCTTCCCAAAGCTGCTTGTAGATAATTTCTTAATCCATTACCAGGATGGATATTTGACACATTCACTTGCATTAATTAAGCAGATGTAGGAATAGACGGGTCATTTTTCAACAACCCTTCAGGACTTTTTGAATAATCTGATAGAACAGTTCTGTATTTTTTTCCTTAGGAAATAATAAGAAATGAACTTTGTATAGATTATTTGCATATTTAGCTAGTTGTCCATTTAAAAACATTTACTGACAACTTTTTTTTCTTCTTGTTCCTGCTGATCAAGACATCAGCTGTTCACTGGTAAAAAAATGCCCTTTTGAAGGGGGAAAGTCAGAATTAAAAGCAAATACTTTTATTGTTATCATGAAATTATAATTAATGTATTATTTACATTTTCTAATATTTTACAAATGTTTTATCAAAATTATTTTCTAACATCTCGACAGAAACTCTGCATTTCCTGAAAATGGTTTCTTTATTTAGAAATGAAGTCTTCCATACTTGCATATTCTGAAAATAGACTTACTGTATTATGCAGTATTTTCCAAAGCACACAGTGCAAATGATTGTCACACGCCTGCACAATAGCCTCAAAATCATGTCAGGGTAGCACAGATCTGATGCCCATGTTAATATGGATTTGAATACAAATGTGGTTAAGGTAGCACAGCTAATTTCCTGAGACGCTCAGGACTCCTTTGATAATGCCTTTGTTTAGAGTGCTACTTTCTTCCAGGAGGGCTCCAGGAGGTACAAGGATTTCTACATGCCTTCCTTTCAGTTGTTCTCAAAGAAAACCTTTGTCTTGAAAAACACCCTCCCTCTTGTTTTTATCAGTAACATTTGCTATTTAAAAACTGTTTATCAAACTGTGCTGCAAAATACTCTTCTTGTATATGCAAATAAATCTGGAGCATGACATGTTTCTCAAACACGACACTGGCTCTGCCTTGAGGAAGGATAAGGTACCTAAGCTCATAATAAACCATGAAGAAAACAAACCTTGCTCTACTTGTTGAACTTTCTTAGTAGTTTAATTCAAGAACATGTTCATGTTATGATAACTGGAGCAGAATTTCCGACAGATATCTGCTACAAACACAATAATCTCTTTTTTTCTGTGCTCTAAAAGATATTTTGATGGTATCTTTTTTTTTTTTTTTCCACTGTAGATGGTTTCAAAGAAAGAAAAATCCCCCTGAATTCAGGAATCACAAACTCTCATAGGGCAATATGTTCTAAGGAGTAGATTTTTATTAGGTACAGCCAGACTCTCAGATTCATGCTATAGGGCATGAGCAAATTTTGATCCTCTCCAGCTTGGCAATGTTTGTTAGCTAGGCCTCTTGCTATTAGAGATAATTTGCTAACGTGGGACACTATATAAAAATGTTTTCAGCACTTGGACATTTTTAGTATTTTCCAAGGGCTTGCCCCCAGATTAACGAACACATTTTCAAGTCTGAAGACCTCAAAATATTTGTTTGAAGAAACCCCTAATTGTTACTTTTTTCCTTTTTTTTTTTTTCTTTTTAATTAACAGGAAGGGTTTACAAACAAATTAAGTAAACTCAGTTACTCATCTTGGCCTCATTATTTTCGGAGATTTTTCCCATGTGAGATTTGGTAAAAAACAGGAAATATTTTGAGATTTGGTCACTGTACCCTCCGTGAAGGCAAGTGGTCCTCTCCAGGGCGTTTCCAGGGCCTGGGATAGCTCCTTTTTCATAGAAGCACAGTAGGATGTATCGACCGAGCATTGCAGTAATGTGCTCCGCATCTTACAACCTCATTCTATTTTGTAACTAGTGAACATTTTATTGGATGGGATCGAAGAGGCAGATGTAGGAGGACACTTTGGTTCACACTGTTTAGAGCTCATTTTGGCTTTTAACAGCTGGCCTGTATTTGGGGGACCTCACAGCTGCAGCGATGTAAACAGAGCCCTCGGCAGTTTTTTGGCTGGAGGAAGGACAGCCTCCCCCACAGCTGCAAACCGCAGGAAAATCCGCACCCTGCGCAGCGCAGGAAGCAGAGGCTTCATTCTCTGTGTGTGCCAGATGGTCTCTGTTGGCTGGGCAGGGGAATACGAGACCCCAGCCCAGCTTCCTCTTCGCTGCTCCCTTGCCATGACCGCAGGGAGCATCGGGCAGCAGAGCGAATGTGCAGGGTGAATGCACATGGCTCTGGGAGCCAGCTGTGCTCAGCAGGCACGTGCGATGGCGAAGGCTCCAGGCATGAGGCCTGCTGCTCCTCAGCGGCTCTGCAGAGCAAATCTTTCATGTCTTCATCCCTGCTCCTTGCATGCTTGTGCAATGGCTGGAGACAAACAAACTAGCCATTATTGTATTACCCAATGCAGGGAAAAAAACACGCCAGCTAATCTTGTTTTGTGTCAAGGGAAAATGAAGTTGTTTTTGTTTTTTTAAAAACCCAAATGAAATCATGGTGCTTTATGGATATTTGTGTCATCCTAGGAGAATGATTCCATTAAGATTAAAACAAAGGCTTCTTTTTGCTAATAACCTTTGAAATGAAATTTGTTTTCTCAGGAGTCTTTCTCTTAAATAGCAGTCTTTCTCTTAACTCCAGGGAAGAAAAGCTGGCATTGTTTTTCATAATTAATCAACAGAAATCTGTATTACAGTAAATATGTGGCTATGTTTCTCACAATGAACAATGACTAATTTACTAACTTGAGAGATACGCTTTAATCAACTTTTTGTCTTTAAAGGTTTAAGGAAAAGATTGTTATTTAAAGTTAGAGTTATTATCCTAAATACACTATAGCTAGGTATCATCAATGTGTTGAATTCAATGGAATCTTAGATAAAAATGGTAAATTGTTTCTTTAAGGGCAGTGCATAAAATAATTCCTATATGCAACAAATGTGGTTGTAGATGAAATTAAAAATCACAGCAGAAATTTTGAAATTTGCTTACTAAATAGGTTATAGCCACAGACATGTAAAGAATATAGGAACTGCATATAGGAACTCATCTCTCCTTGTGCTGTTGTCAGTGCAGATGTTTGCAGTGGGAACAAGCACTCCTTATGGGACTCAGTACTACAGATTACTTCCCGGAAAACTTGGCACAGGGTGGTTTAGAGGGAAGTTTGCAGATTTTGGTTTTGTGCTGGCAAGGAAGAGAGCAAGAGAAGAGAGGAAGAGAAACAAATGGTGTAGTAAGTGAAACAAAAGCACAGACAACTCACACATCCCTTGCCAGATTTTAGGGGAATGAAAGCACTTGAGATTTTGCAGTGTCTTACCGGAATAATTACAACTACATAATATTTGGAATATTTAAGCTGAAGAAAATCTTGGGAAGATTAAAAGGGTGATGTTAAATCCCTTGTAAAGCAAGGAAGAGCCCAGCCAGGCTTTGAGAGGATGCACACAAAGGAAGACTCGTGGTCTGTGGTGGATGCGCTGCTTCACTGCTAAAAAATACACACAGATGTGAGAAATACAGCATGAATGAAAGCTAAAAAGAAGATCCATCTGGCAGAAAAAAAATAAGGGAAATAAAATTATTCATTTATTAATTTTTCCAGCTTCCTACAGGTCTGGTGATGCAGGCTTCCCAGCTTCCACTTTTGTCAAACTGATTTTATCACCTGGAGCTGTACAGTGTCAGATAAGGACAGTGTGTTGGCATTTATAGGGGAAGTTCTTTGCAGTGTCACACCTGTCTGGTCCTGCTGCCAAGGGGTCAGTGGCTGTTTAATGACAGGAGCTCTCATTTTGAAAAGCTGTATGACAAGTGTGATGTCAGGCCAGTTCCTGATAGATTTGTCATATGCTGTGGGACTATTTGCAAACCCTGCTCATGTCTTTATGTACTACACACCATGAATAGTAGCAAAAACTGGACAGCTGGAAAATAGTCAGATCCATGGTGGCAACAGTGTGAGTGACCCTAGTGTCTTAATCCCTGAGCTCAAAGATGGGGATAGAAGGACTGCTTGCACCGACCCACAGCTCAGGAACAAACACACATAAGGAGGATTACATTCAAGATTAGACAGGCATTTTTGTTGCCTTTGATCTTGGTTTCATAGATGACAGCAGATTGCCAAAATCTTCAAGGCTTAAGAGAGCTGAGAGGATATTTCATAAAAAGTGGGAGTTACGCCAGGTAAAATGTAGAAGGGATGAGTGAGGTTACCTCTGGTGGGTTTCATCTGGCTGGCACTGACCAGCACCGTGAGTCATACGTGGCAAGGGCTGTGCTTAAACAGTGCTCAGATTTCAGTATCCCTCCTTTCTTATGACCGGATGAAACTGAATACTGTCTTTCTAGAAAGTCACACTTTGACCATGAATTAGAGATATGTATAACTTCAGCAGGATGTGGAGGGAAAAGGTTCTGCTCTTTTCTTTCATCCAGCGTATGTTCCTTAATTTACAGAAAACCTGTCTTTCTTACATCAGCTGTTGTCATCAACAGTTGTGCAGGTATGAAGCAGAAACCCATGAGGTGCTGATGACAAACTGACCCCTGCACCTGCAGTCATGGACCAGGCTCTCACCAAGCAGACCCAGACCAAGATCTGTGATCTGAGAAAGACAGAGCAAGGATAAGATACCCTTCTTACTATCCTCATATCACTGTGGGGGCAAACACCTCTCTGTATCTCTTAACTTAGAAATGTTCTTTAGACTATAGTGTCAGCTTTTAAAAATTCATATTTTCCAATAAAGGAACTAGCCAGAAAATTCCTGGCCAGTTCCACTCACAGTGTCAACTCCTGTTTGCCAACATTTAGCCGAGACTAGAAAATGTTTACTTTAGTCTTAACAGACTTAGCGGGACTTAAATGAGGCATCAGAGGTGACAGAGGAAATGCTCTGATGCCAATTACCAGCTGTCATCTTGGTTTGCAGGGCAATGGTCTTCTCCTCGCATCCTTTCTTTTAGTGAGGGAAGCACACCTATGTTTGACCTACCAATATTCATTTTTGCATGACTAGGACACATTACACTGACTGTCTTAACCTGTTTCATGCCAAAACCTAACAGGACCACTGGAAATACAAGCCATGGTTTTCAGTTTAACTAAAGAGAGTACTAACTGCTTTTCCCAGCATCCTAAGTTAGGCCATAGGGTATGAACAATTTCCTTATTGCCTTCACAGAAGACAGTAGACTTAATTTCCCTCCATTTCTGCTCCACTGCACTGCTGGATACAAACCTTTCCCCATCAAACTGCCCTGCATTACCCTGACAGTCTGTTTCCCTCAGCACAAAAGCTTTTCTGAGAGTTTGGTGCTTCGTTCTGTCAATGGTCAGAACAAGGATGCATCTTTTGGCTCTTGCTATCTGTTTGGGCTGGTGTCTTCGCTGTGACATGTGTTGAACATGTGCAGGGTGAGTATTTTCCCTTCTAACATAAGTCACATTCCTGGTACCGCTGCATCAGCAGCATCCGACTGTCTGGGAGCAAGGAAGGAAATGTTGAATGCATTTGAAGGATCACTGACAGCCAGGCAGCTCAAGGACATGACGTATAAACTTTTCAGAAAACACTTTAAGGGATAGATATTCACTAAATCCCATCTGGAGCACGTAGCAAGCTGTTTGCCTTTGTTTGTTCTTCTGGACAATTCTAGTGACGACAGCACCAGATACTATTTTATGAAGAATACCACGTGGTGAGCACCTGCCTGAGTAATGCTCTCAGTCCACAGCATTTTGTCTTACATGCTCTTTGTACTCTCAGTTTCTGTGCTGGGTTGCACAGTTTTTCCTCTTTAAAAATGTAGAATTGGTATTTTTTAACAGACTTGGCAGGACAGGTAAAAACCAGCCAAAATATATAAAAAAATCTGAGTGCTGAGAGCAAGCAGATTCTTGAAAAATGTCAGATGAAAATGACTCTGATCCTGACAAATTCATTTTGTTGTCTTCATGCAATAGCAAATGCATGGGAAGGAATGGGGAAAAAAGATATGATGAGCATAGAAAATATTTGTTGTTTGCCATGAGAGAGGTTAAAATGTGCTAACCAATTATCAGGTACACAGAGAGGGTATTGTGCCAGGTGCACAGATTGATGGGTTATAAAATGATTTGAAAACTGAAGGTCATATAGATGGCATACTGCAAATTAGACATTTAAGCAGATGGTATGGGTATTCACTAGTCCACCTGGCTGGAAGAGGGAATTTTCCAATGCTGTACAAAAATGCCACCAGATAAATAATAAAACCCAATTCAGATAAGTGGGCTAAGCTGTGCTAATTACTTACTTGTCATTTTCCACATGTCTGATCTCGGTCATTTTTCACTTGTAACAGGTTGTTTTTCTGTATCATAAACACCCACCTAGTCCCAGGCAACACAAGATACCAAAAGTACAGGGTGGGGGAAATTCTGAGTGAAATTTCATGTCCAATTAATATGGTACCTACCTTTAAAATTTTTCCTCTGGATGTGCAAAAGTAATTAGTTAGAAGGAAATGAAATTTAGATAGCCACTCTTGTACCTTGTCACTGGCATAAGTAGCAGAGTGTGGGACACAGAAAGTGAGCAGGAATGGAAAAATAAACTCTGTGAGAAGGTCAGGATGAGCAGAAGACAAAGTAATGAGATAGAAAATGTGACTCTCTAACTGTAAACCCTCACAAAACTCCCTGTGTAGAAACACGATGTGGTTGACTTAGCACGAGGGCAACATCACGCCAACTATCGTGAAAGTGGAAATAAATGTAATTTTGGTTTTGATGCAGAGCTAGGAAATTTCTGGCATCTGGTCCTCCCAACAGACCCCGTTGGACCCATTTCTTGTCCATGTCACATATAAAACTCTAGCTGAGAGAAAGCCACCTTCCTTCCACCATCAGTTCTTGAAGCAGATATGGCTGTAATAGGGAGGGAAGTTTCATTAGCATCACTAAGCAGTGGCCCATGCCCTTTCTGGGATGTGATTTGTTGGCATTAAAATTCAATGGCAAAGAGCCACACTTAGCACAGGAGAGATGCTGGATTGATGGGAATGGTTTATATTCTCCTGTTGTTTTGTTTTTGGTGGATATTTTTTTTGGTATTAAACAAGAGGCTCAAGAGGAAGGGAATGCTGAAGAGGGAGTACAGTGTCAGGCAGCTATGATCCCACCAAGCAAGACATTACTGAAGCAAAAACAGAGCCTCTTTCTCTGCTCCTTGAATAGTCTTAGTCAAATCCTGATAGTGGAAAGGTCAGAATAATTAGATGGAAGCACTCAACTTCCCATTCAGTGGTGAGAGAAGGGAACTTTGAGAGTGTTGCTTTGTGCTAAGAGAGGATGCACTGCTATGTGTTCTTGTTCAACACAGTTTAAAATAAATCTCAGCTTCAGAAGTACATGTCGTGGCCTCAGGGTATCTTTTATTTGTTGAAAGAATATGCAGCTGTGTTAGAGATGAAGGCATTATCTAGAAGCTAAGGGGTCCTGCTGAAGAAAGGACACAACAATCCACAGCACTATGTGACAGAGATGTTTTCTACTACGCCCTTCTGCTCGAGAGAGGTATCATTGCAATGTTTGCTTTTTTCCCCCCAGCTGACATAGTATTACTTCAAGAAGTATTCTCAGAAGAGCTGTACAGGAGTATTCTCAGAACACTGAATTGGCAGTGGCCTTGTTTTGAGGACAAGCATTGGCTTTCACCAGAAAAATAAAATGCTATATTTTAAGGATTGTGCTGAATATTGAAGGAAGGGTCAGAACCTTAATATTTTTTGGTTTTTCTTACAGAAAAGTTTTCATGCAAAAATACATCGACGTTCATGAACTTAATTGATTAACTGCCTGCCAGATAATATAATGGCCTTTTTTCTAGTCAGCAACCTGATGGAATGTGCAATAGTCCTACCTGCAGGTAGGTGGAATTCACATGATTCTGAGATATTCATTGTTAGCTATCAGAGTAAAATTTGTCCTCTGCCTTCCCACCATGGTGGGATCTTAGAAGAAAAAGAAAAAAGGTTGGTTGTCCTAACCAGGGTAACACTTCACCTAGTCCAGTGCCAGGACTAGAGGAATGACCGGGGATGCCTTGGACAGAGCATGGAGCAAGGGCCAGGCAATACTTCCCCAGACCTCTCTCCAGCTCCCAGCAGCTCATGTTCCCGGTGACCTGAATTAGAAAGAGTGTCCTAGCATTTAATGTCCCTTTTTGGGTGCTCTGCACAGCACCACATAAGGGAATGAGGAAAAATTGCCTCTTTGATCAGCAGCTTGCCTGCAGGTAAGTGGGAGAAGGCAGGAGCAGAGGGAGCATCTCCCCTCTATTACACAGCCTGCAGGAAGCTGAACCTTTGTTGACACCCCCATGCTCAAAAGCTGCATGCTCTGGCCATCTCCAAGGCCTGTGGGTTTCGTAGAGTGCCATGGACTCCCTGAATGGCAAAGACAAAATCTTCCTCTTATCCCTAGAGGACACATGTAGGGGTGGGTGAGTCCAGAAGCATGAGAGGAATTGTGTGCATGCACGGCTGCCTCCCTGCCACATACATGGCTTTTGGGGGAAGTCCTTGTCCCAAAATGCTGCAGCTCAGCTCTGCATCCACAGGTTCTGTGCTCATCAGGCACCACAGAGCTTTTCCTCAGTAAAAAACTGCATTAAATATGTCTTTGAGCTTTGCGCTTATTTTTAAAAGGAATATCTGCCACCAAGTGGAAAATTTTATCACTTCACCAATATTTATAGATTATTACCAGTAATAATCTTAGCATTAATCTTGCTTGTTACTCTGATAGAGGTCAAAAGAAGCAGACAGACAGAAAAATGTGCTGCTGAAACAGAACATCAGTCGTCTTGCTAGATCCTTTTCAGCATGGATTAGAGACCTTGCTGAGGCACAGCCTGCTGCATGTTTAAACACAGAAAAATGACAGAGGGGCTGTGGTGTGGATACAGCCTTTTGCTTGTCAGCTCTACAGCTGGGCTTCTTGACATCAAAGATAATTCTCCTGAAATACAGGAACAGCAGAAATTCACACTCAAATTTGAAACTTCTGAAGCATTGGTTTTTAGTTCTTGTACCAAACATCATCTGTTGTTTTTGACTAACCCTAGCTAAAGCAACAATTAATGTGTTTAGTTGTGGAAATCTCAGGAGGAGTGCCCTGATGTATCAGTGACTGATGAGAACAACTGTTTTGTTTTTTGCTTTCCCATCCATTATGCTTCCGATTACACCTTCAGCAGGGACCAATGCTCTGAGAAATCAAAGACAATCTATTCCCCTGGCCTGTGATGTGTTGTCCGTTGTTCCTGGTGGCTCATGACCAGAAGCTCAAATGGCTAAAAGTCAGCTCTTACATTTCTAGCTCTGCTACAGTCTCTTGCCACACCTCCAGGCACAGCAGAAGTGGCATAAGGGAAAGAAACATGGCACAATGGCAAAGAAAGGATAGAGTAGAAGAGAAAGTAAAACTAAAAGAGAAAGAAAAACTAAAATCAGCAACATTCACGTTTGATTCTCCAGACAGGGCCAGTATTCCGCTGTGTTTGCTGAGATGCCCAGGTACTACAAGGGATGGTCCCAGTACTCCACCCCAAACTTAAGAACAGGTAACAGGTGGAGAAGATGGACATGGGGAAGGTCTGGTGCTGATGGAGACCTGAAACATAACAAAACATGAGGCCAAAAGAAGTCCATGTAATGCTGATTGAGTCTATATTTAGAAAGCCACACATGGGTAAACTCAGTGGGCAGCTGTTGGCACCTTGACCTGATGGACACAACCAGAATGACCAGCTCCCATCATCCCAGCCTACTGCAGAGCTCCAAAATGAAACTGGGGTCCTGAGTAGTCACTCAGTGCCTCCCCTAAAAGTGTTGGACAGAATTGCTGGGAGGCACTTCCATGAGTGAGAAGTAATTTTGTCAAAGCTTCTGTGCTTAAACGAACACAGGATGTTAAAACAGGTTTTATTTGCTGCTGGTGAGGCAGGAATAAGCAAGATGCAGTGACATTATCTTTTGCCAGTGGCTGGACCAGCAGCTCCACAAAGTGACTTTCTTCCACCTGGTAAGCCAGGCAAAACACGTAGGTACTTAATGACCTTTTAAAAATATCTGGATAAGATACATTTTATTCAGCTATGGGAGCTCTAAGATAGGTTAGAGGTCCCTGCCCACAGAACAATGCCATAAGATGTGGAAAAATTGGCCAGGTAGTAGGGAATGTTTATGAGATGGCTTTTGCATAAGACAGCATCATTTTTTGTGTTTGCTTGCAGACAATACAGGTTGTGATCTCATGGGCCCAAGGCTGTATACCAAATATTTTCTGGGAGGAGGGGATGGATTTTTAAAGTAACTGTTTATTTAGTTATGTATTCTAATCTGATCATCTCTCTAGCCTGGAAGGCAGTAAAACACTTTTCAGTTAGAGGCTGTATAGGGGTGCTGTTGACTTGTTCATTTAGACATTGCTGGCTTGCTCCAAGGAGAAAGTTCACACTTGCCAACTTAAATGAGTATGAAGCAACCTTTGATTCAAACAATAAACTCACCCTGGAGTTTACAGTTTGTGGAGGCACTCAGCACAAATGTTTGGGCTTTTGAACGATAAGTCCTGCACAATGGAGGAGACAGAAGATAGGTAAAATGATAATACTGGAAATACTTTATCTCTACTATAGAAATCAGCTGTGGCTAATGATGTTCAATTGAGTATCAATTGAACTAGGATGTTGGAAAAATTATATGCACTGTAAATATATATAAATTTTTATTCTGTGTATATACTGGTTGACATGAATTTTTTTATTTGTAGTTCATATATTTGAATGTCCTCATGATTTATTGAAACTATATGTGTCTGTGATAGGTGCAAAAGCATAAAGTTGTTTATGTCTCTACCTATGCAGTCATCAGACTTGTTGGTACAAACACCTTGTGGTGTTCTGTGTGCACCATTTGTCTGCTAATGAAAACTCAGTCCACCTCGGGCCTTCATTAGGTTTGCATAGTAGTCCATAATGTGATCAACTATAGGAAAGATTCTATGTAAACTATTTATATTTTTGTGCCCAGCATATCATGTTCGCAAACCAAATTTCACAGCCTTCCTGAGAAACAGAGTTCCTGATCTTTTACCCAAAACACTTGCACTTTCCTCCCTCAAGGGAGCACGTAGTCTCTCACCTCTTCCCCACCTCCCTCCCCTCTGCTGGTCCCCAAACAGAGCCAAGCCAGCTTCAGTTTTTGCACCAGGATCTCCTTTCCCGCTGCCAGAAGTCAGATGGAGCTGACTCCTCCTTGCTGCTGTGAGCTCCCTGTCCCTCAGATCTTGGATTCTAAGTGTGTCCACCTGTGTGAAGCACACAGTTTTGCAAACACCTTCCCAGCGTGTCCGTCTCAACAGCAGCAGTGCTCTCAGTCTGCTGCTCCTTGTGGGAGGAGTGGTTTGGTGCCCACCCTGGCAGCCTGTGCGGAGCTGCTTTGCTGATGTGAAACTGTCCCCCAGATGCTGCTTTGCCTTGCTCTGTCCCCTTATTTCTCTGGCATTTCCAGGGTCCCTCAGGGCTGCCCACACATGCAGCTTTAATCACTTTGCTGGCCCCCTGTAGCCTGAGCACTTGCTGTGGGACAGTTTATTCTGGGTCATCTTGTTTCACAAAGGCCAGCCGAACTTAAATCAGAGTATTAAAATCTTTAAGGATATCTCTAAAATATTTAAGGATAAAAAAGACTGGAACCAAATAAAAAGGGAGAAAAATGCAGTTTGACTTAAACTCAGCCAACAGGTACCTTATTGTGTTGCGCAGCTCAACCAAAGCGTACTCTGGCTGCCAGATGTCAGCCCTGGTCTCCACTGCCCACAGCAGCAATCCCAGCCCCAGGCAACATCCTCAGAGAGCTAGATGTTGCAGTGGCACCCTTTTTTGGACAGTCTTACATGAGGTTTATACACATATCCTGAGGACTCATGGCTCTATCTGGAACTGGACATTAATTGGCTGCTTAATAGTGGCAATTTCCTCCTCTCCTAGCCCTGGCTAGGGGTTACCACTACAGTTCCATCTGGATGCGTTTCTGAAGCATTAAAGATAATATTTGTTTTATTTTTCATGTGTTCTGCTGTGTGAATGATGTAAATTGTTTTGTCCATGATGAAATTCCTGGGAGTATTTATTAAGGGCTATACCAGTAACAGGCTTTCTACTTGAGGAAGCCTGTGGGTCTCTAGTACATTGTTAGCTTTATTTGGAGAGCACACATGGCATGTGAATAACATGTGACAGATCTCATTAGAGGTTGCTTTGCTGGACATTTCTGAAGGAATAAGATTTTCTTGAACTTAGAGGTCACATCACACTACTCCATCATTCTTCTGGTTACCTTCTCAGCTACTTAGCAACAAGGTCTGGTTCCTCCACACCTTCAGGGCCTTTAGCTGCTGCTGCCTTCCCCAGCTGTCCTAGCTCCCATTCCCTCTCTCCCTGGTTGCTTCAGCCTCTTTGTACCTTTCCAACAGCTGCCTATTTGCTTTCAGCTATCCTATATCCATCCTGGATATAGGATATATCCTCCAAGGCACTACGCCCCTCTTAGACAAATCCTTACCAACAGCAAACAGCTGTGGGACTTATTCTACATAAATAGCTAAATAAATTTGGCTGAACAATCTCATTATTTTAGTGATAACTTATAATCCATTGCTTCACTTCCCTAGACCTTATAATGGTGCCATATTTAATGCAAAATATTTAAGGAAATGATTAGGGCTGATTTGCATGGTAGCTCCCTAAAACTCTGTAGGATGCTATATGATAAGCCTAAAAGGACCCATTAAATTAGGTCTTGAAGCTGGGAATATAGAAGAATTATTTTAATGTTCAAGATGTATATTGTCCTTACCACAAATCTCAGCATTATCAAGGTTGAAAAATCCAGATTTCAGATTGTTAAAAGGATATCAAAATGTTCTGTGTTATGGGAGAGGATGCTTAAAACACCCGTAAATGTTTAACTCAGTCTGGCCATAGGAACAACCATAGGAATGTCATTAAGAATGACAAACAGGGAAAAGCTAAAGAAATAGGAAGGGAAGATGGGAGAAGTAGAAACTATTGAAACTATTCCAGAGTATCTGATATCTAAACTCACAAATTTACTTTAGAAGATCCAGATTATCTGAGATGGTTTGGATAGCTTTGGATAGCTTATTTTAGTTTGTGAGATGACTGGGATGTCATTTATTTTATTCCAAGTTGTCTTATAGCAGTCTTACCTTCTTCAGGGTGTTGATGAAAATGAAGGCTTCCATTTGTCACAGAACAGACAACAATTTAAAAAGGGAGTTTTGTTCAGTATACAAGAAAGATTGAAAATGAGAACAATTTGAGTGAGTAAAATACAGGGGTTGCAAGGTAGATTTATCTGCTTCAGAAAATATTTCAACATAAAATTAAGTTGGGGTAAACTGATTTCAAGGATTTGAATTTAGCTCATCAGTCACACACTTCTTTAAAATATTGCAAACCAATATTTTATTACTTGCAGCAGAATAATTTGATGTTTTGAAAACCCTTTTAAAATTACCTATGACATATTTATTATGAGTTATTCATTGAATGCATGGGTAGACATAGTTTACAACATATTTTCTGCCAAATTTTGTTTTATCTAAATGTTTAAAAACTTTAGGGAGCTTTATATTGTATATAACAATGTGCAGTGGATAACCTTAAAAATAACACATTTTTTCTTACTGTATTTATGCAGATCTATACGTCAGTTTATTTAACACAAGTAAGCAAACGCTTTTAAAGATTATATAATAATTTCTGTGTTCTCATGAGTAACCCAGAACTGCCATGCTACATAGTATTGGGAACGATGCACAACTATAGGAAACAAGATAAGAAAGTGTTACCGTGTCAACTGCATGGGATTAGTGATGGCAGCCTACTATCAACCATTCTCAGCCCTATGGTCTTGCTTCATTTGAGGTAGCTATATCCAGGCATTGTCTCAAAGGCACCTCCACTCTCTCTTCCTTGGGATCAGTGTCTTTTAAAATAAAAACCTAAAATTGTCTTTATGGGTATTTGTTGTATTGTGTCTCATTATTTTAACATTTGTATTGAGGAGCTGAGCCTTCATTAATGTAGAAACATGCAGTACAGCCACCAGAGAGGGTGTTCCAATCATCTTTGTGTGACCCATGGGGCTCTGTGTTTGCCAGTGCTGGAGGTTTCAACAAGGTCCCTTACACCAACAAAGAGTGTGAAGCCTTCAGAAACCCATCCAAGCTTGTAGGATTTTTGGGGTCCTTTATGGTAATGTCTGTTTTTGAAATCCAGCAGAGAAGATTCTACCATTGCTGGGAAAACCATAATGAAGCAGCTGGGTGATTTATTTCTCATTGTTACAGGTTGGTAGCTGGGTGACCTGGAGGCCATCTCAGCCTGGCTGGAGAAAAAAAAATAGTGACTTTCAGTTAATAATACAATGATCGAGGATTTCTCTATGTTTCTACAAAATATTTCCTGCTTTCATCTTCAAAAAAGGAAGCCAAGAAACTGTGTTCTGCTGTGGTTTAAAATGTGACAGTGCATGATGATCAAAATGTGACTATAAATACAGATAGAAATTGCAATGAATTTATTGTCATTGGATTTCTAAAAGGCAGTGGTAACAAAATGAGGGGACAGAAGAAGGTGATGGAGAGGATTTGACTTTGCTTTTCTGTTAATTGATTTTAATCTTGCTGCCTTCTCCCGGTGATCAATTGATGTCTGAGTTTTGTGTATACTTCCAAATGCCAAATCTGTGCATGACAGAGATAGACAGTGTTCATGTCACAGATTTTGATAGCATTTCTGTATTCTTGCCAGTGTGAATTCAGATTAGTATTCAGTATAGGAATAATTCATTTGATGTATCGTTATTCTTTGTAAAGAGGATTTTTGATATGCTTTTTTGGTACTGAACTAATATTACTTAAAGACTGTCTTAGGACAAAAAATTTTTAGAAAATTGTGTGGAAGAAACTTTCTACATATCCCATGCAAAATATTTCTTTTTACCTGTACCAGCACAATATTTACACTTTTTGCAACAATATCAGATTAGGAACTCATGTTCAACTTTTGATTATCTATAGGACACAAAGTTCTTTTCCTGAAGATTTGATGCCAAGTGAATATTTATAGAGAACATTTTTTTCAGTTTGCTAAGGCCTTTTTGAATTCTTACCCCATTTTCTAATTTACTGTGTCATATGAAAATGTAGGAACCATACCTTCCACCCTGTTTCCAGGCCATTAATAAAGAGTAGTGTGAGTTCGGGATATATCTGTCGTGAAATGCTGCTTGACACTTCCTTCCTTTTTGACTATGAACCTTCCTCTGTATATCTGCACAATTTTTCCTTCCCATATTTCAGTAGTTTCACCTGGATCAACTTTCTCTAGCTCCCTTATGTTACTTGAGACAATGTCAAGAACCTTACAGAAATGAAGACATTTGACATGTTTTCCTCTGTTCACAAAACCTGTTCCCTGTCAAAGAGGGAAATTGTACAAGGAGGGTTCAGATTGATTTGTGATTGACAGACCATCCAGGCCTCTTACTTGCTTCTTTGCAGTCTTAGTTTTTACAAAGAGTTCATCTAATTTTCTAGCATTTCCTGCCAACTGATGTTAACTGGAGTTGCAATTCTTTCCACAGCTTTTGGAATAGGTGGCATGTTTGGTCTTTTTCAGTTTTCCAGACCAAGCCTTCATGAAGACAATCACTAATGATTCTGACACTGACTCACCATATTTAAGCAAACAAGGTGAATTCCACTAGGCCAAGCAATTTTGAAAAAAAACAAAAAAAACAAAAAAACAAAAAAAAACCAAAAGAAACCAAACCCCAAACTAAAGTAATTAGTATCTTGTCTCTCTCAAGTAACCGAGATTCTTTTCCTTATGTCTGATAGCTTTTCTTATCATCTGGAATTTAATGAAGACTGAATCAAAGAAATATACTAAGCATTTCAGCCTTTTAACTTCCTCTGTTCTTTTTTTCAAACTTTCTCTCTCTCTCTCTCTCTCTCTTTCTTTTTAACCTGCTAATGGACTTCTGGATTTTTTTGTCATCCCTATGACTTGCTTTGAGTTATATCTCATTTCCTACAAAGATCTCTCTGACTGTAGTAATTCTGAGTAGTCAAACCTTATTTCTGCTTCTGGTATACCTCTCTCAGAGATCCTCATGGTTTATCAAACTACATTCCTGGTACATTTCCTACCCATTTCCTGCCCGACAGACTAGAATATGCCACAATTTTGCTTTTATTATCTCCTTAGGGGTCAATATTTCTGAACTTCTTTTTTCCTGTTTCCCATGGGATCTTATTTATTAGGTCTTCAAGTTTCTCTTTGCAGTCTAATACATTGTCTTTCTTTTTTTCCACTTGTGGAGATTCTTTAACCCTCATTTCCTCAGCTCACTCCTATTTTTACCTCCCATTCTGACATTTTCAAATAACTGTTCCCTACAGGCTAGGCTCAGATTCAGACATACTTCCCTTCTGGTTGCTTGCACAATTTTCTGCATCAAAAAAATCATCAAACTGCTTCTTCAGGAAGTTTCTAGTGCCTGCTCTACTCTTTCCCAAGAGACGCTTGGAGCTTTCAAGCTTCCTCTTAGTGTGAAGCCCTCTACCTTGGGGCTTTCTGCTAATTTCTCACAGAATTGTCTTCCACTTTATACCCCTCGTTTGATGGCTGACATTTGCCAGGATAACACCTTTGCTCTTTTTCCTCATTATTATCAAGACACTTCTCTATAGAACTTTCTACATTCTGCCACTCAGCAGCACCTCATCCCTGCCTTTCCCTGGCTGACTAAGATGGTAAATATTCCAGCCATGTGAGTATTCCCATCGGGTCCCTATTCTGGTTGACTCATGATTTTGTTCTTGCTTGAGGACATCAAGCTCTGCCAGATAGCTCCTCATGCTTTTTGTATTAATACACAGGCATCTGAGATGTTCAGAAATGCAGTCTGTTCTCTGCCTTTTTTGTTCTTCCTATGATGTTGTTTTCCTCTGTTCTGTTACTCTTGTCCCTCATCCAAGTCAGCCCTGCTTAGACTCACTTCTCTCACTTTTTCCCAGCTATCAAGCTTTTGTCCCAAGATGCTGTTTTTCCTTTGAGTGAGACAGATCCCTTTTCTTCTCAGACATTCTTCTGAGACCCTCTTGACAAAGTTAGCTGTGCATGAAATTATTCTGAGGATGTCTCTGTCTATAGAGCTATTAAAATACAGAGACAATGTTATCAACCTTTTGATATAAAATGGAGGTTTTGGCAATGATGTCGAAAGTATGTTTTTGTATTGTATCACTTCCCACTGCTGCTTACAATTCCTCTTGTATTGTTATTATTTCAGATATTTCCTGGGAATGTTTTAGTATCTTGGAATGAAGACCTGGTCTGACTGCATATCTGGAAGAGAGAGATAACTGCTGCTAGCTGTTCTTCGGAGTATATATCATCACAACAGATCGTTCCCTCACCTGCTCCCAGAGCTGTTTCCCTAAGCTGACTTTGCTATAATGCATAATGATTTTGTTATCTTTATCCATTTTCTTTTCTTCATAGCTCTTCGCACACCCACCTTTTGCCTTGAAATTTTTCTGAGGCAATTTTGGTATCTCCTATGCTGGCATCATTTCATATTTACCCAGGACAGTTAAATGCTTTGGTTTTTTTCTACAATTTGGGTCCATGTAGAGTCATGGGGAAGAGATCTCTGCATTTTTTAGTATGAAATACAGTATTTTTCTGTATTTCTTCATTTTTTCTATTCTCTTTTATCTTGTTGTCTGATTCCAGTGCAAGTGATTCTTATCAAGCATTGACATGATTAATGTATTTTCAAATTTCTGTTGTTATTGTATGAAATGCTGTTGGATCAGAAGGCTTTGTAATAATAAGACACAGTCTTATTATTACAAAGTATGCATTTATATGGCCCAAAGATTTCTTGGTGGTCTACAAAATGAAGAATAATCTATTCAATACTTTAACTTATTGCAATCTAAAATTAATTCTGTTTGCTTGTTTGTTTTCTTTTAAAACAAGTGCCTCTTTCTAAAGCTGAGAATAGCTCCAGGGAATACAATACTGGGGAAAGATATTCAAAAGATCACTTGAAACTTGATGTAGGTATTATACAGACCTATAGTAAGGGCAAATTTACTAAAAGGGGGAAAAAAGTCCTGTTGTTACTCCAGATTATGTATAACGTTGTTATGCTGCAGAAATAAGTGTGGGGTTTTTCCATCTAAACTAGGAGAGTATGTGAATAATCATTTAAATCAAGCACTGACATCTGCATGTGCTTTACTTGGCTTGCTTTTAATCAACAAACTGTCAGCCTATGATATTACTGTAAGTACACAGTTCAAGTGCCAAGAAATTACGGGCCATTTTAAGTCCTGGGTCTGTGTTGGTTAGTGAGTTAATACAAGTGCATCTAAGATGTGTATGCCTCGTGCCCAAACAGATACAAAGTATGCTTATTTTGGCTGGTGGAAGTACATCCTGGAATGTGTTTTTCGACTTAGTACAGCTTGTTGGAAAAAAAAAAGAAAAGAGAAAAATAAAAAAAAATACAAAAAAAAAAAAAAGAAAAGAGGAAAATAAAAAAAAATACAAAAAAAAAAAAAGACAAGAAGTTTCTAAATGGCAGTTTTCTGGTTTAAGAGTTATTAATTCACCAAGAATTTAAAAGTAGAATAGTTCTTGGTGTATGATGGGAAAATACGTACAATAAATACAGGAACAAAAGCCGGGGAAGAAAAAAGAGCAATCAGGAGGAGATTTACTGCAGCGTCAGTGTTGCATTAGCCTATGTTTGCTCTCACTTGCCATGAAATTACTGAAGCTGCTGTTCCTTTGATGTGACCGCAGCAGCTTAGCTGACCCTCTCAGCAGCAGCTCTGCAAGGCAAGGTCTGCTCTGGGCCCTGGGACTTGCTTCAGAAAGGAAGGCAGAGGCCAATTGGCATGATGGAGCTTGGTTCATGGACCTGCAGCATGATGAAAAACATTCCCATTCACCAGGAAGTTGTGAATGTGAAACCCTGCCATATCCATCCTTTACCTTTCCTAGAGCTTTTCCTTCTCTTTTCTCTCATTTTCTCATTCTTTCTCCTTCCAGAACAGGGAGGGAGGAGAGCAGGGTTTGGGAGAGTAACCTTCAACACTGCTTCTCCAGTCTTCATCCAGAAGAAAACAAAGCTGGAGGGAAAGGGAAGTTGGTGTCAGCCTCATTTGGTACTGATCATCAGAGATGCCCCAGACTTCAAAGAGAGCCTGGAAGTCCCTGTGTAAGCAGCACTCTTAGAGAAAACTCCACTGCTAAGACGGCTGCGAGCAAGGTGGCAAGTCTTCAAGGCAAAACTGCCTTAATTTTGAGCTAGGTCTGTTCAGACATTTGATCAACTTGGCAGAGTGTGACAAGTAGCATTGGAAGGCCAGGTTGATACTGTGACCTTTAGTAACTCTTGTACCCATGAGAAACAGGGGACAAATATAAGTGCTGCTTTGTCATGCTCTTCCTTCAGGTTCTAAAAAAGTCATAATCAGCAAGAAATCAATTTCTGAGCAAAATTTGAGGATGTGAATATGATGCTATATTGATAGGCACATGTATGCAAATGATATGTATAAGCTGCAGAAAGGGAAAAAAGAGAAACAGCCACATTTCTCATTGAGAGAAGAAACACAAAAATCTCCTGAAATCCTGCTTCCTATAATCCCAATGTATGGCTGAACAGATGCATTTTCTTTCTCGCTTCCCTGGCTTCTGAGACATCAGATACTATCTGCTGTTGGATGCAGGATGCTCTGTTGGGTATGGCAGTTCTTGTGTTCCCAAGGGATTGCTCTGCTGGGGTTGCCACTGTTCGTCTGCATTCAAAGATGGATTTAAACAGAACTGATAAAGAAAGAAAACTTGTATAAAGCATACAGTAACTCATTCTGTTAAGGATTTGGCATGGCATTCAAGGGAAACCAATTATGATTTATGTCAATACAGCACAGATAATTTCCCATTGATTGACTGCCAGATCCTTCATAAAATAATGAGTTAGGCCTGATGCCAGTGATTCTTGAGCACCATCAGGCCAGTGTTTCTATTTCATATGCCTTTGACAAGGCTTCTCTCAAAAATTTGTGACTTAAGTGAGTTTATAAGTTCTCCTCAAATATGCAAACTCAAACAAACATAAGCTGTGATTTCCTTTCGTGTTAGTGGGGTTTTGAAATGCATGCTGTTATCTAGGCATTTGGTTAAGGGTTTGGCAAAAGTGAGTTTTCATTCATTACTTATAAACCAAACAAACAAAGAGAGTTGTTCTGTTTGCTAAGGATTCCTCTGAGGAGATTAGTGCATGCCCAGATTCAAAGTAGTTCTCAGAGAAAAATAAGTCATGTTCAAGCCTGAGGTTATCTGGAAACAAATGGTATGTCTTGAGGAGTAGCCACTGTGGGGAAAATCATCTGTGCTTATTTGGAAGAGTCATTTACAAATTTTCTATTACTGCAGCCCTGACCAATGCCAGTCACTGTGGAGTGTATGTGTTCATTATTCAAGAGAAACAGAACTGAATTTTCCTACCCTAAGGATGAGAAGATGGGGGCTGGCCATGTCTGGACTGCTTGTTTTGTGGGATGGACGGGTGGCTGAATCTTTTTTTGCAAAGGTGTGAGTGGAACAAAGGCAGCAACAGGTATTTCTGGAGAGGGCATATACCCTCTGTTTCAGGGGAGTTTGCCATCCGAAACACACAGCTTCTCCCTTGAAAATATCTGCAGCTATTCTGTTTTTCTGCTCCCTTGCCATAAACAATCAAGTCATAGACATCTGACATGAACAGTGCAGTCCTTTTCTGTGTTGGTTTTGGCTACAGTGGAGTTAAATTTCATTATAGGAGCTGGTGTGGGGCTGCGTTTCAGATTTGTTCTGAAGGCAGTGTTGATAACACAGAGATGTTTTAGTCACTGCTGAGCAGCACCTACACAGAGCCAAGGCCTTTTCTGCTTCTCACACCATCTCAGCAGTGAGTGGGCTGGGAGTGCAAGGGGAGATGGGAGGGGACACACCCAGGACAGCTGACCCCATCTGACCCGAGGGATATCCCATACAATATGATGTCATGCTCAGTATATAAAGCTAATATATAGCTTTATATACTGGGGAAGTATGAGGGAGGAAGGAGGGACGGCAGGGACATTCAGAGCCATGGCCTTTTTTTTCCCCAAGTAGCCGTTTCCCATGATGAAGCCTGGGTTCCCTGGAGATGGCTGAACACCTGCCTGCTCATGGGAAGTACTGCATGAATTCCTTGTTTTGTTTGCTTGAGTGTGCAGTTTTTGCTTTTCTTACTAAACTGTTTTTATCTCAGTCCATAAGTTTTGTCACTATTACCCTTCTAATTCTCTCCCCAGTCCAAGGCAGAATGAGTGGCTGTGTGGTGCTTGGTTGCCAGCTGGGGCTAAACCCATACACTTTCCTATTCCTGACAGTCTTCTGTCTTAGGATACTGCCAGTCTTGTCTATGTCCAGCTACATCCACATCTTTTTCCCTGAATGCTGTATGTCTAACTATCCAGAGAACTCTGCAAACTTGGCGTAATTGCTTTCCAGGCAAAAAATTCTAAAAATCCTCTTAAAAAACAGCCTGCATCTCCCCTTCAGAGAGAAGACCGAAGCAGCCTGGTGGGGTTCATCTGGAGGCTCACAGCCACCAGGGAATTTGAGTAGGAACACAGAAGAAAAAAAAAAACTAAGCAAGCTGAAGAAGAAATTAATTTTAAAGGAGAAAGCAAAAAGATATCAGCTGGAAGAGACGTAATTTATAGAAATGAAATAAGACTTACCAAGCCTGGACTTTTTTAGGGCATGGGTAAAGTGAATCAGCTAAATTAGTAAATATATGGATGGTAATGGGCATGTGAAGTGTTTTAAATGTCACATAAACTTTTAATCCTTTTTCTAATGGCTCTGTTCTTTTTGGTTAATAAATACTGCATTCTTTTCAATGGAAGAAATTTCTTGAGCACACTTAAATCAAAAGTAGCATCCCAAATGGAAGTCTATTGATAATGACAGATGTATCCATGGTTAATTATAGATGGAAAAGCAGAGAATCTGCAGACTCAGACACTATTTAATAGTAGGTGAGTTACAGTTTGTTTTTTTTCTGTGAGAGGAAAACTTTGGAAAAAACTCCACTTTCGGTGCCACAAGCCTAAAAACGCTGCCCACCTTGTGACTGTGGGAGACGCGAATGAGAGTATCCATAAAATCCAGACCCTTCTAGCTTGCCTTTCCTTACACACACAGAGGCCAGAGCCAAACAGGCTCCAGAGGTGTGCCAGCTCCCAACCAGACTTTCACATGATACTTATCCCAGCTGCCCTTTCTGCCGACCCTGGCAGGAAGGGTGAGAACTGGCTCTGTTAACTTCAGCAAGAGCAAGGCTTAGTCCTTAGGAAGCTTTAATGTTTGCCAGAATTTTAGCCATTAACAGCTTGAATCCTTCTGAAACTCCCTGCTCTGTACTTCAGATGGTACAACATTAGCCTGTAAATTCACACACAATTTGTAGGGGTAGCAATTTCTTGTTTGTTACGTAAAGCAGTGAGGAGGGGTCAGAAAGTTTAGGAAAAGGGTGTAATTCACCATCTTCTGTGTGCAAAAATTTCTGATAAATCACCCTTACTCACCCTGGCAGCATTTTGTAATTGATCAGTGTCATTCGAGCAAACACGCAAGGTTCTCCCTTTGCATGATAATTTTTCTGGTGAGAACTGAGGTATATCTATTTTTTACTTCATTGAGGTTTTCACAGAGGTTATGACATTTAATGTTCAGCTTTAGCTGCTCGGTGTATGTGGGGTATGAACCAAATGTGGCCCTGCAAAACAGTCTCTCTTCAAAGCACTTCAGCAGATGTAAATAACAATCTGTTGCTCCAAGCTGTCCATGCATGAACGGGAAGAAAAAAAAATGATAATTCAGTTCCACCAAAGTTGTTCCCATATGTAGACTGTAACAATTCTCTAGAATAATAAATTTTGTCTTCTGTCCCCTGTCCTGACCAAGAATCCTATGGGGACACCCTGAGCAGGATGATAAGCTTTATACACGCCTAACTGGCCAACACATTCGATTTCTGCTGGAAGAAGAGGCAGGCTGGCTTTAAACAAGGATTTGCTTTATTTAGTCACCCAGTGTCTTAACTGTGGAACTGCTCCTTCAAAGGTTGCACCCTGTCCCATTTGGTGCAGTCTGAAAGGAAGGAGGAGGTTTCTGAAGTACCCTCAGTTTATCACACAAATGATTTTGTGGTTTAAATCCCTTATGTTTGACCTGGTAACCACCGTGTGCTGTTGAAGATGTTCCTTCCCTAGCAGATACCTGGTGGGTGGGGTGCAGATGCAGAACAAAGTGAAATGTTCCATCTGGGCTCAAATGGAGCCTGACAGATGCAATGCCCAATGTGCAGCAGAGCAGTGTTTGGAGCAGAACAGGCTGAAATATCTCGTCAGGTACAGAGATGTCCCAGCTGGCCAGGAGAGAGGGCTTCTTTAGAGAGACATTTCTACACAAGGGAAAACTCAAAAGGGGTGCCCAAGCAGCCACACATTTGTGCAAGTTCTGTGAAAGGCTGCAGGCCATCAAGAGAAGCTGAAGCTGACTGAACGTGGCTCTAACTCTGGTGTGGTGTGCTTGGCTCAAAAATTCATCAAACAAGAGCCAGTTAAGACAGCTCCTCCCCTCTCTCTTTCTCAGGTACAGGAGAGGGTCACGCTCATTTACCTCACTGACATAATGTGGGAGTTCTGGAAATTGACATTAAAAAGCAGTGGACATACACCTGTTAACCATTTTTAAATTTTAAATGGTTCATAGAAAAATATTTTTAGCTTGATTTTTGTAAACATTGTATGTTTAGCAACACCCGAATTTTCATCAAGTATACTCCCTAGGTGTTCTGGGAGTGTTTAAGCAGCCTAGTTGGGAATCCAAGCAGGTTGTGTGAAGGCCAATTTTCTCCTCTTGCCTTAGAGTGACTGTCTAGCTCAATTTTCCATTGCCAATTCATACAGCAAGAATTGCAATTCACTAAATGGATGAGTAGTTTTTCCGTAATTTTGTTCAGACTGACAACAAAATCCACACAAGGGATCCAATTGATGGCACCCCTGTAGGAAAGCATCTGTACCACCACAAACTCTTTGGTTGAATTAAGGAGTATTTGACAGTCACGCTTTTAGATTTCTCTATTATTTTTGAAAATTAAGTCAGATAATATTAAAATATCTTGAAAATATATTCATTCACAGGTCCTACAACATAAAAAATATAGCAAATTATTTTGTCTGTATGGGAATCAGTCCATAATGTATGATCTTACTTTTTTCCTTGTAATAAGGTGTAATTTTAAAAATTGAGCTTCATTTTTGTGTCATTTGTATTCTTAAAAGCTTTGAATAAATGATTGTCTAACATATCATGTTTTAGGTCAGTTGAAAATGAAAAAATTAATATTAAGTGCATCTGCCACCTTAGACTTTCTTCTGTTTTCAAGTATCACCAGGATGTTTGACAATCTTACTCCTTCTCTTTTGCTTGTAATTTTTCTCAGTATTTGAGAACCAACATGCTTTTGTACTCACAAAAAACAGGCAAATATGCTGCTTCATATTTCTGCACCACCTTTATCCTTATAGGACACACAGTACATCTGTGTTTTTGCTGTTATTTCCTCACCTCACCCTCATTGACAGCTGTTTTCAAGGGTTCACTTATTTGTATTAAAAAGTTTGTACAAGGCCCTTGTGTTTTTTCCCATGAAACTTAAGGCTAAAGACAGTGAATATTCTAGATACTTCTTTGCTGAGGAGTGCTGGTTGTGATGGATTCAGTTCCAACTGTAGTATTTTGCCACCTAAGCTGTTGCTAGCTGTGGATTTAACACTGGAAGTGCCAAATCTGGTGGTGAAGGTGAGGGCCACTGCACTTGATTTTTGGAGCCCCTTGAGTACATGCAGAGAAGACATTCCCTGAACAAATGGATGAGAACTGCAAATAAGAGCAAATGTTAGAGCAGAAGATTGAATGCTCCTCTTGTCATTGCAAGACCATTGCTTATTGTATGTTAGCTTTCATTTATCAGAGTCTATTTTTAAAGTTCCAGACAATGCAACTTCTACTTCATGCCTTGGGAAGTTATTCACCAACTAATGGATTTTGCCATCTGGAAGTTTTTCCTGATATTCTCTGTTAATTTATCCTTTGTTAATACCTTTTCCATCATAAAAATTTATTAAATCACTTACAAAATCACGGCTTCTCTGTGGGTTATTTGAATCATCAGGATAAACGGAGCAACTATAATAACTCTTGTACAGAATTCTATAGGATGAAATTAACTCCCTACCAAGTTGATAGAATTATATTATAAAATATGCTGAGCTGGAAGGGACACATCAGGATTATAGCATAGAATAATAGCATATCCTGAGTTGGACAGGCCCTACAAGGATCATTGAGTCCAACTCCTGACCCTGCACAGGACATCCCAAAATTCCAATCATGTGCCTGAGAATGTTGTCCAAACACTTTTTGGTGCTGTGGCTACATCTCTGGGGAGTCTGTTCCAATGCTCAACCACCCTCTAGGTGAAGAACCTGATATCCACCATAAAACTCCCCTGACTCAGCTTCATGCTGTTTTCTTGAGTCCTGTTGCTGGTTATGAAAGCAAAGAGATTGGTGCCTGCCCCTCTGCTTCTCCTCGTGAAGATGTTGAAGAGTCCATGGAGAGCTCTGTTGCTTGCATGAGGCTGACATCTTTGAAATATAAGGCTGAAGGGAATTATGTTGTTGTCACAATTACCTTATTTATTAAATCCCTTCTGCCACTGCCCAGGGAAGATGGGATTCCAGTGTCAAAAAACGGCTTTGCAGTAGATAAGCTGAAGATTGAAAGGATGTGTATTCTGAACAAATTCAAGCGTAGAAAAATATTGCCAAACAGTGGATAACCTGGCTTGATAAATGTCAACTGCTGATGCTTATCAACTTATAATATACTACCAAAAAGAAGGTGGGTAAGGATGTTTGAGTTGCCATAATTTGACAAATCCTTTAAGGACCTGGGATGTTCAATCAACAAATCTTAACTGACAACCAGCTGTGCCCATTTCCAGAAAACGTAAATGGAAATGGACTGATAAAAATAGAAATTTTCCACAAAAATATATGAGCCTGATGTGTGAATCAGATTGTTGGAGGGTCTAAAAAAGAGAGGAAAAAAAAAGAAGGAAGAGATGGTTACTTTGCCTTGTCTAGGAACCCAAAGAGTGGAACAAACAGATTTGCAGAGGAACATTATAATTTACTTTCAAGATATGACAGAAGTTCAGAGTACTTAGCAAATCAGATGGTTCTACTGCATTTTGGCAAAGTCATCTGGACATAATGAATGCAAAGATGTACATATTTCCTTTGTCCTTTTGGGAGCTACTGTTTCTAGAGAGTATGTTTGGAAAGAGCATGGCAGGAGGGCATGCCAGTGTATGTGTGCTGCCTTCTGACCACCTTGCTGGTCACCAGTCAGGGAGAGGAAAACAGTGATGAACCAGGGCTTTGAACAACAGACAAAAGGGAGAGCAATGCCTGCCTTATTCCTCCATTTGTTTTATTTTGGTTTAAAAAGCTTTAAATGTTCATTTTATCTGGTAAGTCCTGCAGACAAAACTTCTGATAGAGCAAAACAATTGTTCTTTCAGATGAAAACAGTTTTTCCTCACTGATGCAGCAGTACTTCACTGTAATTCCTCTTCAGAGAATTACAGACTTCTTTGCCTTTCACAGGCACAAATCAGGAGCATATCCTTCATGTCTAATACCCAAATTAACATCAGTGTACTCGGGACTGGAATTTGAAGTGCTGTCTTGATTTGGCAATGCACTGGAGAGACTCATGATTTAGGAGCTGTTGTACAAAATATCTTGAAGAAAACAAGAATACTTGTTCCAAAAGAAGGATGGTAATTCCTGAGAGAAATGATGATATTTTATGAAGCTAAATCAAAAACTAGAGAAATGTGTGTCAAAAATGTCCAAGCCTGTGAGTAAAGCTGAAGCATGTTCTTGCAAGGCTATTTGGTGCATTTATCCACAAACTTGACTGACAGTCACAATAGTGAAAAAAACCAACACATGCAATATGATGTTTATCACAATGCAAAGTTCTCAATATTCTTCTGTCAAGTTACCACTAGAAATGTCAACATGTCTCAAAGGCTGGCTCAGGAGATTTTTGACCACAAGCGAATGGTGAAGATTAAAGATTTATTATTGGAGCATATTGAAATTTGACACATTACATCATGGCTCTGCACATTATTGCAACAAAGATATTTTCTTTGAGTACTATCTTAAAAAAGCAACTGAGATAAGTGAATCTGTAACATAAACTGTCTGGTTGGTTATATAAATTGTGTTCCTTGTCTGTTTGATTTATGCAGTGTTTTATATAGCTCCAGTTTCACATTTTGTCCCAGCCTCTTTGCTGTGGTTGAAGGGGGAATGAACAGGCTGCCTCACTGGAGCTACAACTATCACAAGACTGCTCTGACCTGGGTCCTCAAAAAGAGGAAAATTTACCTCTGTGCATTTAATCCATTATGTTTTTGTTCTTTTTCTAAAGGATTCCCTGTCATTAAGGGAGCTCTGGTGTCTGTGCCAGAGAACATCAGATGTACACTCAGATCTGCTGTACAACTGCCTGATCCAAACAAACCTGATCAGAAGTCAAGTAGTGGGAATGGCATAAGGCCCTGTGGAGAGGATGGCGCAAAATGCTGCCTTCCTATGTCCATGGATAAGTCAATGTTCAGAGAGGAACACAGAATGTGGCAACTGAACCACTGGTAGAGACAATAGTCAGTCGTTGCCAGAGTCTTGGAGGTTTAGAGATATTTGGGTTTTCTTAACTGGAGCAAGTCAGAACAGTATTTTATTCTGGGAACCAGTGAGGACAAATTATGAAGAAAAAAAATGTTGCCTTAAAGCTGATCATTCCATAAGTGTACCCAGCTTTGTCCTTGGTATCGCCCACAGCAGGGACAGCACTGATCACTCTGTACATTCTTCATATTGTCTATGGCTCTGTGTCTTGAGTTATCCGCCCTGGTGAACCAGCCCTTCCTCAGCCTTTCAGCCTGTTCTTCGGGGGGGCTTAACTCCCCAGAGGAGAGACTTGATCTTGGAGTGTGCTGGTGAGTGTAGATACCTGGTGGGGTGAGCCTCTCCAGCATGGCTCATACTCTTCACACACTGTCATTGTTATACGCTACTAATAGCTGGTGAGTACAACCCCTGACAGGCTTTGTTTGTGCTCATACTTGGATAATTCTGGGTTTTTTTCAGTGCCAAAAAAAGGTTCCACAAAGGGAAAAACATGAGCAAGTTAGAAAAAAACCTAAAAATGTCTAATGAAGAAGGATGATCATGTTGTGCACTGTCTTTTGACATTTTTCCAGAATTTAGAAACTGTAGGAGTACCCAAAAAGGAAAAATAAACTTCTTCCTCAGCAAATGTCTTTCTTCACAAGGGGTTCAGAGTTGATTACAAGCATATGCGCATGCATACACATGCACACAAGTATTCCACCTGTGGAAGGAAACAATTTCCAACGAAGCTGTTACTCACAAGCCAAGAGTGAGAGTTAAGAGCCCAGTTGTGATGCAGCTGGTTGATGCCAGCGTGAAGCTGACCCTGGGGTACTGGGCTGTCCCAGAGACAGTCACTGCCCAGGGCCCGGCAGGGGCATTGCCACAAGCAGGAATGAATGTGTAGACCTGCTTCCAGTTCAGACCCACTGGAAAAGTGCTCCTCTAGAGGATATTCAGAGCTTCAGCACTCTAAATATGGTCTTAAAATAAGGAGCTGTTGTTGAAGGTGTGTTTGGGGAGTCTGGCCTTTTCTTCACCAGAACTGCGCTATCAAGCTTGGCATCATTAGATTTTTCCCAGTTGTATTGGATGTGCCATTAGAGGCTCACGCTTACAGCTTTCTCCTGCAAACTTGTTTATGGATCTGTTAAAACGTCTCAGAAACAACCATCCCTCTTTATATGTGCCATCACAAATTGGGATCCAAAAAATGTGTCAAGAGAACAATAACCACATATCATTGCCTGATATTCAACAACATTTTGTGTGCTGTTGAAGAGGCACATAGCAGATGCTTGCTTTAGCATCATTGGCAAAGGATGAGCTGAATGTGAGGGCTTTCCAGATGTGTGGGTGTTTTACGATAGAATAAAAGTGACAGTTGTCTACATACACAAAATTTCCTTTAAAAAACCCACAAAGAAAGCAGAAATGAATGCAAACAATCAGTAAACTGTGCCGTCAGAATATTCTGTAAGCTTGTCCTCGGATTGTTTCCTTCTATCAGATAAATTTGCACAAGATTTTAGGCAAGACTTCTGCTTCATTATGGATTGGAAACGAAGGTAAGCAGGGGAGCTTTGCCCAGCAGAAATTCTCAAATGCTTTTCAATTACTCCTTTCCTGATTAAAATATTTTGTTTTAGACAATGGTTACTGCTCATGGGAAAAACTCCCATCACACAAAATTTGGGAAGCAGATATCCTGAAATAATTTCTACAATGCAGAGTAGGTATTTTCCTGCTCCCCAATTACACAAACTGTTAACGGGTAATTGGAGGCGGGCTAAGTGCTAAAATCTGGTACCATTACATTGAATGACACTCTATAAAATAACATCTGTCTGTGTGTAACATGGCCTTAATTCTCAGCACATTGACAATCTATAATGAAAAAAAAAATACTATAAGCACTGAACATATGTAAAGAATGAAGTACAAGTAGAATTTAAGTAAGAAAAACTTTTCTGGTAGAATTTAAATGGGAAAAAAGCAGGCTTATTTATTATCTTCCTGTAGTTTATACTATAATTTTGTTTCATAAAGTGCATTTATACATCTGTCTTTCTATTCCTCTACAGCATATATATATATATATATGTGTATATATATATGCATATGCACATACATATACACATAAATATGAATGTGTGCATATATATATATATATACACGCATGTGTGTATATATATATATACACACAAATACATTTAAATGGTGTTTGATCAAAGAGTTAAATACTAATCAGATATTAAAGTCAGTGCAAAGATACCGAGAGAATTTACAGCTGGAATGATGAGGCTGGAACAAGCTCTAAATCTGCATATCTTTCTTTTGTAATGTTGGCCCAGATCACAATATTGGCTTTCTCTTTGCTTTGTCTGCTCCTACACCCTCCTCCTAAGTGTTACTTAAAGGTTCTTGATGTTAGATGGGCCACACATAAGGTAAAAATAGTATCTTGTGAGTATCCCATTATAGTGCATTCTGTGTTTACAGATGATGTCACAAACTGCTAGCAGTTAAACTGATCTCAGTCAGGGAATTCCAGCCTCTGTTGTGTGAAATACCAGCTTCCACAACCTACTGAGACAACACATGCAGAGATGGGGGTTTTAGGACTCCAGAGCTGAAACTACAGAACTGATGAACTGGTGATGAACTTTCATCTAAATTTAGATACCTGACTGTCAGACCATTTTCAAAGTTGAAACTTAGCCTCATATTTTTCTTTGTTACCTCATTTCATTTGATGTAAGATAAGCTTCCTAAAAATGCCAGTACATGCCCATACTAATAGTTATAATTTTTGATTTCTAAGACAAAGGACAAGAGTAGTGTCTCAATATATTCCCATGATGTAGCTTTAGTTTCTAATCTGATAATTCGTATAGCATTATCTTATCAATTAGTAAAACACTATCCAATAATGTTATCAGCTCTGACACATCCAGGTAACACTTGAATAGATCTGTTTTTGCAGTTATATTCACATTTACTACAAAGTCATGTTTTTTGGCATGAACAACAAATGAAAATATTGATATGTGTTCAGTGTTAAGGAGAAGAAAATGTTTTAACAATGTATTATGACTGTATTAGTAATGTATTATGAATGCATTAGATTACTTGTTGAGAAAAGTTAATTATACAGAACCACTATATTAGTCCTGGCATAATAAAAAAATAATAAAAGAAAAACAACTACAAAACCAAACATAACACCACTCCATAAAATAAAAGAAGAATGGAAAAATGATGGAAAGACATGCTGTCATGACATTTCTGTGTTTTCTGTAGAAAAACCTATAATTTCTTAACATAAACTAGTATAAACTTTTTTTCCCCTCATGTATTTCAGAAATCTCATTTTTCCTAGTAAGGGTGCTGAAACTTCTTATTCAATATAAGTTTATACAGAATATTTGACAGCTTCTGCATATATCTGTTCTAGGGAAGGAAAATGTAATTTGTCAGGTAACGTATTTTTCCTAGTGGAAGAATTCTGTGAAAACATATGTGCTAGGTAGCAGCATCCCAGGCTTCATGACAAAATGTGCTCTTTCCATGTCCCCACACATATGAGTTACATGGCAGCCACTAATCTGGTGAGTATATGGTATTTTTTTCCATGTGTTTCCTATTCTTCAGGACTCAGCTGCATTTCTAAAGCACATGTAAGGGCAAGGTAGTGCTTAAGCATCTCCTCACCTTTTGGGTTGAGGCCCTTCCGTGTGTGTGCCCTTCCATGGGCTTACTTTCTGCATTTGTTTTTGGGAACAAGCACAATCTTGCTTCTGTCACTTTTAAATTTCCAAACTGTTTTATAGTGCAGGAACTGGTGAAGGGAATATTTTTGTTTTGCAGACACTGAGGCACAGCTCAGGCATTAAATGGTCCTCCTCAAGGAAAACTTTAGCAGTCCTTATGAAAAGGAATATGCAGATTAAATACGTAACTAAAGAGAGTAGGGAATGAGAGCCTCAATGTTCCTCATAGGCACTGCGGGTCCTACCAAGTTTTTGTATTTCTGAGTCAGAGATTATAAAGTCTTTGCTTGTGATGGTTAGTTTGCAGAGGTACCTCATGTTGCTTCTCAGACTGCTACAGGACAGAAAGAAAAAATTCTCTGTCAGGTCAGGTTCACCCACATATTCCAAATTGCTCTTGTGAAAAAAAGTCAAGAGCAATGAGTCCTTCAGTAATCTCTAATGTGGTTCTGCATTATCTTTTCACTTGGAAAACATTGTTTATTTCATGTTTGCAAGTTATAAAAATAATATTATATAATCCATTTGCTCAGATTCCTGATGCACATTACTTATTTTTTTCCCATGGGTTACAAAGAAAAGTCCTTTGATTGAAGGCTGCATGCTCTGCATTTCATTTTCTTTAACCTGCTATTTCCACTCTCATCATGTTTTTCAGGAAAACAAAATTAATTTTATTTTATCTATTCCCAGATAGACCGTTACTGGGAAAAAAGAGAAAAAAAGAAAAAGCATAAGTCATCTGGATTTATATCCTCTCACTGTGTTAGCCCTAATGCTTGAGCCTGGAGAAAGGATGGAGAGAAAATTGAAAAATCTGAACTAGGCCATTGTCTAGATTCAGCCGCTTTGAACACTTCAGACATTTGGGATTTTAAAAAAATAAAAAATACCAGTTTCACAATGACATAGGGAAAACCCAGCAAATTTAGCAATATATCAGCAGAGTAGTGCATCATTGCTAAATGTGTCGGTAAGTAGATAGGTGTCCAAGAACAATTTGTCTGCAACACACAGGCTAGTGTGGCTCTAGCTGACACCAAGGTTATCCTGAGGAATGAAGTGCCGATTGGATGGATGTAGAATATCACAAATGTGAAGCTGTTTCTCACAAAGGTGTGGAATGATCAGCATGAACCCCCTGGAGACCCCTGGAGCATAGATGTGGAAGGAGGAGGAGGAGGAAAAGGAGGAGGAGGAGGAGGGGGAGAAGGAGGAGGAGGAAGAAGAAGTCTGGGGCAGAATGTAGGCAGTGATAAATACAGCCCATCTGTATTTATCTCCTAAGAGGGCATGTGTGTTTCTGTGTGACACAGAGAGCAGGGAAGCCAGAGATCTCTGCCTTGATGTGTTAAGGAAAATGCTCTAAAGTTNAGGTGCTGCAAAAAATGTACTTAAGGCTGTAAACCTGAAAAATAAAGGGATTGAAGCTTGCTGTTGATCATATTGGTCATTGACTGCTTTTTTCCCTCTTCGTTGTGGAAGAAAGTTATGGTCCTTTCCTTAAATGGTTGTCCTTTAATGGGTTTCCTTGAATGGTGTGTTCTTAAATGGTTTTCCTTGAATGGGCTGCTCTTTAATGGGTTTTTCCTTAAATGGGTTTCCCGCAACATCGGTAACGGTGTGGATTTTACAATAAGTGACATTCTGCAACAGTTTGAAGACACATGGGAGAACCAGAAAAGAAAGGGAAGTGTTATTTAATTACTCAGAGGCTCAGTGTAAGAGCTAAATTACTCTGAGACTCAGGAACAGGTAAATGACTGAGGGCTCACGGGATGAGCCAGTGTGCGCCATACAAATGATCAGGGAGACAGACAGGATTTCACTGAGGTTTCAGAAACCAGGGCCCTCTCCTGCTTGCCTGGGGTGCTAGGCAGAACCATCCCTTCTCATACCCTGAGGTCTGAAGCACAACACCAGCAGGGTCCCTGAGCACTTGGTGTGGGCACTGGCTGACAGTCCAGGCTGACACACACATGTCGACAGCCAATTGCTTTTGAGATTCAGTGGCGAAGCTCAACTCCCTGAAAGACTGTGCAGAGTAATATGTTATGACTTTATTTGTTAGACGTTGTGTGCAATCTTCAGGGAAAAGGTGGTAGTGTGTTTTTTCACTCATTTATGTTGCATGGAAGAAAACATTTACTTAAAACATGTTTGTGTTCTACCTGTTACTCTATAAATGCCAGAAATGTCAAGTCTGATCTTCCTTGTTTGCAGAGCGGGGGATGACTAAGTTGTGACAAGTGCAGCACTGAGGGTTTTAAAACTGCGTCAAAGAACAGTGCATATAAAAACTTATAGTTTCCGTAATATTAAAAAAACCTGAACCAAATAAAAAAAAAACAAAACAAAACAAAGCATTTTGAAATATGCATTTCCCACATCAATAAAATTTTACTTCTTCAATTCTGTTGTCATAGGACCATCACTTCTGATTTTCGAGTGGAAATTGAGACTTTCAGGATACATTGAGAGGGAATTTGGAAGAGGGAAAATCGGTGAAAAAGATTTTTTTGCTCCTCTAGAGCGGTTAAACACTATTTTGGTGACTATAAAGCACCACGTTTGCATTTTTCCCTCTTTTTTAGTTCATGTCAAAATGAAATTCCAGAACTTCTGCCTTCCTTACAGAGTTGTCCAGATTTGTCAGCCACATGTTAAGATTTCTTTGCATATTGTTTTCATAATACCTTAATTTAACTTGAGTTTTGAGTTCTTTTTAAAGCAGTAATTTTGTTGCCTTCAAGGCTGGATTTGCTTTCTTGGTCATAATACTTCAGCCTAATTTTGCTTAGTAGATAATTTGGCTTCATGGTGTCAAATTTGTCTTCTTCTGATTGGCTGTTTTAAAAAACCATTGCTTTGATTTCCCCAGTCATAACAGCTCCTTGGAAATTAATTAGATGGAATAATGTCCACCATTAATCAGTTTACTGCAAATCAACCCTTTAACTCTATTTAGTGGACTATCCACAGCCCCTGTTTTGCTCAGTAAGTAATAGGGTGTCCTTAACTGACATGAAATCTTGTCCCCAGGATCCTGTAATAACACAGTCTTCCTGCTTGGAAAGAGCACTTCACTTCTTCACTTTGTCTGGAATGTAGCATGAATGGATGTGTGTCTACACTGCAACAGTAGGCAAGGCAGCCACCGGATTTTGGTACGCTCAGGAACAGCAGGAAATGCAGAAACCCAGGGCTCATAGAGCTGCATTTAGCAAAGAACACCCTGGTCCTTCTGGCGCAGGACCAAAGTTGCTAAGAGAGGGAACATCCCAGGTATTGTATGATCTTAAAAAAACAGTTTGCTTGTTTTGAAAGAGCATCATAACTTTTCCAGAACTCCCTTAGGACTTTTCCAGGGAAAGCCTGATGTACAGTCTTATGACTGTGGCAGAAGATCAAGATTTCTCCCCCTTCTCTCATCAGCTGGTATGTTGGGACATTTCAAGATCCCTGCCCATTTTCACAGATCTGAGACATTTCTGCATTTTGTTTCTTTTGGGCAAAAGGGTGAGGAATAGCAGTTTATGTGAGTGTTTGCAGATCAGACCCCACTATTGGTGATTAATTGCCAAAGGATTATAAACTCCTTGCAAGACAGCTTAGTTACTCTATTCCTTGATCTCTGTCATCTTTGCTTGCCACTTTGTCTTTAACCTCTACAAGGACAAGCAGCAAGAGGCTGATTTATGCTCTTAAAGTGATTTGCTCTCTTTTGCCCTGTCACACAGACTTTGTCTGATTTGTTACTTACTCTTCTAAAGAAGTCCAGGCAGGGCTTTCTGAGGTAAACCTGAATGGCATGCTTGTAGAAACATGGGTCAAAGACTTGCTACCAAAAATCCCCCAGTTAAATAAAAATAAAGGGTGAGGGGAAAGTAAAAGCCTTGAATAACTTCAGAACAGACTGTAAGAGCAAGCACACAGCCATCCTGCACAGAAGAAAAGGATGCTGGTGTTTCATCTAAGGGAAAGATGCCTCTGACAAATCCCATATCATGCTGGATGCCACAGCTGTGTCCAGCCTGCTGCAAACCCATTTACTACCACACTCTGGGATTACTTTGAAGGTATTTATGGAGTGAAGGATCAGCTGTGGATGGGAGGGGTGGGCTTGCTAGCAGCCTTGCTCTGCGACTGCTTCAAGCTGCTCTTCGGGAATGGTGGGGAGTGCAGAAGCAGGTTACTACTGGGATCAAGTACTGTTAAAAATAAGGTCCCCCAACAGAGACTGAAAGTGAGTTTGAGCTGAACAACTTGATGTCATCCAATCTGACCAACAACGGGTCAAATCTGGGCTCAGTCCTGTGTTGGATGGGCATTGAGACAGAACCCAGGCCCTGAGCTATGAGATGAGAACAGGATTGTCTCCTTCTGAGAAGAAACATGTGTTTGACTACTATCTCTATAATCTCAGTAGAATAAATTCTACTTTGTCTTTCAACAAGGCTAAGATCTAATGTGCCTGTGTTTATACCTGTTACAGCTTGCAAATGTAGACCAAGCTGACTTTGTATCCTATTACTCGGCAGACCTTGGGGCTGCCATATGGAAGGTGGAGAGCCAACCTTATCAGGAATTCATTGAGGTATAAAGTGTTTTATAACATTGTGCAAGATGAGAAAGAATTCAGGAACTTTGGTAATGGTACTTCAACAGTTAGGAAGACTGGGATATGAGAGAGACCTTGAAAACACGCAACCCATTACCTGGATATATGGAACCTTGTTTTTCAGCTCTCAGAGTGGGATTAATGGGGTAGAGTGGCAGTGAAAAACAAAAACTGTCATTAAAGGAAATATAGGAGTATTACCTTGCTGCCATGGTACTATTTCACAGGCATTTAGTTATCCATTGACCTGCACAGAGAAGTAAAATCACTTAGGGCTGGCTCCAAATGAGGCTGATCTTAGAGGAGAACTTCACTAGTATAACATGAAATGGACATCAGGTCAGCTCCCCTGGCTAGCTGAATGGCATGGCTTCTAGGAGCTATGGAGGGCTTTTCTGAGAACCTGAAATATCCATCTCAAGCGATGACTCTTTAAAAAAATCTTCGGATCCCTCCAGAAAAGCCAGATCATGAGAACTGAAAGCTGGACAAGAAAAAATAATTATGGCATGAAACTGAAGTGTTTAGTAGGCTTGACTTTTCATTTCTATAGTGATAGTGAGATCTTTAAACATATTTTTTTAGACATTCACAGCCAATTTCCATTACATTAACCACAATCTCCACGGCCGTGTCTGTAGATTTTGATCTGTTAAGTTCTAAATACCATTTTTTTTTAATGCTGACTAAAACCCCTTGAAATATGAAATTGATTTAAGGAAATCCTACTTCTTGGAAGAACAGTAATAATAGGTGCTGAGGTTCCTTGTCTATTAAGAAGTCTTTGCCTTTGCTTCTGCATCTATCAGTTATCTTGTGAAATTCTGCAGAACTGTCACCACCTACTCAGAAGAAAACCTGTCATTTAAAACCTCTTCAAATGCAATTAAATGACATAGTGGTCTCTCTCACTGGAAAGAAAAGGTCTTTTTTCAAAGATTCCTCTATTGCTGCTAGTCAAAACATAGTTCTGGTAATTAGCAGTGTTTCTAATCTTGCCAGAGGTGAGTTGCTCTGCTGCACTAACCTGCTCTTCGGAAAGTATGACTTTGATACTCTTGTGCAGACACTGAGCTGACTGTCAGTAAATAGCAAATTATGCATTGTATTGTAGTGCTATGTGAGTGAATCAAACTTTTGGAAAATAACTGAATTCAGACAGATTTTTCAAGGCATTTTTTGATACATAAGTTCCCTTGCCTTGAAAAATGATTGTAAGCAGTATATGAACAAATCACTGGCTAAACTTTTAAATTTGCAGTAAATTTCATAATTTTAGGGAGACAGACAAAGGTAAGGAAGTGTGAATGTGCTTCCTTTCCTTAAATTAACCCTTACTTTTACATATTTCAGCAGTGTCTGCTACACGGTAGAGCATGAAGACTACCCAGAGACTTTTAGTGACATTTACTCCTGTCATCCCTGCAAACTGGCTTGCATATGAATAAGTCAGAAATATTACAAAAGAAGACGTAATGAAAAGGATCCTGGATTCTAAAGGTTGCAGATACTTCTGGGTTTAAAATTCCCCAACTATTTTTGTTAAAGGCTTTGACATAATCCTGTCTGGCTTTGCTGTGTGGAGAGTGGATCAAAGATGCAGACATATTAGCCTCTGAATTTCAGCCCTCCTGGGGATTAGTTTCCTAGGGACGTCCTAAAAGTTTTCCTCTAATACAAACAAAATATCAGAGGAGCTGTTCACAGGGTGTGAGAGTTTAAATTCTCAGTTTATACAAGCACACTTTAAAGAGTCAATTCGAGTGCAGTGTGCAGTACCTTAGGTCAAACATGTCTCCCTTGTTATCATTACCAAATGCACATTACACTAAACAAATTATCATGCTAGACAGAAAGGGTTTTTGAATTGGTCTGAAAGACAAAATGAAGACAAATCACGTTCAAACATCTGTGATGCCTCCATTCGTCCTTCAATGCCCACCAAAACCTGCTTCTATGGAATTTTGCACGGGCTGCTGGTTGTACTGTATGGATCAGGCATTGCCATTGTTATGCATCAGTGGGGAAAGCAAACATATGTAATATATGGTAGAAAATGCATAGCAGATGAAAATAATAAAAAATATGACCAGAGAATAATGCTATGTAGCTTTCACAGTGAGATTTCTGCTCCAAAGATATATTCTAATGATGACATAAAAACTGTGCAAGTGATTATGAGGAACTTTCTCCTGGTTTGTCTTTTTAATAACACCGTGCCAAGGAACTGTACAGACAATTCACAGGCTCCACAGCAGGTTTCTGAAGTTAGGGTAGCAATCTATTTTCCTGGGTGTCCTTTTGTTAGGTGTGCGGTTTTTATCCCCGCATGACTAGGCAATTTACACTATTCTATTGGCTTACTCCTTATGATTGATTTTTTTTTCACAATCTACTGTACTTTCAGGATTTTGTTACAGGGAAATGTTAAAGAAACTCTATCAGGTACATCGGGAGATACCTGAGGCCTTCTGGAGCTGGGAGGGCTGATCCTGGGAGATGCTGAGTGCCTCTAGTGCTGCTGAAGACCTTCAGCTCCTGCTGAACTTGAACAAAGAAGGGGCTCTGCATATTATTCTTTTTCAAATCACTAGGGAGATGTGGCCCAGATGTGATCATCATTTCTCCCCATGATCATGTCACATTGACTTCATGATACTAGTTCTGTGAATAATTACTTGACAGGATAAATGAAGATTTTACAGGCTATTAGGAAAGTATCCTTGAAAAGGTTTTTCTTAAAGAAAAAACTTTGACTCTCATACAAGCTGGCTATACAACTCAGGAAGCTCAGAAGATATTTTGAACCTGAAAAGCAGATGGTAAACCACTATTAATAAAGCCTTTTGATAATTTATCTATAAAATAAACATAAGAGGTTATCATATGATATGCAGTGTGCACCCACTACTGATGTTGCAAAACTCTATAAAAACAATGTAAACATTAAAAAAAGAAACCAGAAATCTTTTTGGAAGTGCAGAGTGAAACTTCAGGTCATTTGAAAGGGAAGTCTATGCTGCACCGGTATTATTTCTGTAACTCACTTCAGTTTTTGTTTTTTGTAAAATATTACTGTTACCAGTAAATACAAAGGTCTAAGTTTTGGCTAGCTCTGTTCTCAAGCTGGTTGACAAGACTTTTGTGATGCTGTCAAGTGGGCCCTCTTTGGCTAGAGATGCTGTCAAAAAAGCTTCCTGCTGGGATAAGATGAGGAGATTTATGAGGGAACGGGGGGCCATCTGCACCGGGCCAAGTCATGAATGGACTTTGAGAATAAGAGGTTGGAAGAGCAGGGTCAGGATAGCTGTGACCTTGCCCCGTCCCTGAGATCTCACCACCAGCAGAGGGTGCTGGGGCAAGTGGCTGGTAAACCCCATACACCCCGTTGCAGTCTGCCTCTCCACAGTGACAGCAGTGGGAACTGGGGATTGACTCTCTCTTGGTGAAAGTTAATTTTATTGATCTCCTCTTCCTCCTGAAGCAGATGGGAAGCCTGTTGTTGACATTATTGAATACAAACACTTTGTCTAAAGAATGTCCTGATAAGATTTTTCTGTATATTCCCTTTTCTGTGACCCTGAAATGCTAAAGTGTCTCACCAATGACCAAGGTTTTGTCTTCTCAAGGAAGTGTAACTGCCTAGTTTTTCTTGAGGTGACATTTAGGAAACTTCTTCCATAGCTTTCACTGCATAGTAAATGTGTCTGAGAGTCAGAAATGTCACCTGTTTTATTTGGTGAAATACAAAGGAGAAGAAAACACGTAGTTCTATGGCAATATTGTTTGTGTATTCACTTTTTTAGCAGAGTATATTTGTGACTTCAGTACTTAGTCCTTTGTTACAGTTAAAGATCATCTGAGCTTTTCTAATTATTTTTTTCTTCTTAAAATGCTATTGTAATTTTTCTTCTTACAGTGACCAGAATTACTGATTTCAGTAAAGGCCACTGTATGAATTATCTTCTTTGCCCCATCCTGTATTAAAATGCCTTTCTAAAAATGATGCACTGAATCTGTTTTTCCATGTATGTCTCCATATTTTTCATACAACTATTTCAGCACAAATATTTTTGTTAGTATTTGCAATTTCACACTTTTTGCCTATTTTCCCAATACTTCTTATCTAGTTTTATTTCATTATTAGCCTAATTTGCAGTATTGCTTTCTCAGAAATTAATATTTTTTTAAATACATTTGACACTCTTTTAACTCTGCCTTCTTGAAGATTCATACCTGGTTTGGATTCATTGGTTTGATGAGAGCTCATACATACTGAAATTAAAAACAGACCTCTGAAATACCAGAAATATTTTATTAAGCAGCCACTGCTGCTTAATATACTTTTGTTCTTCCATAATTGCCATTTGTAATTACTTAATCCTCAAACTTACAGAAATTCTCAGTTAACTTAATCATTTCATAGTTCAATTATTTTTAAATACAGTAGGTGGCCTATAAATCTAGTGCTCTGTAATTGATTCACTCGGTGCAAAGTTTTCAATCCCATTCCATGTGGATTGCCAGTGGACCATAAATCAGAAATAAATACAAAGCAGAGAGTGAGGTAAGTGTGTGTGTGTGCGTAAGGGCAGCACATCGCTGCTGGATGTGGCAGGACTCATTATATACACTTGTATCCAGCAGATAAATATATGACCTGATAGGAAGAGCAAAGGTGGCCAGATAGGGAGAGCAGATATCCCTCTGTGATTCCCACTGCTACCTTCCCAGTGTGTAAACAAATATCTCTAGCAATCTAAGTTTCAAATATCTCTAGCAATCTAAGTTTGAGGCTTATACAACACCATGAAGGTTGTTGTTATCAGGGAACTACCGGAGCTTTAGAATGTCTCCAAGTTGCCCTGGCAAGTGGCTGCTACCCAAGGGGTACTGAGGAACTAAGGGCAAGCCAGACCCAAGGTCAATCTGTCCTGGTTGCTGAATTTGACCTTTCATTTTCTGGCAGCCAAGTGGCAGCAGTGCGGGAATTATGGCACTAGCCTTATAGCACCGTACGTGTTGCACGTACTGGAGCAGAGCAGTGGACACAATTGCAGTGCAGGGTGCTACCCAGGGCTATTCAGATTGGTTTTTGCCTTCATTAATCCAAGATATTCATGTTGTTGCGCTTGCTGCTGTATTATGGATCACCCCATCCTCCGTCTGATAAATCCAGGTGAATTTTGTGGCTTTCCTGGTGATGCTGGTAGGAAGTAATTCCACAGAGCCTCACTATATCTTTCCCAGACATCACATACGGATATAGACTAATCCAAACTGTTGCTGTGACCTAGCTAGTCAAACAAGATGAATCTTGTGTCACTCTTCATTGGCACATAATTTTTTTCTGTGAGAACCTCAGCAAGAGGAAGGTACCAAGAGGTCAAATCACAAATTAGAGAGCATCCTGCAAGTCTGAGCATCCTTAGGAGTCTGAGTGTACAAGCTATGATTTATTGGCTCATTTCTCTGTTGTCTCTTGCTGTAACGGAGAAAGACAAAAAGGTGGAAATTTTCCACTGTTTTTTGATTGATACACATTTCTGTATACATTTCTAATGTATGTGCTGTGTGATTTCATCTGTCACTAGGAAGTCAAGTAGGTGAGACCTTTTCAGTTAGAAATGTAATATAGGGTTTTCAAGAAGTTTATCTGCCTCCTACTGTCTTCTCAAGAAGCTTCATTCAACACCCCAATTTTTGAGCAGTTTCAAACTGACGTCTTTTTCCCTCTTTGTTGCAGTCTAACATTAGACATATTTATTTCCTTTCCTGAGCAAGCACCTATATTTCTCCCTAAAGATATAGTAGTCCTAGTGTCAGAAGACCAAGCAAGAGTCCTGAAAAGATGCCAGATTCTGCTTATGTAAGGGTTGTTTAATCTGTATGATTATGATATGTAATGAAAAGAAAGTGGATATTTCCTATGACAAAAAGGGGATAATACCAAAGATACTCAGGATTTGCTTCTAGCCCTCAAAGAGCCTGAGACAGAGACTTTTGCAGTTGTGAGACTGATACTCAAGATGAAGTTTTGAAGCATATTACTCCTAAAAAGCTGCTTTATGTAGCATGGCCTATTTTTGTGGCTTTCAGCACTGCTCTCTGTGTCCACAGATGTGCCCAAGACATGATAGTTATAGAGGGGATTGCCATTACCCTGCTGTGGTTCCTTAGCATTGGGGACCTTGTGGCAGGAGATGTGCTATCTTTGCCAGTACCTGGTAGAGTAAGAGGACACAGGTGTCCATCCTGCACTCTGGAGACAAATCAATGCAGAAACCTGACAAGAAACCAAATTTCTCCAATGTTCTCCCAGTTGTCTAAGTGAGAAACATATGGACTGGGTATTTCTTTTTCAGAAATATTTCTCACTATTTTGGTACATTTCTTTCTTTTTTTCAGTGTAGAGATGCCTGTAGACACACACACATATATATGCCTGTCCAAACACAGATGTATATTTACAGAGAATATACAGAAAACATGGATGTATTGCTTTTCCAGAACTCACTGGGATGTAACAGTAACGCTCTCAAATCTTTGCTGATAAATATGATACACCAGACTCCATGGATTATATCTATAATGGGATACAATCCATCATTCTGTCTTTAAATAGCAAGAAATGTATAAAAAAAGTGATAATTTCTTGTTTTTTTCTTTTGAATTAGGAATGTTAATGTTATCTCTGTGACAAAACCCCACCCAAATCCTTTAGGTCTCATTATGCAGTGTTTAGCATAGCAGCATAACACTTTAGGAAGACTTTTCTTCCTACGTGTATGTAACTTTCAGGACATGGATAAAAGTTCATAATGCAGGGATTTTTGAGGATTGTCATACCTGAAACATGTACAATGTTTAATTTATGAGAGAAATCTCTTCAGTACACTTAACCTGCTTGCTTGCTTTTATTGGAAACTAGAATAGATTGATGACTGTGTTTTTCCCCAAAAGCTGATCTATTAGACAGTCTTGTTGTTTTTAAAGAAAGTAATTTATCCAAACTTAAAATGAAGAAACAAAAACCCTCAAAACTCTTCCCAAGTGTCTTCAGATGTAATGTTTTAACAAAAGGTGATCTTTAAGCAAGAATGATTATAGGAAAAAAAGGGTAAGAAATTATTCTTTTCCTTTACATGAGAAAATGGCATGTTTGTAATTATTTTTCCAACTTACAGCCCACTTCAAGATGTTATATTCAGTTGAAAATCAGACATAACATTGGTGTGAAAAAACCCAACACATTCAAATATGTCTAACAGAGATCTTTTTCAAACTTGCATCTTGGCAAAATCACCTTGTGTAGCTTGCAGCTTCACACTTAAAGGACTGTAGAAACCAAGTTAGTTTAGAAAGGGGAAGATCAGTAATCTGCCTTGTCCAACCTTTGGCTTTCGTGCTAAATATCTATTTTTCTCTCCTCACAGTAGATTTTCTATCAGTGCTTTGAATTAAATCTGTGGTATCGATTTTTTTTCTTTGTTTCTTCTTGAGAAAAGATATGTTCTTAGGAATCTGATAGGACTCTTCTTTTTGCCACTAGGTCTGGCATTTCCTGGGGTCACATGTGGGTTTTCTGGTTTGCCTGTAATTAGTCCCTGTTTGGCTGATCACTAACACTTCTCTCACCCCATTTCTTGTTTGCATCCTCCAAGTTTTGATGTACAGACAGGTGGGACACCAGCCTTCTTTTTGTGTTAGTTATAACACATGAAATATGGAACCAGATCAGATTAGTTATCCAATGATTTGTTCCCAGAACGTGCCATTTTCAAACATTTCAGAGATGAGTGTAAGGATTTACATTCACATGTGATGGATGTATGCAAAACTACTTCTTTAAAGTTTAAGTTTCTCCCTCTGTCTGGGGAAGGGATTGCTGGCTGCTGCCCTGCACACTCAGAGTTAATGTCCTGCAAGGTATTTTAAATAACTTTAGCATAAGATTGACCTTGAGCCATCTTGACTCCAACACGGTCACAGATCCTGAAATATTTCAGTGCCTTAATGCAGAATATTCTTTAAGAATACAGGCTAAGTGGAGAATGGTTGGAGTGAGAGCCCCATCTGATACCAATGCACTCGCAAAAATGTGTAAGTGCATGTTGTTATAGCAGGAGACGAGCATCCCCTGTCCCCCAGGATACATTTCCATGAAAGAACATGCAGGGATAAACTCAGATTGACATGTGCTTGACTTTCCTCAATGCCCTTGGTGGTTGGGAGTGGAGTGACCGAGCACCCACTGCACACCAGGCTTGGGTCACCCTTTTGTCCCCCTGAGAAGTGAAGGAGAGGAAATTGTGATTGTTCCTGCCTGGAAGCTGCAGGTGCCCAGCCCTAATTTGGGAGTGAACTAGCACCATGTAATCTATTTCTTCTTTATTTCCTTCTGTCCCCTGTCTGTCATGTCAAGATCCTACTTCCTGTAGGATCAGGCAAACTGTTTGCAAAACACCTGCAATCTGACCCAAATGTTAACTGTCCCCTAAATGAGAACCAGAAGACTCCTCCATAAACCAATCTAGTCTCTGGGAGCAGGTATCTAGAAAAACATCCACCCTTCCTCCTAGATATCAGACGCAAGTATATTTATCCTCCCAGACAGAGATACACAATCTGCTCATCCATGCAGGTAATAATGAAGCACTAAAAGAGACAGATAGTCACAATAAATAAGGGTCCAGGTTCTCTTTGGGTGTAACATGGGCTTGTTCTTTTGAGATAAAGGTGGTGACAAAATTTATGCTAGCTGAGAGTCTGGTCTGTAAGGACAAGCAGCAGCATACATCCGGTGGGATTGCAGTCAGATAATTGCACATATTTGTAAGCAGTATCTTTCTGTTTGGATTTGACTGGATTTATTATAATAAAATATGTCTTGGACTGTATTTAAAAGGGAAGCAGTAGTAAATTGCATCTTTTAAACAACCAGCTTCTTTATTGTTGTAATATTATCTTAGTATTGTCTTTTATGAATGTGTCCACAAGATTTTTGCTTGTTTGAAAGAGTTACTTTTATCAAAAGGTTTTATATTGGCCCTGGAAATGTGTTTTTTGTGCATGTGGTTTTCTTTTCCCTAGGAAGCGAGATCCCCATTAAATACAACATGAAAATTGCCTTTTTGAGTTGGATAAAAGTCATTTTCATAGGGAAGAGACATTTCCTTCTAATGATATGCTACAATCTGATTTGTCATTCGCTTTTGTAGTTTCAGCAACAAAAGACTTTTCTGAATAGTTTTTTCCTTTTTTTAATGAGGTTTTCCTCCTTTTTCTATTCCTGCTGGTTAAGTATGATTTCCTAAATTGTGTCTTTTCGGTGCATAATTTTCAGAATACCTCCTTAGTATTTTGAGTTCACCCTGCCTTTTGTTTCAGATTTAGATTTCCTCTTATTATTGTTACTGCTATTATTATCACTGAAAGTGTGTGGGATGCTCAGTACTCAGGAATGAAAAAGGTTAAATGTCTTACAACCAGATTTTCCTGGCTTTTTCTTTAAACTGGTATTTTTTATCCCTCGTGGGATGATGTGTTTTGAAAATGAATGTAATATTTTACTGGTACTTTACAGGGTGTTTTGCAGGCGAACACCATCTCTCTGTGGCCATGCTCTGGGCCAGCTGGACCCTGCTCAGCTGTGAAGGGGAAGCAGTCAGACTGGGGCTAGCCCAGGTGAAACAGGCTCCGTACTGCTTAACTGAAAACTGCAGTTTGGCAGTTTTGGAAGGCAGAAGACCCAAGGTAAGCCAAGTCGAAAGGCCAGGCCCTGCTTGGCTTCAGGAGTGACTTGGAGGGATGGTGATGCAGGAGTCTTCCTACGGATGGCCCAGATCTCCATCATGCCCTGCACTGCTGTTGGTGAAGGCTTGGGAGTGCGAAGAGGAAAATGCGCTGCTCTGCTCATGAGCTGTCCTGTCCCAGCTTTCCCCTGCAATTTAAGCATGATTCATTGCAGATACAAATGAGAACCAGTCATCTGGAGTTTTTATGCTTTCAGTGTTTGTCAAATTATATAGAAGACTGTTGGATTCCCAGCAAGGTGAATGCCTTAAGGCCACAAGCCTTATTTACAGAAGAAAAACAATGTCTTAAACACTGACAAATACTCTGAGCTTTGGGTTTTTTTTTAAGGTACGTACAGACTACACAGATAGACTTCATTTCAACAGTTTTAACAGATTTCTACAATGAACACTGTGCTAATTATACAGTAGTTATCCAGCATTAATGAAGCTATATAGACAATGAGATTTGCAACATTAACTTTTAATCTTGTTTTCTGTAATAATTTTTCTTCCTTAATGGAAACACACGCTTACCTAAGCAGGTTTTTTTGACCATTATTTTATAATTAAACTATGAATTCCACTTGTTGTAACTCCAACCTGAGCAGCATTAATATATCTGGAAAGAGTGTATGTATTCTTAAAGCTCTTTTAAATTTCTAACCTTGAATAATTTGTCTCTGATGCTTTTCTTAATTATAATCCATTCAGAATAAAAGGGGATGAACTTTTTCCCATGAGCAAAGCCAGGATAAATCCTAACGTATCTACTCTATATAAAGACTCTTTTTCATTCTGCCAAAGTGAATATTGCATCCTATACTACTTCATCGTTCATTAGTGTACAATTAGACCCATATTAACTGGTATGTGCTGCCTGCTTTGGGCCATTCTGGTGGTGCAAAGCAGCTGTAAACGCGATTTAGCATCCTGGTTAATCCAGGTTTATGGCTGTTCTGTGTGGCTGTTGAGGAGTGATATGTCTGGGGTGTACTGGTAAATCTGGCCTGTTTAAAAAGAAAGAACTTGCACTTTTATTTTATCACTTCTCAAACTGTCTCTGTCATAAAGTAGCCTTTACAAGTTTTTATTTGGTAAGATCTTGTTCTCCACTTCATTGAATAACTTTATCACATTTTCTAATCAAAACAGGGGAAAAACACACCATAAAACTAGAGTTTTAATAAGCAATATATTAGAGAAATATATTTAATAGAGAGCATGGATAAGGAATTATTCCTAATTACTCTGAGAGATTATATATGACAGACAGACTATATTATAACACAGGAGAAGAAGGACACCACCTTCCACATCCCCAGGTTTTCCCAATGTAGCAGCAATCCCCCTGCCTGAGAATCACAGAAAGCCTGTACTTCACCCAGGCAGCCTCAGCCTCCAGGTACTAGCTCTCCAAGCAGTTTGACTGTTATCACTGTGCCTGGGCTTCTTTAATGCCTTTTTGTAATGTAGTTGTTGGTTTCCCTTCTCTTCCTTTCCATTTCTGAGTTCAGTTGAAACTCTGGGGATTCATCAGAGCAAACCATCATCCATGCAAAACTCTGGTTCATGAGGGAGAAGCAGATCAAACAAAAAAAGTTGTCTCATTGGGGAGAATAAGGAAGAGTATTTTCTAGATGCAAATGCTATCAGGCGCAGTGTTGGTCTAACTGGATATAGAAATTAATGTAAATATAAAGTATTTAATTTATATTATCATGATGGGAAAATTCCATAAAAATTGATCCTTCCCTGGAGACATATCCATTTGCAAGGCCTCTATATTCCCAACAGAAAATCTTTCCCTAACAAATGTTTCCATCAGATATTTTATTTCCAATTAAGGTAAAATAGTGAACTAAACCATGAAAATATTCAATGTTTTCTCTCTCTTACTGTCCCTTTGTGTCCTAGCTTGCATAACAATGGTGTGAACTAGGCTAAAATCTATGGAATTCCATGCTTTACCTATCCATGCCAGTTCTAGAGGAAAGGACACTTCTGTGGGTTATCTGAAGTGATGGAGTGCTGTAATGTCAGATTAGACTGAAATCAGGCTCTCGTCCTGTTTCTCAGTGTGCAAACAGACAGAGAGGGAGAAAACCACTGCCTGTAAAAGTGATCTGTCTCCACACACCAGCAGGCAAATGGCAGTGAGGACTGCAGGCACTTAGGAAAGAAGAGGTTTGTTCCCAGCAGATCAGATCAGACCAGAGCTGATGAATGGTGAGAGATGGGGCACTGTTCACCCAAGCATCATTCACTGTCAGCAGCACTGGCAGCTTGCATTTCTGGCTGTTTCTGATCCCATCACAGCCAGGGACTGTGAATGGCTAAGGGAAGTGGAGGGGAAAATGGAGAAAAAAGTCCTTTTTAGTGTTTACAGTGTTAAAACCTAAAATGAATACTTCTCTGCCCACCACCTTTTCAGGAGCTGATGGGCTGCAGGGCCAAGCAACGCATCCTGTAGAGAAGTCTGAAAAGTGCGTCCCTGTTGGAACTGACTGTACCATGGCTGCCAGGGAGGTCATTTGGCAGCACCTCACGCTTTTATTCCTCAGATGCCTTTTGAGATTCACCAGCTGCAGTACTATTACCATGTAGTTTTTCTACAGGCCAATAAAAATCATAACCATTTTCATTTTCAGATATTACATTGCCATCAGTGTTGCTTCCAGTGTCTTTTAACCTTGCCGACCCATTTTCTTTTGGTACCAAAGGGACAATTACCTCTCTCTGTACCTCTACCAAATGCATAACTACTTCTACTATTTTCTCTATCCTACATTTTTCTCCAATTTCCTTTTTATTTGATTAGGTGTCATCAAAACTCACAGATCTAGGCAAGAAATAAGTGAAAAAAGAAAATCTTCTCTGGACCAATATGTAGGTTTCATCGACAACCATGTATTTAGTCTAGAAATAGATGTTCTCTAAATTCAGTTTGAAATAGAAGATCCACACATTTTTCTTCATATTGAGGAACCACTTCTCTAACAGCTCTTAAGGGTGGCTAGTTCCTATCCTGCACTGTAATGAAAAGGGTGCATTCCTGCTTGAAACGTTTGTAAAAGAAAAGGAATCCAAACAATGCTTTTACACTATGTCACAAATGCTTGCTTCTTACATCTAACTGTCCTGTCACAGACAAATCCGTCACTCTCCGAAAAGCAGAGAGAAATTCTCTCTGTGGCCACTCCAAGCTGAGAGACATACATTTGCCCATCAGAAAATGCTACCTTCTTTTCCTTTTTGCCTGAATTCTCTGCAAAACACCATGAACAAAAGGACACCTGGCTGGAGAGCCTAGGTAATTTTTCATCTTCATTTTATTTTCTGAAGTTTTTCTTCAGATCTGATTTGAAGTACTAGTGGGGAAAGGTGTGACTGTATCTGTCATACTACCCAATATACAGTCTCCCCAGACAGATTGAAAGAAGGATGTTATAACCCCAATAGTGGTTTAACAGTGAGGCAGGTATGATGCTTAGTCTCAAAAGAAGCGCAGTGCTTAGCCACACCTTTCCCTCTGAAATGGAAAATGTTGTCAGCCCTGGCAACATTATACTGTGCCAGTCGTTAAATATGTGCACAAGTTCCAGTAATACTGTCAGACACGGTGGAGCGCAGTTGAACACTTGCAGGCATCACAGTGTCTGTCTGTCCTGACCAGGACAATTCGAGGGGCAGTGTCGCTGTATGTGCTCGGCATGGCCATTCAGACATTTGAAACATCCTCCCTGTGCTTTCCCATATCCACAAAGGAGTGGCTCTTTTCTAGACCTTATGAAGACATTTTCTTCCAGGAAGAATTTTTCATGGAGATATCTCATCCAGCTCCTTCCTTCCTTTCCCTAACTCCAGCTACTCTATCTTACATCACATACCCACTCTGTATTTTGTTTCAAATCTTATTGAGCAAGTTGAAACCCAGTCCCATGTCTGCAGAGTGGAACAACCTTGGCCCAGTGATGCTGGCGGGCAGACTGGTTTGCTTTTACGGAAGCAGTGGAAACCATTTGCTTTCCTCTAGGCAATTATTCAAGAGAAGTGATGACAGGCCCAGGAAAAATGTTTCTGTGTCAGGAAGGTAAACATTAGATGCTTCCCAGGCAGCTCCCTCTGCCTTCCCCCTTGGTACATGCCAAGGCTTCGTCACAGCCTGTTAAAACATGACACATTTTTAGAGGTTTTTACACTTCTTTTTGCTGCACATTGCAGCCATTTCACAGGCTGGTGTGTACCTGCTGTGTTTCCAAAAGCCAGAAATAATCAAGGCTTTTTTCTATTGTGTGGCAGTTGATGCAGAGAAAAATGTCTTGTCTTTTTGCAGTTCTGGTAGCAGTTTCATTGCTTCCTGAGGGAAAGGGAAGAGAATGCCCTACAGAGGGAAGAATGGTCTATTGAGTTGTTTAAGGGTTGACAATCAAAGGCGTTTGGTAATATTAAAAAACCTTTATCTGTTGATCTAAAAGAAGGAAGTTTCCACACTATTGTTTTGTCTCTGATGTGCTTTATCCTCCTCTTTAAGCCTTAGCGAGGGATACGATTTCCCAAAGTCATGATGACCAGCAATGAGACATTAAAAAAAGACTGCCTTTCTTTCTTACCAAATTACAAAAATGTGGAGTATTAGAGACTCCAAAAACTCTGGATGTCACAATAGGAAGTACCAAGGACTGTAGATGGCGGGAAGATTGGATTCACCGCAAATCACATTGCAGTCAACAATGTGTGGTTGGTAGCATTGGGATCATGATTCCTTCCAATACAGCATGACAGGCTCTGGAGAAGGATGAATGGCACTAATCAGTTTCTAGGGGATTCTCATCTGTTTGTTTTGCTGCATTCCAGAATTTTCCATAACCATAGAGAATATTACAATTTCTCCAAGCTAAATAACAGAGGGTATAACTGGATATAAACTGAAAGTTTTCAATAGGAAATATCTAATCCCTAAAAGCATTAAATTTCTACCTAATGTTTATCTAGGGGTATTTATTTTTTTTAACTAATTTTTCTTTGTATTATTTAAAAAAATGGTGTTAGACAATTTTGGCATTTGCACCCTTTAAACGTCTCATTTAACATCATTCTCCCGCACAGCAATAACCTAGCCAATCTCTATATGTTAATGACTGTGAACCCCCTAGCCACATTTCTCATTCTATTCTAATTTCTTTTGTAATTATGCTTATCTTATGATATTAAGAAACAGAAATAAGTTTGCATATTTCATTGTGGAATCATAACAAACAGATTCTGCATTTACCTCCCAGATAACATCTGTAGCTTGATGCAAGGTCCTTATCCGTTTGCCATCACCAGTCACACCCTTACACCTTGCTTGGAGCCTGGCCCAAGGCCTGCTGATGTCAGTAGGAATCTTTCCAATTATCCTGTTGATGACCTGTGGTGTGATTCAGGAATTAGCAGCATGACATGCTACAGCCCCATGGCTATTAAATGTTACCTCATGCAGCTTTGCATGCTCAGAGCTTTGTCCTGTGTGGGTCTGCCATTTCTCCTTGCAGAAGAAGATTCTTTCTCGATGGAGATTGGCAGATGCTCTCGAGCCCTGAGCAAATTAAATCTTTCTTGCCTGGCTCCTTGCTCATACACTCTGTTAAAGCTCTCCTGGCACTGGTACCACCCAGAGATGTTCCTTTTCTTGAGATGCTGATTTTAATTCTTTTTATCCTCCTCCATATAACCTGATTAATTAATTTGCATTTTTGCTTGGGCAAATATAATGGTGGGTTTTTAAATTTCATTTTTTATTATTTTAATTTTTTGCTATATTCAGTATTACTTGGGGAAAACTTTTCTTTTCCCTCACAGGAGTCCAGGCAAGTAAGAATAGTTTTTGTAATTCCTATTAATGAATTTTACCAACATGCATCCTGTAAGAGCGTAATGAAAGGAAAACATATGACATGTACTCCTAACTTTCATCTAGACAGAGTAAGCAGACAACGGTCATAGCCAATATTTGAGACTGAAAAATATCTTTAATGATCTGGAAAACTGCCAGACTAAATCAAATGAGCTAGACACCACTTTTGCAGAAGAGGGTTATATTATCTATTTTCTTAAAGAAGGGAGATAAAATTCATGTAATAGGGAAAGAACAAAATTATTACCAGAGATAATTAAATCAAATACTAAAATCTTCTTTGTCATGGCTCAATTTTTGGAATCATTTATACTATTAAAATGTACAGCATTTGGTAGAGTCCATAAAAAAGGCAGTCTTCAGCATTGCATTTTTTTTCCTCTATAGGCCACAGAATTTTCCACAGGCGCAGTGGAACACTTGGTCTTGTGCAGGAACGGTAAATAGAGTGCTCATCAATGCAGTTCTTACCTGAACAATGTGTCACTGTAATGGCCCTTCTGCAATCTGGAAAACACTGAAATGTTAGGAGAGGGCCCAGGGACAGCAAGTAAAGATTTCCATTGTTCCTATAAGAATGCAGAGAGTATCATTACACATAATCTGCTTGTTGTCTTTTAGTAATCTATAAACTAGTATATAAATTTACAGGTATGAGTAAGGTGACATTAGTCCTTATGACATCTGCCTGTGGACACAGAATTGCTGTGTGACCTGGTAATGTCACTTTGTCTCATGCATAACATTTGAAGAGCAAGGTCTTCCATTATCTTCCTGTTTTGTGTGTATTGATTATCTTCCTACAAGTGCAGGCAAAAGACTGCTAAAAGTACAGAAGGGGAAATCATTACCTTTGATTTTTAGATTGTTTGTTAGACGGAGTAATAATGTGGGGGGCCAGATTTTTGCCATCATGCTCAGTTGTTAGTCTTTCATGAAGCCCTCAGTGTCAGTAAGAATCGTTTCATTGATGCAGCTGAAGCCTGAATCAGTGGGAGTGAGCGCGTGGCTCGCACCATTTTTACGCAAGGGTCTAATTTATTTCCCAGGTTCTTTGTGTAAAAAGAAGCGACCAACCCATCCCTCAACCATGGAGGTCTGCAACGGACCCAGGTACACAGCCTACACAGAGTAAATGCTTCCTTTTTGCCAGGGCAAGTGATTCTGTGTTCATACTTGGTATAAAAAAAAAATGAAGCAGGGAAGGTAACGAGAGCAGAGACCAACGGGAAGGCTGCCCAAGGATTTAAACAGTTTCTGACATGGGGAGAATACAAAGTATCAAAGCTTACTAGTTTAATGAACCCACATAAATAATTTCAACAATAATTATTTCCCAGATTTTGAGCCAGGATTTCAAATGACAGTCCCCAATCTAACACCTGCAGTTACAATCACTTGTATATGCAGGTACCTGATTGCATCTGTAAATCAAATAGTTAGATGTTCAATAACTTCAGCTGTGCCTGAAAAATTACAGATGCGAAAATGTAGTCATTGCTGAGGGCATGCTGGATGTTTGGCCCTGCATTTCTCTTAGATGCCCTCTAATGAGGAAAAAAATTCTCAATGCTATAAAAACTTATAAATTCTGTCTTTTCAGAGACAAAGTAGCATTAACTCAAAAAAGAGGTTCAGCATGACAAAAAGAACACGTGTAACCTCTTTTAATATATTTCCGCAGATCTTCATTGTATCTAGTAGTTGAGTTTCAGAGTGAAAGGAAAGAGAGCATGCAGAAACCCTAAGCAGAAGATATTATAACCTTTAGAATTCTGTATTACTTTCTATAATGATATTTTTTTCTACATGCTTTCAGCTGTTTTTCCAACCTAGTAAAACTTTAATTTTCACTATCAAAGTTCAGCCTTTGCTGAACAAGTACTATTAACTTATATACTGTGTTCTGGAGAATGTACTGAAATTTGAGTTTAGACTTTTTTGGGTTGGAGGGGATATAAAGATCAGACAATTGAAGATCAGATAATTCTAAAACTGAAAAAAAATGTTCTTAAGATACCTTTTAATATCTTACCTAATTTTTTTCTTTTTTTTTTTTCTTTTTGCCAGAAAAAGAAATGCTATTTTTCCATTCCTTTATTCTAAAATAAAGGGACTGGGATTACGATTCCTTCCCAAAGCAGGCATTTCCCTTTTATTTCACCTTGTGCTCAAATAAATTTCAAAACATAAGATGATCTTCATTAAGAAAAAGCTATGACTATCAAAGTTGAAAATAAGGTTTGAGGTAAAAGTATTTAATGGTAAAATTTTCACTTTGGAATGAAATTATCAGCAATTAAATTCATGAGTGTTTTCATGGTAAAATGATAGCTTGAGTTACACATGCTTAATTTGAGCAATTCTCAAGATGCTCTTCAGGAATAAAAAATTTACAATGGCATGAACTTTGTATAGGGGATTCGGAGAAAAGCTGGTAGGATACACATTTTATGCTGTGTAATGTATAGTTTCGCCAGTCATTTCTGACTGGTATGTAAGGACAGTCTCTGACGACTACGTAAGGATACCTTCTTATGGAGTACTAGAATAGAATAATTTATGTAATTGATATTCCTTCACTTAAGCAAACCACTACAGAGTTACTGACGTGCATGCCTTCTTTAAATGTCACAACAAATCATTTTTATCCATACGTTGGAAAGATCTTGCTGTCAATATACTCCAGGCTTTGCACTCTGATAGAGATCTGTAATTATAGGAACCTTTCAGCTTTTTAATGGTGATGCATTCTTTGTTTATTTTTCATACCTTTGGTCTGCAACAGCTGCTATCAAACTGTCACCTGCAGATCATTAGGAAACATATGGAAAAATGTGATTAATTTTGTCAGGAGCAATTGTGGCTGGTGATATTTTGGCGAAAAGGGAAAACATAAGCATTAGCAGCAACTCCTCCAACATGCTGGAAAGCAACAGCAGTAATTTCACAGTCCTATGGGGGGTTCTGTGTTACTGAATTCTGTAATGTCTCATCCCCCATCTTCTCCTTCCAAGATCACTGTACATCTGTAAAGTGTTTACATGGGAGAATATTGCCAATCCATATGCTGTGGGACTGTATAATTCAATTAAATTACTGAAAATTTGAATTATAAATTAAAATACTGTCTGTCAATTACATATTCTTAGCTGTAGCATGGTCCTTGTTTCATGAGGTGTATTTTAACATAAGACAAAATAAAAGGAGACATTTCTTTAAAGTATGTGCCTTGTATTTAAATATTTGTGAAAACAACAATTTAGTGAAGAGTAGCAGATGCAATGGCAAGTTATCTTAGCCAAGGCAGTTTGGAAGAGGGATCAACACAAAGGAGTTTCACAGATATGCTTTCTGGTCATTTTGGTAGAAGTTCACCTTGGAAGTGTGAACGAAGCACATGCAATGCAATACTGTGTTAATGAACCTACAGACAACTTGAAACGCTAACTCTGCAAGCCATAATCACATCCATCCATTCACTGGGCTGTTAAGCTTGAGACATTAAGATGAACATCTGAATGTCATAATTATCACCAGTGATTGTTTTACCAGGAAAATCCAGCTAGCTGAGATGTTCTATGAGTTTCTGTGCTTTCTGTGCGTTAAAATGTCAAAAGTAATCTCTTCAATCTGATAACTTCTACAATACTGTAAATTACTTGGCCTTGCCAAAATGAATTAAACATCTATGAAGCTAGTGATATGAGAGAAAGAACCACTGGATCCACTTAGCTGATATGTATACTGCAGATCCTAAAATTTCACCCTGTTACTTTTCTGTTCATTGCAGCCAGTCTGTGCTGGACTAAAGTATGTTGCTCATTAAAGGGAAAAAACAATGCAACAACATCAACAAAAAAGGACTCTGACAGACCAGACAGGTAGTACTGGAGTGAAATTGGAGGGCCAAAGGTGGTTCCATCTCATCTAGGCACCCATTTTCTGCAGTATTGTCTGCGAGGGACAGAGCACTGCCTAAAATACTGCAGTGCTCAAATGGTCATGTTAAGAAAGGCTGAGATCACAGGCAAAAAGGCCACTGGGAAAAACAAACTCTTTGGTAGACTTCTTGTAACCTTCCCACATATCAGATGCAATGTTGCTGAAAGCAGTTTGTTTTTCTTTCAAAGGTGACCTGTCAGTGGCACACACGGAACAGCAGGATTTTCAAAGGAGTCTGATATCTGTGGGACGAGGTATTGATCCTTGAGGGTAACAACTTTTAGAACCATCCCCAGCCAGTTCTGATTCTCTGGATCTACCAGACAATTCTTAACACACTCAAAGATACCTTATTACTACTGCACCTTGCATCATACTAATAACACATATTATGAATGTTGACCACCTTATTGTAATGTTCATCATACACCCAGTCTTCCACACATCTGCAACCACACAAACTTGCTTTAAGCACCTGTATTCATTGCTGCAGGTGTTTTACTGTGTATTAGGAACAGGATATGAGGCCAGAGTGATATCATACAATGTTGTGATATTTTTGTCTCATTCACTTCATATAAATGTTATGATAATTTTATATATATATATTATATATGTGCGTGTGTGCATGTGTGTGTGTGTGTGTGTGCATGTGCAACAAATCCTTTCTTTGTTTTCTAAGCAGAGCATTAAAGTTGTCAAAATATATCCATACGCATTGCTGTGTCATGCAATTATTTAGTATCCAAAGCACTTCAGTCAAGAAGTTTAGAGTTCCAGGTAACTGTAAGAAAATTTTAATGCTATTGCCCCTTTCTTTTTTCTCGTGCAAGACTATTTTTAAATTTGTTGATTGTAGTGCTTGAATCCTTATGGCAATTGCAGTGTTTCTCAATTATGGGTAACAACATAATGCAGCAATTTTGATTTAACTGTACTTCAGTAATGATGATGTCTACTGGTAAAAGCTACATTCCGAAAACCCATAAAGTTAATAGAAATTTTTGTGTGTACGTGGAAGTTTCTCACAGTTTCTTTTCCACCTTTTCAGTGGAATTTCTGAGTAGTTAATACCTACCTGTCTCTAAAAACACTCTAGAAATTGTATTTGACATTATGAGCCATTTTCAAGGGTATGTGGGACTTCTGATCCTGATGCAATGGTTGGACTAACTAACTAAGGTGTTGGTATTGTCTTTAAAAAAACCTATGTCAGTGGAGAATATTAATTTTGAAATTTATCTGACTTCCTATCTTTACTTGTCTTACAGTTATATATTTTTTTCTATCTGCTTAAAAAGATCAGGTTTTTTGCCTTTTCCCAGTATGAAGTGCAATCCTAATCTTTCAAAGCTAACAGGGTGGTGTAAGCACTTCATGTTAAATGGTCTGTCTGTTTATATGGGTGCTTTGCAAATAGTACAGGACTCTCTTGGTTTTTTTGTTTGGTTTTTTTTTTTTCTTTTTTTCTGACAGAGTGGAATGCCCTGGACTGACCCAAATACTACGGAGCAAAACTGGCCCCTGTCAGGAGCCCGAGTCAGGACCCACCAGCTCAGGGCCCTCTCCTGCCTAAGGGGTCTGAATCTGCGTCTTGGTACCACGCCTGTTTACCAAGCCTCTAGCTGTTGCAGTGCAGGTTTCTCTAATTCCTTGCTTTGGAAGCTCTTCCCAGCAGGATGCAGTAACAGTTCATGAGGCCAGGGAGGGGCTGAGCAGGTCCCAAGCTTGGGAGTTAAGGCACAGAGCCAGGATGCACAGTGCCAGCTCCCAGACTTTGCTCCTACAGTGGGATAGTTATTTGATTGGTTATTTACCCGGTGCAGAGCAGGTTCAGTAGGAAAAAGTGTCCCTTGTGAACTGAGTCAGACTTCTGGTGTGATCTAAATAAAGTATGTTTTTAATTTGTTTTTAAACACTCCTATGAGTGAGACTAGTGTGTATTTTGTGAAGAAGACATGAGTATTATGTGTTTAGGTCTTGATCTGATAATGTTAGGTTTAAATATCTGTTATCTTTGAAAGATGAGATAAAAGACATCTGGAAGATACTAAAAAATCTTGCCAAGGAAATACCATTTCACACTATTGAAATTGCTGGACATTCACCTTGATTGCAGACTTCTCTGAAAATCGTTTTTTGATTCCAAAATCCACACAGTTCTTTTTAAATCCTAATCCACGTTTCCTTACAAAAGTGATAGTAGACTTCCTATTTATGTATTATGTGTGTCATATTTCCTAAGATGTTGTGCATCCCTATCTCGGAAAGGGTTCAGCAGTTATAGAAAAACCAGAGTAAGTTATTTGAAAGTTACAGAAAGACTATGTCCTACTTCTTTGTAAACTCAGATCAATAATAAGAGTTGGTGCAGAAGCAACAGATAAAGTGTTTGGAATGAAGAAAGCTTAGAGCAAAAGCCTGTATGTGACATCAGTAAAGGTGAGATTTTAGGCCTTCCCTGTACAGAGCTGAATGAATTGGATTGCGCCCAGGGGAAAACTCCATAATAGCAACCTGTCTTCAGATAGCTCTCATGCTGCCAGGCTGTAATAGCTTCAGTTCCTTCATGTACCAGTACACAAAATCTGTTCTAGACTTGATTTGGGTGATTGCCTGAACCAAAACCATCTCTTAGTCTCCTCCACCAAATAACATCCTTTTGTTAGTTACGTGAGAAGAAGGGCCGTTTATGCCACCTTTTATTAATACCCCTATTCAGTGCCTCAATCAAAAGTTCAATGCCCTGAGGTTACGTTATATTCAGTGGAGTTATTCCTGAATAGATCACAGTTACTGGTGTCCAGAACAAGAGAGATATGGAGCTGCAGGAGAGTCCACCAAGGGGCCACTAAGATGTGGAACAGACTGGGACACCTCGCCTATGAGGAAAGGTTAAGAGAGTTGGGACTCCTCAGTCTGGAGATGAGAAGGCTCAGAGGGTAACTCATCAGTGTATACAAATATCTGAAGGAGGGTGTAAAGAAGACAGAGCCAGGCTGTTTCAAGTGGTGTCCAGTAACAAGAGGCAATGGCGCACACAGGAGGTTCCCTCTGAACATCCGGAAACACTTTTTCACTGCGAGTCACCAAAAAAGTGGCAGAGGCTGCCCACAGAGGCAGTGGAGATACCTCCTTGGAGATATTCAAAAGTTGTGTGGATGTGGTCTTGGGCAGCCTGCTCTAAATGACCCTGCTTGAGCAGGGGTTTGGATCGTATGACCTCCAGAGGCCCCTTCCGACCTCAGCCACTGTGTGAACCTGTGACCTTGTGATTCTGTGGAAAAGTGAAAATAAACATTCATATATTATTAACACATATGTCAAGAATCTCTGTCAAGGATCAGTTCAACTATTTTCTTGAATTCTGACAAGCATTTGGCCTTGCTAATAGAAGAGCTAAACTGTTACAAGGGTCAGCATTGGGCATAAGCAAAACGGGAAGATTTCCTGCTATTTAGGGTTAAAATTCTCCCTAGATTTAGAATAATTTAACAGCATGCCAATATATTTATTAAAAATCTTTTTATAAGCACTTACAGATGAATTTTCCCTCTGACAAGAGGGGTCCACTGGGAATTAGAAATTAAATATGGTATGGGCACCTAAGAAGAAGCTACACTTAAATTATTTGTTTGATTTATTTCTCTGTAACATTACAACAACCTAATCAAGGAAAAAAATTCTTATATCTCAGAATCCCACTGGAATGATAGCCCCTTTTGGTATTTATCATTGCTTAGTGCAACACCAGTGCACTACACGGAATTTACTGCAATTTAATTTATTAACTTAATTTTTGGGAATAATTACAAATATGCACATCTCTTCCTTATAGTTCTGATATACTAATGTTTTTTAAGAAGTCTTACTAAGGAATATCTAGTGATGAACACAGAAAGTTGTAAGAAAACAAACTGTGTCTGTCTTCAGAGAGTTTTCAGACAAAAATGTTTCACAGTGATCTCATTAAAAAAAAGCTGAGCAACAAAAGAACATTTTGAAAAGGTTTAGCAGCACTGAACTTTTGCTAAGTTCTGGTATTATTGAGCCAAATCGTATTGTCCAGTTACCAACAGAGAGAAAGGTCAATATACAATGGGTTATAGACATAAGCATCACACTCCTTCAATGTGATTAACAAATATTTTAACTTCTCTTTATGATTTTTTCATGTGGAACAAGATCTTTACATCCACTGAGGCCTGACTGTTGGCCTAGAAAATTTTGTGACTTGTAATTCATAAGGCTAAACATTTGATTTACAGGTGGAAAGTAAAAAATCTGTTGCGGACTGAACTGCTTGCCCTTTCTCAGTCTGTGCTGTTCAGAGCATCTTGGACTGCTGCCATTGTCTGTGACAGAGAAAAACATGTCTGTGTTACTGATGTGAAGGATAAAATATTTAGAAAAATTGAATAACCAAGGTATTTTAAGATCATATCTCACAGGTAGCCTCCTGCTGAGACAACATGTCCTGGAAATAGAACAGTGGCATTGGCACAGTGCTTTGTTTTCATGAGATGAAAGATGAATAAAAGAATGTGACTGCTCATTCATCCCCAAAATGTATCTTGAGAGAAAGTGAGATCCAGTGGGTCAGTGTCAGAAACTAGAAATTTCAAGCTCAGAACTTAACAAAAGTGTTTCAAACTAAGAAAACTCCCATTCCAAAATAGTGACATGCTCATCATTCTTTTGAGGTCTTTCCAGAGTAATATTTAAATGGCCTACAATTTTCATGTTTCCTACTTTTACTTTGTCGTAAAAGAGATTAATTAAAAACATAGATGATTTTAAAATGCATTTTCTTTTCCCCCCCCCCCCAATTTTATTTTTATGGGAGATTAACAACAAAACTATTAACATAGAACAATTAAAATAGGTACAAAAAGAACTAATTTTTGTGAATTAATACAGTAATATGTCTGTCCTTCATGTCTAATATTGGGCTCTGATATTGACATAACATTAATCCAGTGGTGGTTCAGATTTTTGATTAAAATGCTATCACCACTGCTGTCACACAGCAAACTTCCATTGATTTTAGTGGGACCAGGGTTCCCCTGTTGCAAATCTTTCAAAGAAATTGACAGCTAATTTCAGACAAACTATAGAAATGCTAATAATTTTTTCCTACAGTAAAAAGACAAAGAATTAAAAAGCGGTATTTTAAAATACTGGTTATGACAAAGCAATTGTGTCATAAGGTTTGTTTGGGTTTCTCTTTGAGATTTTTAACTACACAAACTGTTTTCAGTCTGTGCAAACAGAGGACAAATGTTGCTCCTGCCATACATGAAATTTTCTAGTTAAGTGGAAGACTTAAAAAGTACAGGCAGAACAACTAATTAGAAGTTTTTGGGAAGTAAAGTTGTAAAAAGAATTCTAGCACTGAGGTATTTTCACATACATGACAAATATAATCCAGCTGATATAACTAACTAGTGAGTACTTTTTGCCTGTGAGAGTCTCGAAGGCTGCTTAAAGAGTTTCAGCTCCTTGTAAAATATGTATATGAATCATATGACCAGAAAGCTTTTCATGCAAAATAGACATTTCTTACTTACAACTAATATTTGCAGGAGTACAGTACTTAAGTTTAGAGTTGAGCTATATTTCAAGAGGTTAAGAAAGGCCTTCTATTTGTAAGTTTCTTTTAGAGGACCAATAAAGTATTCTTTTTTGCACATACCTACAGAAGAAATGTGCTGCTGATAAACAGAGTTGGCTACAGGCAGAGTTAACAGTACATTCTCTCCAATTCACAGATCAATGTTTCTGACCTAGAGGCTGCTCAAGACATAAAAGTGAGGTTAGATACAAAGGCTGCCCCTGTAGAGCTTTTCTCACACACGCACACAAAGGTAGAAATAGCTTTATTGGACAAGGCTGCTGTCTGGTGTTCTGGAGGAGAAGGAAAAGCACTAACTCCATGCACTGGAGTGTAAAACTACATCATGCTGGATATTCAGCCTGTTCATCCAGAGGGAGTGTGGACCTTATTCAGAGTAGCAACTCCTGTGCTGTTTGATTGCATTCTACAGAGTTAAATGTCCAAGCCACTTTTTCTCTCCTTTACCAAGGAAGAGATCTCTCTAACTCTGCATGTGTGTGTGTACTATCTTTGAAAAACTTGAACATCACTACCAGCAGACACCCAGAAGCCACCACTTCAGCCAGCTTCCAAGTCAAGAGGCAGAAATTCTGGCATCTGTTCATGATGTATTGCTTTACTTGAACCCTTGGTCACAGGTGAAACATGTTGATGGGTACCTGATCACAACAAAAGACATTTTCCATCTGCATGATTCCATATTTCCCAAAATGTCCATTCTCTTTTGATTTTGGATTGTACAGGGCTGTCTGAGCTATTGTACAGTACAGTCTTTGTATTTTAACTGCTGGAATACTTTCTCAGAGCTGTGTGGAGCTCCTTTTGGAAAAGAGCCTGCTGCCTTGTTCAGCCTCATCTCACCTCACCCTGAGTTCCCATTAATGCTGCTGTTGCCACTCATGTCCAATGGCATCCCCTCTTGCAATCAGTGGCTTCCCAAAAACATGGGATAGTGACTTAAATCAGCCATCTTCGTACCAGCTCTGACCCTCACCGGCACAAGGTAGCGGCAAAGAACCAGATATTTGGGCAACCTGTGGGGAGCAGAGACATCACTTTTATCTTTTCCACCCCAAACTTCTGCGTTTTGGAGGATGAGTCTGCTGATCCAGGAATACTCTGAGATTTCCAGATGTGACTGGATATCATTACTACAATTTTGGCATTTTCAATCCCTTCACCTTGTTCCTCTACATGGTATTTAGGATTAAAGTTTTGGAAAGGGTCAAAGTTAATAAAAATATGCAAAAATATTGGTTTTTTTTTTTTTCTTTTTTCCCTGCTTCATTTAGTTGTTTGTTCTCTGTTTATTATTACTTGGGAAAGTCCTTCACAACACATAGCTTAGGCCCATGATGCCCGCACAAAATAAGGCACACAATTAACACCCTGACCAGTTACCAGCATCCAGTTACATGCTTGCAACAATTGACTATAATTGAACTTTAATGTATTTACTTTGGACTGAAGTTTGCCTTTAATTCTCCTGTACAATTGGCAAGGTGAATGGCAGGAGTCTGCCACAGAGAGAAGTTGTTATATGACTTATGGCAATTACCATGCTTAGCTGCCAACTCATCTTCATAAATTAATCACGTTAAAGGAAAATTACATGGGAAACGTTATGGGGTACCAGATAACATCGTGATGCTGCTTGCCACAGAGACAGTTATTTTTTAAATTACTTAATTAGGCATTTGTGGAAAGTCTGGGTCTTCTAAAAAGAGTTAAGTAATTAATTTTTTTCATTGACCATTTTTTTAACTGACTCAATCCTAGGATTCAATGCCTTCAGTGGAATACAGAAGTGAGACATAGGTGTGAAATAAGAAGGCAAGACCAGCTGATAGGACTAAATTGCTAAAGACAGAGAAACCAGAGTTGGTTGGAGGTAGAACACATCACCCACTGGGTGTTTTCTCTCAGGCAGCAGCTGACAAGGCAGGCAGAAGATGCAAAACCAAATTAAGTGGAGTTTAAAAAAAGAACTTAAGTTGGTGGGAGCTGAAGTAGCAGCTCTGTAGCCCAGGCAAGTGAGATGGACAGACATCCTGGGTATGCTTGCAGAAAGTGGGGAGTAAAGCCAGTGGGCCTGGCCTATGCGGATGCTGTGGTTTTCCCTTTTACACCAGAATTATACAGTGTCTTATGTCACCAGGCAAATATGAACAGGCCTGCTCTGAAAATGTCTGGTCTTCGTCACTGAAAACACACAACCCTGTCAGTAGTCTGAACTCTAAATTTGGTAAGCCTCCAGGAGAATGCTTATGACTTCCTGGAACCATTTGAAAGAAACACGGTGAGAAATCAAGGTGTGGAAGCAAGTGATAATCTTGGAGCTCTGGACTGTACTGTTGTAAAAATGTAGTTGTGAGTAGTGCTGCCAGCAGCCTGGTGCTTCATCCTCCTCCCAGGGTGAGCACATAAACCTTGAAGGCATTGCGTGGCCCATGGATCTATGATGATGCTGTCACCTCGATTGGGAAAAATATTTGGTTTTACATTATATAGGATATCTAATTTTCCGAAGTTGTGCTGTGTGTAATAAGAGTTTAAATTATGTAAGATTTTAGAAACTGGCTGGTAAAGCTGTCTGGTGATAAAAACAGGACTGTCAATAATTTTTTAAGTGAAAAATATGTAGGACAATGCTGGCTACCTCCAAATTGCTTATTGCACAGCTGGAGGCTGATGTACGACAGGTGAAAAAAACAGACCTAATTTGGTTGCATGCTATATTCTGGCATTTTCCACATACCATTGTTTAAAAGTTGTAATTTCTTCCACACAAACACAAGATTGCATTTCTTGACCTTATAATGCAGAGAGCTGGGGCAGAAGACAGCAGAAACTTTCACAGCCAGCATATTGGAGTTTAAAGTTATGCGAAAGATAGCTCTGGGGGCTTCGGGGAATACAGCTGAGATCATGCAGAATTGCAAATTATACACTCTACACAAATAGCTTGGGGCCACATGATAATTAATAACTACTGTACTTAAGTAGTTGGGAACTCAGTTTCATTTATTATTAATTGTAGCTTTGTTTAGCAAATGTTTTCCACGGTAATTGCCTGTTTATCTTGTCTGTATGATGTGAGCAGATAGCTTGGATGAACAAACTGATTAGCAGGAGTCTTAATTATGTTGAAACAGTTATTCCTATTCTAACAGGTAATAGGAAAAAACCCTGTAAAACCGATAAGAAAAGATAAGTTGCACATTTCCAACACTAGTATGCATCACTGGGATGTCTGCTAGAGCAGTAAGGTTGGGTTTTGTGAACAAGTAAGGGTAAAGAGTAAGTTTTAGAAAAAGCAATCCAACAACCCATGAACTACCCAGTGATCAGTGGGGAGTAACTGTGATTATACAGGAGAGGCAATACGGGATTTTTGTAATGCAGTTCTAACAGTTACTCATGATCACATCTATAAATCCAGAAGGAATTCTCTGAAAGAGAGCAAACAAAAGAAAGCACATTGGTAAGCAACTATTTTCTGGTTTGCCATCTCTGCAAATGACTACATCTGTACACACAGATAAACTAATTTCCTTCCACAGTGGCAATAACAAAAACTGGCTGTATGAGCAAACAGAAGGAATACATTAAAAGTGGTTTACAGCTAATCTGGAAAAGTAAGAATTTTTATAATTGGTTATCAAACATTCACTGCTTGGAGCAGGCTTAAAACACTGATAAAGGGTTGCGAGAGGGTTTGGGTAATGAGAAGTCAGCTCTGGATCAAGTCTGCTTTTTCCTACCCAAAACCACCCAAAAATTTATTTTCTCACTGTCCAGTGTTTACTGCCTTGGGGATTTGTTTTTTCTCTGGGTGGGGTTGTTTCAGAAAAAACTGACATTTGCAGGAAAAAATAATAACCCCAAATTTACTGTGTACCTAGTCAACTAATAACCTATAACTAGATCAAAACAGAAATAAAAAGAACAGATTTTCCAGAACTGTAGCACCTTATATGTGCAAAGGCAGAAATGTTGCTAAATGAGAAAAATTCTAAGAATCTCCTGGGATTCATATGATATAGTGGTGACTGAGGTGATAAATTTAGCTTGAGCAAAACCAGCAAACAGACATCAATCTGATCCATTAATCACAAAAAGAAGTGAACTTTCTATTTTTATTGTCCAAACTCTTGTCCAGTCACTTTCTTTAACATGCCCTAGGGGATTTTTTCTTTCTCTAAGGGGTTTTTTTCTTTCTTTCTCTATGTAGGTTCTTCTTTTTCAATGTTAATAATGGCTTTGTACCTGCTTTTGAGCACTTTTGTCACCTCCAGCTATTTCCTTTGATCCTGATTCTACAAAGAGCTTAGACAGCATATACCCAAATTTAAGCATGTGATGAATCTGTTTGTCTCGGGGACAGTGCTGTGATGGGTTAGTGTAAATTTAAGCTGCCTGAATAAGTGCTTTAATTGAATCAGTACTCTGAGAATTCAGTCCACAAATGGGCACCTCATTGTTGCTTTCAGCACCATATTTAGGCACCATGGAGAATCTCAAAGCCCTTTCCTATCAGCTTATCTGAATCTGTAAGAAGTGATTTTCCTGGTGCTGTGCCAAGGTCCTGATATCACCATTGCTCACTCATATTTAAAGCTTTGTGAGAGGCTTAAACTTCATGTCCCTTTAGCATCAGGACTGAGGAGGCCCTCTGACAGAGCGGCTGTGTGGCTCAGGGAATAACAATGAAATGGCAGTGCTGCTGCCTTGCGCTGATGCCTCTCATGGTGATTTGTGTTATGGTTCTGGTTTGGAGCAGAGACCCAAAACAGGTCCCACAAAAAGCAAGAGAGATTACTGCCTCGAGGGTAATAGCCCAGACACCTTGGCAGAAAGGGGACGGTGACTATTTCCCTTCAAAGGGATTATGCTGTTCTGCAGAAAGGAACAGGAAAAGGGGAAAGAAAAGTTTAAGTCTCCTGCCAAGGTGGTAGGGCACTGGTGGTGAAGAAAAGAGGACTGAGTTATACATGTCCACAGAAGAATTTCAACCACAGAGGAATTCCAACTGGGAGAAATCAGGCAAGACACATCTTGGAGAACAGATAGCTGGATGGTTGGGATGTTGCCTGGTGGGGCAGGAGGCCAAGATCCAGGCCCCATTATGAACCTGATGGGTTTTGATGGCTTCCCGGTCAGATAGCTAGATGGAGCATGGCACCACTGCTCTCCAAAAGCTTCCTGGGGAGTCGGGTAGAAATCTTAGGGCTACACATCCCATTGGGGCAGGGGATGTTCACTTTATAGCACCAGGATTCCTCTGAGAAGTTTGTACAAGTCAGAAGATGTTGTTACCCTCTTTTCTGACAGATGTTGCTGACTTTGAACTGGGTCAACTTTTACATCCATGAAATTAGGATGGAGTCATAATTTTTCCTTGAATCTTCTTCTGAGAAGTATTTTGCATTTTTAATCTGTAACAAAATCCAATCCCAAACCAAAATTAAAACCACTCCTATTGACTGGATTTGGATTTGGATTTGGATGTTTATCTCAGAGCCTGGGGTCCAAGAAGATTTGTAACGAAGATTTCTGATTTGGTTGATGGCAGAATTAAGATATGTGGGTCTGCCGTTACAGAGCCATCTCAAGAATGATTCTGAGGGGACAAACAGCACAAAATAAGATTGAGCCTTTACTGTTGGCTGCCTGAGGCTCCGTGCAGTTTGGGCACTGTGACTGTGCACAGGCATCTGAGCACTGCAGAGCTGCACACTGCCTATTCAAACTGAAACAGCACTAGCTAGGACATGTTGAAAGACTTCAAAATTTGCCTTTGCCTCCTCTCTCTAATCTTAAAATCTCTTTTGTTGAGCTTTCTACAGAGTAGCCATTAGAGCACTGTAATTGGTGTGAAGTGCATCATTATGACTTGATCATCTCTCCTTTGCAGAACTGGCAGGAACACCTTGTCTATTTCAGTAGTTTTCACATATGTCTGAATTCAGGGCCTGGATGGCTGTAATTGTGAAAGAGCCTGAAGTCACAAAGTCATCTTGACTGTCTCTGAGACTGCAAAGACGTAACTTGATTTTCAATCACAGTTCAATAGTGGCAGAAAAAAGAAGGAAGCAGCAGGTGTGGAGGTGATGTATGTACCTCAGGGCATTGTCGGTGTAATTCGTCATTGGTTAGCATCAAGTCCATGTGCACTCTCCCTGAATATCCATTGTGGGTTTGCATTTAGCAGCTCCACTCATAATTTGGTTCGTGTGGACTTTGCAATATTTTTATTTTCTAAGATGATTAGGCTTTTAGTCACACTTTCATATTCAACTCTTGTCTGCCTGTCACTGGGAGCTTCTATTCATTTTAGTGGAATCTAGAATGAGCATGTTTCTGTGTAGTGGGGACCAGCCTCGTGTAAAATATTTTGTAGTGTATCCCAGCTGTTTGAGGTGTCAGCCATTTCCTGTATCCCTATATTTTTTCCCCTGTCAATTTTAGAGAAGAAAAATGAATCATGACACTTCTCCACTACAAGTTCAGGCACTCTCTACCTTGTCTGAGCAGAGAATAATTGCAGATGTCGCATTTATAACTGGTGTCTCAAAAATCCTTGACACATAGTGAACTGATCTGACAGTTTTTAAATATATCTGGTGGAAGAGCTGCCATCACCTTCCAAAAACGAGCACGGAATAAGGTGCTGGAAGAAGGTGGGGGGCAGTTAATATGTTTTGGAAAACAGGAAATGGGAGATATCCTCTCCATGACCACTTCTCTCCACATGGCTCTTGTCACACAGGCTGTGCCAATTGAAGACGTTATAAGTAGCTGGGTTAGGCAGCTCAAAGCTTTACATACTGGTGAATTACACACTGGTGAATCTTCAGCTGTGCAGAGAGTGTGTAGGAGTTGTGACCCTGGTTGGCAAAAGCCGCTCGGTTTCTGTATCTTGGTCACATCACTGATTCCTAGCAGCAGGTGGCTAGCTTTGAGGCACTGACTGAAATGGTGACATTGATTTCTGGTACACCTTTTCTCTCCATAAACCCTTAAACACATGTAAAGGAAAGCCATTAGAAGCATGGAAATGAAAGTAAACTCTTCAGATAGACCCAAGCAGTTTTTTAATCACCCAACCAGCAAGAAAAGGCTAAGTTCTTACAGCTACTCAAATTTTACGGTAATTTCTGTTTTAGTATTTATATTATAGTATTATCCAGAATCTTACCTAGAGTTACAGCTCTGTTATGTTTACAATTTTGGAATCAAGTACAATGGAGCATATCTTGGTTTGGTGTATCTGCAGGGCCAGAAGTAAGTTAACGAAATGTATCCAAAAGCAAACTGGCCAGGAAGAGTAAGGCATTTAAGCAATCATCATTTACTGAGCAGTGACTGATACTCTCAGTGAAATATTGGCACTATTAAGACACAGTTTGACTGAAGATCCAGATTAGTGGGACAAGTAAAATCTATTCTAAATTACTACAGAAAATAACTCTGATAAACTTGAAAATTTTATAGGTTTTAAAATGTATAAATGGCAGGTCTTAATATTCTCACATTACACTATTTTTTTGCTTTTTTGTTCCTGATTTTTACTCATAGGAAAAGTGGAGTGATTTAACCATGCAGGGGCTGAATTTACTGACTTGTATTTTAAATGTGATTAAAAAAAAAAAAGAAGTTATGTATGAAAAAGTAAATGTTTCAAGCAACATTAAAAAGAGCTTTTTCCAGAAATTGTATTTACAATTTCCATGTTTATTACACCATAAAATTATACCACTTGTGAAATGATGCTTCATTCTTGAAATAAAGTTCCAGGGAGGCAGACTTTGAGTAAAATAGCTGATTGCAGTAATCAAATTCTGCCTGTCAGTATGTACCACAGTTGTTACTGTATTGTTAATGTGTTTGGAAAAAGCTCATATAACAGATTCTCTACTCTTGTAATTAGAAAATTGTGTTTTAATTACACAAAGAAAATTTGTGATTGTAAATCTGAATGATATGGCTGTTTTCATTTGTCTACAATAAAATTTAGATTCCATAATATGTGCCTTTATAGACTCAAAACCTCACCCACTTTTTTACACGGCTGATTTACTGGGTGCACTCTTTCTAGCAGCAATCGCTATGAAAATCATCATTGTCCTCTAATGAAATGCAAAAGCAAAAAGTGTTGTGATATCATGTAGCATTTCACAGAGCTTGGAAAACACAGACAAATATTCTAGGCATCCTTTTCATTGTTGTGGTTTACTGGTACAGCAAAGTTCAGGGCTTACAGCATTGAAATGTTTAGCACCTCCTTGATAATCCTAACGCCTAGAAAGCACAGCCAGATTTTTTCTTCAGTGCATTTTACTGAGCTGTTATTTATTGCTCTCAAGATGTTGATTCTCTATGACTTATGTTCCCTGAACCAGACTTGCAAATGCTCTTCTGTTATCCTGGATGCAGTGATTTTCATCTTGAAGTGGACACCTCTGTCAGGCATCTGTTTAAGTTTTGGCAGCAGGAGACAGGGTGACTGTCACTCTGTCTCTGCCCTGGGATGCTGTTGATGTATGGCACTGGAGCTTGGGAGACTCAATAGTGCAATGTCATTTTAAGAATATGAAAAAATAATTAAAAAAAACCCAACAGAACCCTCTCTTGGCTAAATTGTGTTTTCCTTTTCTCAAGCAACTGCACATGCAAAGACAAACCCTTCATTCTGTGGAGAGGCATAGCTAATTCATCTATTTGTATGAGTATGGAGAGAACAGAAAAGAACAGGTATCTTTCTTGAAATGAAGAGATTTGAAGGAAATAAAATTGTGAGTGTAGCTCCACATTTCAGGATTTAAAAATAAATTGTGTAATAAAACCAAATTAAGTAATTTCATGCTATCCTATAAAGTGTTTTCTCTATCTGACTTCAAGTGGGAAATCCATGCTGCTTTGGGGAGAGTTAAGATTTGCTAAAGTGGAAGAGATCGTTGAAGGAAATTAATGACTGTATGATCACTAGGTTATTTTATAACATCATGTATTCTGAACTGAAAAGAATTTTGAAATGCTTTCAATTATTCTGAGGCATAGGCCATGTAAGATGACCCTGGACAATTAGTAGGCTTAAGGTGTATTTGTTATTGGTCGATTGGAGATGGACACAGGACCAGCAGTACACTCATAGAAAACTCAAGTTCCATTGAAGCATTCAGGGCTGGCTTATGGTTGTGGTAAATCCCAAGATGTCAAATCTTGTATTCCCAATGGTGCTAAACATGTAGGAGTTAGGATGATTGTTAATTCCTTCTTGGCAATTTTGCTGCTTAAGTAGCATAGGTATATTTTGTAGCCTGCATTTCTTGCTTTTATCACCTCATTCAACAAAACATTCAAGTACTTGAATATTTTTAGAAGCTGCTGGAATATTATAACCAAATCCATCAAATGTGATTAAAGATACACAAGCACGTGCTTAAGTAACTTGCTGAATACGTGATGAGAAGGTGGATAAATCAACTTCTGTAAAAATTAGTGTTGATGGAATATTCACGAGGCAAAGAATATAAGAAAATTTGTGTTCATTCCTGAAATTTATCCTCAGTACCAAACTGACAAAACATATGGAGTGATTAGGATAGCTACACATATTTAAGTTCTTTGTTATGGGTTTTATTTTTTCCCAAACTTTCATTCTTGTCATAACTTCAAAGATATCTATCTTATGTTCAGAGATATCTTACATTCTTCTCCTTATTCCTCTAGGTTATTTGAAAAAAAAAAAAAAAAAGGAACCAAAAAACCTATCCAAACTCAAATAGACAAAAAACTCACCACCAAATCAGTGGTAAATAACTGAAACATTAAATCTACTGGGCCCATTGCTAATGTTCTAATAAAATATCTCAAAAAAAACCCCACAAATGTTCAAAGATGCTTTCAGTGTTTTATGGCACAATAAATGCCTTATATGATCTCATTAATGCCATTAGATTTTATCTCCAGGAGAAGAAGGAAAAGAAAGGATGCAAATTCTGACCATGGACTGTCTCACAGCAAATGCACAGGAAAAGGGGATGCTGAGTGAGCAGCAGCAGCAGGTTTATTCCTAATACAATGATTTCAGGCTTTGCCTGCAGTTATCATGGTTTGGAACTATTTCTTTTTTTTTCTTGTCATCTATTTATATCTTTCAAACTTACATAACTTCCTTGTCTTCAGAGTCAGTAAGAACCTCAATGAGGAGGTTACAAGCCTACAAGCCATGGTACTTTCTGTTCCTTACTATTCCACCCTTCAAGACCCTCCTCATGCAACCTCACAGGGTACCCAGCCGTTACTGATGCTTTTCCCAAGTAACCTCTTTTAGGAAGCAGCAGCAATCTTGTTTTAAATTCCAAGCTTTTAAAAAGCCCATAATACAACTTAACCAAGATCTGAAATGTGATAAAAAACCATTGGTTTAAAAAAGAAATAGAAAAGATGCAGGGATAACTGAGATGCAGGAGATGCCATTTCTAGTTGCTCCAGCACATCTTGTTGACTGAATGTGTAGTTCAGAGCTTCACCTGTCAGTCCCAGAAAGGGAATTTATGCATTGCAAATCAACACACAGAACTGTCGCCACCACAACAGCAAGTCATGCGCTTTACCCATGGCTGGTTTATATGTGTGAAGATTTTTGATAGTTAATACAAGACCTTTTCCTCTAGAAATTTCTAATGCCCTTTTAGAAAATAGGTATGGTATCTGAAATGCGCACCAAAAATCCCCAGTAAAATCCAAATTGTTTTGCTTATGTTTGAAGATTTATTTGTTACAAGTAATGCTGGTAAAAGCTAGGACAATGATAAACCTACAGTTCTCAAAATTTCTGGAAACTGCTTTTTTAGGGATTGATTTGTAATTTAATTTTCCATTTTGCATGTGGATATTTTAGGCTTTCAATTATGTGACCATGATAAATACTCCTGGCTCCAGATAGCCTGTACAGTTCTTGCCAAATCTTCTCTTCCAGCCAGCTCCCTGGTCTGCTTGAAATACTTTGCAATGTACAATGAAGCTACATAATCCTGATTTGCATCTCCCAAAGTACTGTTTATAGAGAGACATTTGTTTAGCCTATGAATATACTGCCACATTTTCACCTTGTTCCAGGACCAACTCCCGCCTTTTAAACTCTAATTTTTTAGGAGTTCCAGAGAGCTCTAGAGATCACCTAATTGCAGAATGTTTTGCTTGAAAACAACTATCAAGAAGCACTTTTCTGGAGACCTCCTGCTGCAGAGGACATACTGGTTATTAATAAGTTTCTATTGGCTTAGGACTGGGCGATTTACTATGACAAATATGAAAACTGTCACTTTTGTTATCAAAATGCATGTGTTGACACTGAAGTCTAAATGTTTTGGCTGTCCAACTAATGAAAGTGCCACCAGCCCTGTGTGGATGATCGGCACGAACAGAGGTACTGATGCATGATACTTGAGCCTTGTAGAACCAATAGAAATGACTGTAGACACACCAGGTTCCTTCTAGCAGCTCTTTATGTCAGTTCTTCAGAACTACTACTGGCCATAAAGCTGGTTTCCTTTGCTCAAACTGTGGAGGATGGTGGTCTCAGCATTTAAAACCCTGAGTTCAACTCTTTATCATGGACTGGGCGTGGTGTGTTATATCGTCTTTAGGGTGTTATCTGGTGGTACTGGTTAGGTACAACAAACCCCAGAAAATGGCACCAGGGTTAAACTCTGCTGAGCAAGAGCCATGAGTGTATAAGCTTTTCACTCAGTTCTTGCAATACGAAGTTTATGTCAACTGTTGCTTGAAGTATTCTGTTTTGTGTCTGATTAGTTGCCATGCTCCAAGTTTTATTTCCCTCAAGTTAATAGTTATACCCTCAATGATTTTTACAAGGTGTAAACTGTGGGAAGATTTAATTCAGCCTGGGCAGAGAACTTGACAGCTTCATTCCAAGACAAAAAATTAGGTGGAGAATTTGGGAACAACGAGTTCAGAGATAGATGAAAATTTCAGGAAAATATTTTTTACTAGGTTTTTGGCTACTAACCCCTAAACATTAAAGCTTCTTCCAGCACAGGAACACATCTATCACAGCTCTGATGTCCCTAAAAACAATGTACCACAGCCACCAGTTGTGCTCTGAAACGCTTCTCTCTTTGCTAAAATAATATGGGATATTCTGCCACTTAAACAGTTCCACAGAAGAGCAACAAATCCTTCATCCCTCTGTATCTACAGAGCTGGATTAAGGAAAGCCTGAGGAATTTGTAACAAAACAATATTATATCTAAAACCCAACAGACATGAGGCAAAATTACTACAGGAACCTCTTTTTTAACACTTTGTCTATAATGCATCAGCATTAAAATATTTGTCTTCTTTCCCCCCACATTTGGAAAGATAAACTCATGGGTCATTACTCTAATTAGTAGTTGAGCACCTGAATGTCACTGGTTTGTGAATTACCTGCCTCTGGCCATTTACTGTTGGAGTCAATGATCTTAATGGTCTTTTCCGACCTATAAGATTCTATGATTCAAAATGAGGATTTTTGTTTCAAGAAACAGTGTGAAATGAGAAGATGCTATTTCTCTAACAGCATCTGCCTTTCTGGTACATATCTCTTTCTGTATGGAAGTGGCAGGTACTGGAGGAAAAAAATCTTGTCTTTGGAAATAATAAGGACATAAAAAGTAAAAAGACTGAAAAGTATTTCCCAATTCACAAATGAATGAATCTTTTCACATAGCTTTCATCTTCTTGTGACAGATGGCCCAGTTACAGGAATCAATTAATAAATTTTTAAACTATTAATGAGCCTCTTGTTCAGGGAGTTTCAAGTACATGCTTGGTATTACATATGTTCTCATGGAAAGGAAGATGTTTTCTGGAAAGAAAACCAAGAAACAGACATTGGGCTTTGCCTACACAAGAAGTAGAAATATAAAGTACATATTACAATTTATTTCTAAATATCAAATATTCTAAAAGCAAAAAGAAAAAAAATTTCTTTCCTAAAGGTAAAATTTTATGTTTTTCAGCTTTCTTCTTCTTTCCTGTTAGAAAGTTGATTAAACACTCATATTTTCTTAGATTTTTAAAAGTAATAATTCTGAAATTATTTCTTTAAAGGAACCACATCAAAGCATTAAACTTATCAGAAATAAAACATTTATAGCAAAATAGCCCAAAACTTGTTTTCTGAATGATATTTTTAGGTATAGAGCTATGATCTATTAAAAAGACAATGAAGGGGTAAAAAAGGGAACAGTGGTGGAAGTAGAGGCAATGGGCAAATGTAGCCATAATGACTTTTGATCTCAACAAAATGTAAATGAGACACAAAGGACAAGCTCTATCAAAGGCGAAGGTGAAAGATTCCCCTTTGATTTATGTTTTAATTACTTGCACAATTTTAATAAAACATGACAATTAAATTAATCAGGTAAAAAATATGTCAATTTGTAAGGAGCTGATTTGTTGAGTAATTTTTGTGCTCACTAATGGAAACTATTAATAGTTGTAAACATGTAATTTAATCTGAAATTACAGAATGCTCTTATCATGAGCTAGAAACACAAATTTATTTCAGGTTTTATTTTTGGGGTTGTTTTTGCTGTTTGGGTTGTGGGCCATTAATAAATTACAGACTGGGAAGCCTAAAAAAAGAGAAAAAGAATGATTAAAGAAAACTCCAAGAGTACTACCCAAACATTTAAAAACTATCTAAAAGCTGCCAATAATTTCCTCTGTATTTTTTTTTCAGATCATAATTGCTCATAATTACTTTCCCAAGAGGAATACTTTGTTTTATGTGTTATCGTGCTTTTTTTTTCCTAGGATGTACAAAAGATGGCAAACCAGAAAGCATCAATCAGGAGCACGACATAGGAATTCTCATTTATGATTTGTTTCCCATTCTTCTGCAGATTTTCCATGAGATGGGAGGGCAGTTCAGATGCTGTCAGTCTTCTTCTGCTCCTGTGTCACAAGAAGTAGGACAAGTTGGGAGTAATAAAGTGCACCTAATTAATTACAAAATATTCTATCTCAGGCTAGAATGATGATTTGGTCACAGATCTCTAAATACTAAGTGGAGAGAAAAATAAAACATGACATAACATACAGTCTACAAAATAAAGGCATAACAGCCTTCGGTGCAGGGAACTTGCAGGCAGAACAACTGAGATTAGAACCGCTCGACTTCAGATAGAAATTAATGCCCTGTGATACCTCAACACTTCAGACATTTGCTTCCTCCAAGCTGGCTGATACCACACTCAGCGGGCAAAAACTCTTCAACCTTCCTCCTCCCCTTCTCATAATTTCTGGCTGTCACTATATGTAAAAGGCTTCTTTTTTTAAATTGTAGTTCAACTCCTGTAGAAGTAATTTCATAGAACATAAGACATCATTACTGTAGCAGTAAAGGAACTAATGGACAAGTTTTCTGGCTTATGAACTGCTAAGTACCTTTTTATTTTAAGCATACACAGGAGCAGAAGATGGAGTTTGTTTATACATGGAGGGAAATCATCAAAGTGTTGTTCTTCACATCGTGACCCATTAGGACACAGGAGGTTTACTACTCAATTTTCAGATTTTGCCTGCAAGTTACATTTTGAAGAGGTAGAGATCAGGAAACTGCACCAGATGTCCATCCTGCTGCCTTTTTTTCCCCATTTCCTCCCACTAATTAGAGTTGCTTGTAGCAATTAATCATCCTTGGAGGGAACTAGTGTTTCAGTCCTCTCTGTGCAGGTAGGTATCCTAGTTTCTGGAAATCCATCCACTCCTTTCTAAATTCAAATCATGGACGCAAGCCTAATTGTTAAAATTTTCAGGTAGATTATTGAGTAAGGACAGAGCACAGGTGCTGCAGAAATGTATTGGGTGGAGTATTAGAGAGCTGCCAGCCTAAATTATCTTTCACACAGTTTACCTAAGAAGGTTAGGAGAGCACAAAAAATGGGTCCCACAAGCCAGACCAGAAAACAAAGTCATTCACAGAGCCAAAATTTAAAGCATGTCAGACTTCTGAAAATCACAAGAGAATTGTGATGGAAGGTTGATATACTTTGGGAAGGATTGTTTATAACTTGGCATGAGTTTTCAGCAGGCTATTCTCATAACACACAGTACTGAAATCCCCCTGTTAAAACCCTTGTAGGATTAGTTTTGAGCCATCAGGGATTTATTACCATTCATGTTGTAAGGAGTTTAAACAAGAATAATGAAGAAAAGGAATCAGAGTACTGAGTCCTCCTCAGGTAAAATATCATTGTTTAAAAATAAGAAACCATCAAAAACAAGTCAAGACATTTTAACAAATTTATTAGAAATTTTTAGATTTATTATAATCTAAACATCATGGTGGCATTAAAACCTAAACCTTAGCATTAATTTTGATTATAAATTGGTTTAATAATTTCTCTTTCAAATCAAAATAGCACCAGACAAAATACATTAAAAAGAATGTTTCTATTTTGCAATATAGAAATAAAATTATTAATTACATCAAATAATACATTTCCAGTCAGTATTGCAGACTTTCTTTTGAATTTACATTCTGCATATTATTTGTTACTAAGTCCTGTAGCTATATTTTCCCTGGCATTAAGATTTAGCTAAATAGAATACAACCTACACCAAACAGTACAAGTTTTAGTGTATCAAGTCTGTGCTAATATTAAGATAAAAACTTTCATTGAAACACTTTAAAATATATTGTAATGTGATACTCAAATCCCTTTAGCAATTTTTGTTATGGACATCATTGTGACAGATTTTCTACCTGTCATCATGTAGTTCCATACAATCCCACTTTGCCTTGATGCAAAAATGGGTGAAGTAATCTCTCAAATCCTCTTTAGACTTTTATTTCTGTAAATTGCTTTTATGTCACTTGGGGGAAGAGACCATAAGAAGCTGTTCCAAAAATTGCTCTCTGTGATACCACTGCTTAACACTTATTGTAAAGATACCATGGAATTACTTTCTAAAGGTTGTAAATTATTTTCTGCTTCTTGTAAATCAAGAACTGTGAAAAGAAAGAAATGGACCAGGGATGGTTCCCTTTATGATATCACCAATGTGAAACTCTGGGCTCATTTTAGCTGAGCCAACTGTTATGCTTAGCTGTTGTGGAAGAAAATAAATATATTTGATGAAGTCTTTACTCTGGTAAAATCAAGTTTGTGGGTCTAGACAGCTAAGAGAATTGGGAAATAGACCTGGAAGGTTTCCCTGTTACCTTGTTAACTAAAATGGGTCCCATGGCAGCAAAAAATCATATCTTTGTTGCTCATTTGTCTCTGTGAAGTTAATTGGTGGTCCCAGTAAAAAGTCCATGGGAATATAATGGTATAAAAAAATAAAAATCATTGATCATCTTGTCAGATAGCTGTTCTCTGTATACATAAATTCGGGGGACAAATTTTATTTCATTCATCAGAAAACACATTTCACTTCTGATGCACAGTTGGAGGGTGGCTAAAGCAGTTGGGGCAGGGGTGTGAGAAGCAGCATCCCATCAGCAACGAGAATGGCTGTGCTGCCAAGGTGATGCTGCTAACGATGGAAATACATGCCAACAGCTGCTTGAACCTTGGTGGCACCTGCTGTGGAAGCTAGTGAGCTCCTCAGATGTTTGAGAAACCGCCAGGGTCACAGTGCTCAGAGCTGTGCTCTTGGTTACCCTGGGGTTTGAGGCATCTCTGGTGGTGCCAAAGAGGTCTGGCTGCTCTGAGCCAGGAGCTGCTTTGGGGTGGTGAGACCCCTGCTCCATCGCTGGCTCCTGGGCAGCACCGTGACCCTCAACAAGCACAGAAATCAGGGGGTGGCTGGAGGGGAGGAGACTCTGAGGGAGGCAGAAGGCACTGTGGTGGAAGGAATGGGAAGGCAAGTCTAGAGCTGTGCTTTCTGTTAGTCTCCCCTAGGATAACAAAGGAAAAACCGGAGGCATTTCAGAACTGCCACTTGTAGAGAGGCTGTGTGGTTTTGTGTCATTGTTGCACTGCCTGTGCTGCTGCGCCCACAGCAGCTGCCTCCAGTGAGCACTGGGAGCCTGAGCAGACTTTTAATAGGATCGTTTTCTTTTAGGAGTGGTGAAACAAGGATAAAGTGTCACAATGTGCTGTTTATTGAAGAACATGCACAGATACGAAAATAAGTTCTTGTTTGGGGATGCAAAAAAATGCATATGTATATTGACTATGTTGCTTTATTTTCCCCTGTCAGGGATGGAAATAAGCAACTTTACAACAATAACAGATGAAACACAGCGCCTGAGCACTGAGGTGATGTTCACTGAAATCAAAGTCATCAGCTTTTCAAGGCAGAAACAGCTATACCTGTCACAGAGAAGCACTAGTTCACAGCGAGCATTCCCATATAGCACACAGTGCAGATAATAAGAAAGGTAATGAAAAAAACCTACAACCCTTCTTGGCTTCCGCAAAGCTTTTTTAAAAATATGGAGAGGGGAAAGGTATGTTATAAGTGGACTTTTTGACTTTCCTTATTCATCTCTGTTCATGTTCTATCTCTTACATATTTCCAAATTAGAAAAGAATAAAACCCACATGAAGCAAGCAGTCTCCTTTGTTTTAGAGAGACAAACTGTCTCATTGTTTGTGTAGCATGGCAGCCTATTCTGTTAGTGATTTATATGATCAGTCATCCTTAGAACAGAAAATGTTGTGAATTGGTTATTTTGGATATCTCATTTGTTACCCATAGCTTTTGTCACAAAAGTACTGGTAAGAAAAAAACTGATGAAAAAATTACATTTTTGTTTATGAACAAGTTTTGCATGGAAAAGAAGCTCAGCTTCTTTATTCTTGGAATATAGTACTTGTCTTTAGCATTACTGTGTGCTAAATAATGCTTTGTATCTCGTTCACCTTTGTGACCTTTAGAAGTGCTTGTCTACACAGACAGGCAGCTAATTTTATTTAATATATTTAATTTCTAAAATTTTAACACATGCCTTCTGGACCTCACCTAAAGTCAAGACAGTCTAATTGATAAGATATCCTTTCAAGAGTCCTTAATGCAGTAGGGTAAGATATTCAGATACTCCAAATGGCTTTAAAGAAGTATTTCCTTTTTCTCAGAAAACCCAAAACCCTCCTTCTAAGGACATACTAACCCAAATCTAATTTGGCTGTATATCCTTCTAATCATCTCTACACTTGTATCTTAATATGATAAAAGTGGTAATGTAGGTAATAACTTTTATCTCTCCTACTCCTGATAAATTACAGCAGCAGCTGGCTCCACTAAAGCTTCATTTTATCTTTGAGAAAGTGGCTTCAGACAACTTTGTGAATTAACCCAGGACTCCAATGTCCAAGTCTATCATTCTGTTAAATTTTGCTGGCCACAAATTTTCTTTAAAACCAGTTGCAGCAAAATGAAAACCAGTTGATTGAATCTTCCTGAACCCTAAAATCTGTGGGTTTAAGGGAAAAAAATGAGGAGGAAGGAGAGCTTTATGAATGAAGTTTGAAGACAGCTGAAATCCAACAAAAGCAACCCACCAAAAAAAACCCCCCACAACTAAACAGCAACAACAGCCAAAAAAAAACCCAAACAAAAACCAAACAAGGGAACAAAAAAAAAAAACAAAAAAAAAAACCCCACCTGTCTTCTGTGTTATTATCTTCTGTTTCTATGGAAACCAACCCTGGATTGGCAAAAATGGGTTAAGTGCTGTACAGTGGCAGAGACTAATCACTGTTATTTTATAATGTTACTGTTGCCAGTGGAATGGAAGGCTGCATTCTAAGGAGACATGGGTTTGCAATGAGTCTACTTCTTGCTGAAAAAAGACAGCAAAAATATGTGACATAAGAAATTTTGATTAAATATACAGGAAATCAATACAGACTATACATAAGTCATAAGAACCTGAGAAACACTATATATGAGAAATCAGTTAATCCCAAAGTCAATGACTAACAAAATCCAAACATAAAACTACTTGACTTTTCAAAACAGTGAGAAAACACTCAATTACTTGGTAAATACAGAAAAAATATTCTGTCTGTCCTCTTTTCCAATGTGTGCCTTATTCTCAGGGGAAGTTACCTCAGAGAATCTCCGACAACAACAATCTTCAGCGTGCATTGTTATCCTGAAAACAAGTTTTATTCCTTGTGGCTGAGAATGTAGGCTTTTAGTGGGTGGAAAAGTTCAGCACCAGTGTTAATTTTCCAGAGCTTTACTTATGGTACTAAAACACTTTCAACACTTATTTTCTTTTGAGAAAGTTAGACCAGAGGAAAAAAACCCAAATTTTCCTCAGAAACATTGCTTTCTGAAAACAACAACATCCTCATATTTAAGGTGGGTGTTCATAACTGCTCAGAAAAAAACAGTCACAGAATTGGCACTCATTAAACAGAAAGCAAATGGTTTGTCTTCTGGGAACACAACAAAATGTTAATTGTTCAAAACCCTACTTAAAAGTGCTGGTGACCATGCCAGAAATATTTGACTTTAAGTCTTGTGGATATCAGGCCGAGTAGAAGATACTTAAGTTGTGCTTTGTCAAGTAGCCTTCAGCATCCTGGAAAACAGGTTATTTTTGTGAAATATTCGGCCCCTGTGCAACTCCATGGATACCTGGAGGCCCTGGCCCTGAGGTTTGGTGTGCAAGCCCACCCTGAGTGGTGTTCCAAAGCCCCGTGCTGTGCCGCGCTGCTCTGCTCCCAACTTCCCTGCAGGATTAACCTGGTGTAAGGGAGGATAAACAGGGCAGGATGAATGGGGCCAGGTGAAGTTCAGGCATTTCTGCTTTAGCAAAATCCCCAGGGAGTGGCTGCTTAGGCTGACATTCAGAAGATCCCATCTGATTTATTATAGGTATCTGGAATGATGTATTTACCTGGGTTTTCCAAAAAACTAGGCTGCAGGATACTCCACAGTGAGGCTGCCCCTTTGAAGTTGTTTGCTATGCCTAAAGTGTTTAACTACTGCTTGGTCTGGAGTGGGAAGAGCCTGTGCATCAAGAAGGGTCATTACCAGATTTGGGATCTCAGTTTCAGGTGACAGCATCACTGTCTGGGCCCGGGAAATGACCACCCCTTCTGCCAGGCTCTAGGCAAAGGTTTCTCTGAGAGTATGTATTAAATTGAGCAAAACAGTGACAAATATGAAGAGTCTGTGTATTTTGCTGTGGCTTAGGGACAAGTGAAATAAATTTTAGCTTTTCATTCAGTCACAATTCCAACAATCCCAAGGGAATCTTTAGAGCTTTGCTTAAAAAAGCCCAAAGTAGAATAAATATGCTTTTCCTCAATGTCAACTCTCAGTTCATAATCCTGGGAACCTGAATGACTGAAACACCCTTTTCATAATAAAATGAAAGCACAGCTCAAAATACTGTTTTGTCTTATGCCAAACTTATTCTGCCTAATGTACCTGTTTGCAGTTAATTTACAAGATTCTGTTACTTGAATTCTTTTTATTCTTAAATAGAAAAGGTTTTTTCACATCACAACTACTCAAAATATTTTAAGAGGTGATACAAGAATAAAGATGTTCAAAGCTGATATTAGAACTTGTGACTTTGGTAACTGGTATATGAAGGCAATATTTTCTGCATAAATGAGAGAATAGAGGTGAAAGAGGGTAAAGCAAAGTTTGACAAAACAAGAATTATTATGTTCAATTAGAAGCACAGGGTAGGACTGCATAACTGGGTGAAACGGGGTCTAAAGTATAGCATGTCAAGAAGGATTTGAAGTGGGGGACTGCAACTTTGAACTTATCCCCTGTTTTAGGTCAGCACAAATGCAAAAAATAAAGTGATGTGGAGCAAAGGAGAGACATGATCAGGGATTTTTAAGGCAATGAAAGCATAAGAGAGAAGGAACAACCTAATTACATGTAAAACAAAGAGAGCTGAAAAAAGGAAAGAAAAAGTATTGCAATGGCAAACACTGAAGAAAAAATTATAGGAGACTGGACTCCAAAATCACAGTTCTTGCAAATGACATTTACTGTGGGAATGAGCACAAGATATCAAAGTACAAGAAAATGAGCTGAAATAGTGATATGGCATGCAGTCTAAATAAAGAAAAAGAAGGCAATAGTCACAAAAGCAGAGAACAGCTAAATAAGTCAAAGGAAAAGCATTCAAGAAAGAGAATGGGATTTTCTTTAGAGAATTTTTAGATGGTCTCTGAGAATAGAGATATTAGCAAAAGGATGAAATCATCACTATAAAAGACATGAGAAAATAGAGACCCTCTGAACTGGAACATGAAGAGGAAGGACTTTTTCACTAGTATGTACTTGGACTGAGGAGTATAGTGGTAAGTTATCTGAGCAAAACAGGTCAAACTGGTGAAGGAGCAAGATGCCACCTGCTTGTTGGTCCCAGACAGGTTCTGGTTTGCCTAGAGCAAGCAGCCCCCAGCATCCAGACTGCTGTGTGGCCATCACCCACTGTCTGTGACCCCTCTGATGCTCTTGTCTGATGAAGAGAAGTATGCTGGTGGGGGGATACACACTAAACACCCGTGAATCCAGTGCTACCCCCATGGAAGGCCCTGATACAACCATCCCTGACCACTTCCTCCCAGCAAAAACTTCTCTCAGCTCACCACTTCCATAGCATCTCTCAGGCACAAAAAAATGCAGCCACCTTCATTTTTCCACTCCCAGGGCCCCTCCCCCTTCCTTTCCAGCATGCTTTCAGTCCTTGCACCTCTGGTGATCCACCTGTTTATGCCACACTGATCAATTCAGTGAGACTGTCCTGATATGACAAGCTGTACAAGAGCAGCTTTACTAGAAAATAAATTTTAAAAACTGCTTTAGCAGTCTGTCCTAGATGAGGTAGATTATCTGAGGTTATTCCCACACATATGATCCTGAGGTTTGAAATAGCAAGCCCATTTCTATGCATTTCTGTCTGTTCAGTTGTAGGCACAATGGAACTCATGTATAGTCATTTATTGCTCTGCAATTTTCACTTTTTAAATCCATTGTATGCCGGATCATTAACTCAAGGTGACACTTCCAGTCATCTCCTTTAACCTCACTGCAGAAACTGGCCTCCTGCATAACAGTGCTTATGGATGATCTAAACATTCCTGGTTTTAGGGCAGACTTTGTATTGTCCTGCACCTGTGCAGTCATTTATCTTGGCACAATGTGAAATACACATATGGTTTCAAATTACGCCTGGTGCAAACGAGACCACAGACTAATAGAGAATTAATGTGGCTTTTTTTGTCATATTGTTTGTTCCTTTGTCACCTCTGTGAACAAAACTAGCAACAGGCAAAAACACCCCAACAAACCCCAAAAACCCCAATATCAAATCAAAACAACACTCCCCCTCCTGCCCCAAGAAAAACAAAACAAAACAAAACAAAACTGCCAAAACCTGAAGAAACCCCAATATTAACAGATACAAGAAGGCCTGTAATTGATGGTATCTATTTTCAGAGACAGGATAACAAAAGCACTCTCATCAGATGTTCTTTCACACTTATAAAATTCATGTTAGGAATGCAGAACACAAGAACTCACAAGACATACCTATAAACAGAGGATACAGGAAAGTGACTTGAGAGGCACCTTCATGCAAGTTAAAGTTTTTCAATAGCTCAATGGCATTCAGGTCAAGCACTTGTGGTTAACAGAATTTTCCAGGTGCTATCAGGTCAAGGTAATCCATACTGACCTTTGAAAGCACTGCAGACACTGCATAAATAAATAAATATATGAAAGTTTGTATTTGGTGGAAGTCTTTGGACACCTGGCCCCATGTCAGCTTGTTTGTTTATCCACATGGAGGCCTCGCTCCAGCAGAGGAAAAAAGTGGCCCTGCACTCCAGATTAATACTCCCCAGGGCATCATATGCTGCCTTTCATGCGATAATGCCCAGCCACAGCACCAGAGGGGATCCTTCCTTCCTTCCTTCCTTCCTTCCTTCCTTCCTTCCTTCCTTCCTTCCTTCC